>JARVGS010001636.1:22626764-22641208 GCA_031762315.1 Hypsolebias antenori | reverse complement strand
TGGATCAAAGTTGACCGAAGGTATTGTATTTTACACAGAGGAGAAAAATCAAATTTTTTTGTTTTAAAGTTAAGTTAACATAGTATTAGAAAGTAATTAGTTTGAACAAAAGGGTTTTAGTAAAAGGGCTTTCCATAACTCACAGTTTTTCTTTATATTATTGCAAAGCACAACAAAATCCACTTTCCTGAAAGTGGGATTCATAGTTTGACTATAAATATATGTAAATATCCATTAGTTTTTATAAATCATGTAGCTACATCAGTATAAATGTATAAATTGTATTCATTTCAATTCATTCTATAAATATGTAGCTTATTTAAACTGGTGCCAGCATTGAAAACAGTTGAAACAGTATTTACCAATGAATTCTTTCCAGGCAGTTCAGGTCTTTAATTTTTTTCTTATCATTCTATTTAAGTGCTTAATATATTTAGTGGGTCAGCCATAATATTTTCATTTATTCAATCAGAGAGCAGCTTTCCTCTTTGCCTCAGTTCATTCTCTCAAGCTCAGGGAGTAGATTTGGTTGTAGACGGGCAGTAAAGTTTCTGAGTCAGCTTTATATTGTGGCAAAATTGACGAAAATGTTCTTAAATTATTTTGAGGCGTGTTCCTGAGGCCAGGCGGTGCAGAAACATGTCAAACCTGATGGACCTCTGTTGCAATAAGCAATATTTCTTTGCAGTTTTTCTTTAAGGAAACAACAGATTTTGTCGTTTTAAAACAAAAAAAAAAAGTTAAAAAAAATAATAATAATAAATAAGAAATGTTTTCTTTATATTGTTATCATAATTACAGGGCTTGAATGGTTCTGAAATGTCTACATGCTGTATGTTTGATACAAGAACCAGCCATTTTTAAAGCAAGGCTTTAAATACAGTATACATTTTTAATGTAAAGTGTGCCTTCTTTAATTTAACAAGTGCAATGTTGAAGAAGTTTAACAACCAACGAGAGCCAGTTGTCTACAATAGGTTAAATTTAAGCTTAGTTTGTTTGCTGAGTCTTTGTTTGAACCTGTGCATCCATCCATGCAGAAATGACTCATATTTTTCTAATTTAATTGTTATTTCCCACATTTAGCAAATCGCTACACCATTTTGTAAATTATAGTTAGGTTTTGGTTCATATTGCAAAAAAAAAAAAAAAAAAAAAATCTGAACTGAGTAGGGTTTTAGCTGCAGCACACCCTGACCACATAAGACTGATGAAGTGTATATATACTTTTTGAAATATGTTAAATCTCCATCTGCACTGTAATATTTACACAAGTGGGTGAATCGTTTAGTTTATGAACCCAAGGTCATTTCACAGCAGTGTGAGCAAACATTTATTTATATTGCTTCACTGTCTGCTAATGTGAAGGTCTGTGAGGCTGGTGGGTCAATGAGCATGAACATGTGCACGTTGACACTTATAGCTTTCAAAGTCTAAAGTTTCCAGGGATGATGCAAATTTAGTATCTTTCCAGCTCCAGGTAATCTGTATCTGTTTGTGGAAACACCTTTAAGGCATTCTGATGGCTTGTTTCTGATTTAAAGTTTTACACCTAACCAAGCTCAGATTTGCATCAGTAGTTTATTATGACAGATGTATTTAAACATACAACCTGCAATTTTAAGCTTGGTGTTGGTGCAAAACTCAAACACAAAAGTTTTGTTTTTCAATTACAGCTTTGCAGTGTTAATAAGTCAGAGACTATCGGGCACGCTTGATGTAACCGCTTGCTCCTTAGAAGCCTTAAAAGAATAAAAATATTCATTCATGGCACCTCTGAAACCCATTCAAGAAGTGCACTGGGGCATTTTCCAGGGATTTTAATCAAAACATTTTACTAAATTATGAGCAATAACAGTTTTAATCACTGAACATTGAGTTCAAACCTGTTTACGACTATCTTTTCCCACAAAATGTAGAAAACAACCACAAAGTCCATTTATTATGCTTGCACCTTTGCTAACAGCTTAAATGCAGCTTTATTCGCCTTAATTCTGCAAATGTGTAGTTTGATTTTTGAAAAACTCAACTATATCTCTTTGTTATATTTTTTTTGTGTGTGAAGATTGTGTGAGAGATTATGAAGGCATCAGTTTATGATCATTACAATACTTGCAAACAGCTCAATGAGCCACAGAGCCCACAAGGATGAGGTTCAGTTTTTCCTTCACCAGTGTGTATACACTTCCTGTCACAGGACTCAGATGTAAGATGTACCGCAAGTGCCATCGTAGCACACTTTAACCAAGCACTTTATCACCCTTCTGTAGTTTTAGAGCAAATGTTGCTTGACGGGTATTTTACTGTAATAACAGTGCAAACGACAGCGAGCAAACATGTCTGTACTTATTTTCCCAAGCATCAGCTGTGTTTGATAATGTGTTGTATGAATAAGAGCATACAGATAAAAAGTGAAAAAGATGAGAACATCAAATATATCTATCACTGACTTTGTATTTTTATAATTCTCTTATACTGTATATGAATGATCATTTAAATAATGCCATGTGTTGAAATGATTTGATTGCAGTTGCAGTGTATATTTTTTGAATAAAAAATATATGTTTTATAAAGCCGAGTTGGTATGCTGCTTTCATTGTGTACATTTTGGTTGTCGTTTTCAAGGTGAAATAGCGAACCACTGCACCACAGAGCAAAAATGATTAGTCTATATTGCATAACTTTCTAAATTCATAATCAGAAAAATGTATCATTTAATCTATGACATTTAGTTGGTTAAAATTCATCTTCACTTTTGCTCAACAAAATAAGTTGTTTTTTTTAAATTATTTTTTGTATGAAATTAAACATGTCAAAGAAACAAAGCACATGTCGAATATTGATACTTTTTCTAGGGCAAAGGGTGTGTTTGCTCATGCAAACACTAGAAGTGGCTTTATGGACGGTCTGTGTGTGATGTGTAAACAGTCATCACATTCTCTTGGCATGTACCGTAATCCTTTTCATATATGTCACATTTGCATTGAGGACTCAATCTAAAGCTTCGACAACAGTAAATATTTGTTCAAACCAGAAAGCAATACAATAAAATGTCTATATTGTGCTTAATTTTGTTTAGATGGTGGATAAAACAAAGCTACAGTTGTAGAAAAATCAAACTATAAATTATTGCATTCACATAAACTTGTTTGATTTATTTAACATCTAGAATAACTGTAATTGATTTCTTTTCTACAGATAAACATGTCTGACTTTTGCTTTTGAAATCCGTTCGTTGTAATATTATGTCCTCTGCTGCCAAAAAAATTACCCAATTTCACCTGTAAGTCCAGGAGCAGTGTTCATATTGCACCATTCAAAATGGACCATAAGTCAATAGGGCACTAAAAAAATATTTTCCCAAACAAGCTGTTTTCTTATATTTCCATCAAAGTAAGTACTTTGTATAAAATTTTTGTTCTTCAATTTTGATCTGTTAAGGATTTTGTGGTTAAGCTAAGTTTGTGGTTTTAGTTTTGTTCCAAAATATTGACCATCTTTAATAAACTGTAAAGTTTCTGAATAGTTTTGCATTTTGAATCTCCAACTTCTGACACAATGACAGTGACAGTAACTCAGCTATCTGCTGTCTCAGTAGATAGCTTTGGAAGAAATTGGTTTGTAAGTACTTTGATTTTATTATTTTTTTATTTTTTATTTTTTTATTTTTATTTTTTCAAACTAAAACCTGCATATCTTCAGACTCAAACTGTTTAATGCCTGAAAAGTTTGACTGTGACCGTACATCTAATCAGCTGAAAACTAGGATCTTTAGAAATTGCATTAAAGCCTGCAAACTAACCAATACAATCTACATTTCTAAAAGTGCAAAGTGTACAGAATAATGTTTCAGCTAAGTATTTATTTTAAATTTAAAATGTCTTCTTTAAAATCTTGACTAATTAATAGACCTTTTGACAATTACACGTCTGATGTTTGAACAGCTGGATGAGAACCCATCAGATAGGAGCAGTAAATACCTCTTGGGTAAATCTGCTGTTGCAGAACTATTAGATTCATTCTGGAGCCACAAGGAGCATCATACATAAGTGAGTTTGTAAAAGAAGAGAAGAAAAAAGGAAATAAAAAAGTGGCTAAGGCAAATGTTTTAGTAGTCTCAGAACTGGACAGTGGATAGAAGAGGGTGCACAATGAACATGATTATTACTTGACTAAAACTTATGAGAATTATGATAACGCATGAGCTTAGAATTGAGCTGTGTTGTTTGGTGTATTTTGCATTATTAGTGACTAGCGTATATCTTGGTTTGTGTCTTGGACCCTTATTTGCTGTTTCGTTTGCCTGTTAGACTGATTGTTCAGGCCCAGGCCTCCCTTGCAAAAGAGATCTGTGATCTCAATGGGCTTTGCCTGGTTAAGTAAAGGTTAATAATATTTTTTGCACTTTATGTTTTTGCTGTTGTTGGACGTAACTAGGACCCTGTGTACACGGTTTCGTTCCACCTCATGTACCACATGTGATGCGAATGACAATAAAGAACCTTGACTTGACTTGACTTAAATAGTACGTGAGAGAAAGAGATATAAAAGCAACAGACTGCTTGAGTTATGTCTAAGTTTGCTTCAATGAGGACAGATTACTAAATCGATGAACATCATTTGGAGGAGTTACAGCTGTTAAAAATAGTTTCTGTCCTTCAGAGATTCCACAACAGTTGGATTAATGTTTGAGTATTTGTCTTATTACCCGATTTCATATTGTGAGTAATTGTTACCTCTGTACTAAACAGTGCAATAATATGAGATTAACCACTAAACTCACTAACTAGAATAGATTTTAATGAATACAAACAATACACTGACCGGCAATTCATATAAAGAACTCCCTACTAAATGTTTGAGGTTCTTTAGAGCAGCATTTTTTTAATTATTGGAATTTTAGTCTCTGAAATATCACAAATGAATCATTTTACCCATTTACTACACATTTGTTTGGATAATGTACAAATATTTTCTTATGAATTTGTTGTCACTGGCCAAGCTCATATGTGTCTAGAATTGCGATGCTATAAGCATTAAACATTATAAATTGTTTCATTACAAAGACTTGAGTATTTTCATTCAACTTCACTGAGACTACTCAGTGAAGTTCATCTACAAGCCTAATTTATTTTACTCTACAGGATTGATTTATTTCGGTCTTTCAAAGGTTTCAGGTTTTAGTATCTTCAACATATTTTGACCTTTTTCCTCCCATGTAAATTTTTCTGGGTTAATTGTATTTGAAAAGCAACACTGACATGTTAAAAATATTAATTTAGATTTTTAGGATGGTTAGCCCAGCTTGACCTATATGTCCCCACATGGGCAGTTTCATTTCATTTCAAGTTCAGGTTCTCTACCAGAGGCCTGGGAGCTTTAGGGTTCTGCTCAGTGTGTTCTCCCAGGTTCTGCACACGACAGTTAGTGAAAGTATGCCGCATAGCTTACAGGAGTGAATGTATGTGTTATCAATACCTGCAAACGTCAAATGGTTTTTCTGACTGGTGTTGCACATACTGTACAGACCTACAAACAAAAAAGTGATCTAAACCTGTAGGTTTCTCAGTAATTCTTTACTGAATTACAATTTTGCATCTGCATTGAAAACATCAATTTATGAAACAAATGCTTTGCACAACAGAGCCCCTTCCTTCGACACCTATAGGAGGCTTTTATTTTTCTGTTTGATGAAGATTGTGGATAGAAGCTGAGAATGTGAGTGCACATGTGATGGTTTCAGACCATGGGCTTGAAGTCCATTTGATGTAAACATGTGAGCAGGTGAGAAGGTGAACACGACGTGACACCAAGGAGTTCCAGCAACAGGCCCACACATGGAAAGCAGGTAGCTGAGTGACCTACTTTGGGGGAAATAAAAGCCTACTGACTCACTGATATACTAACACACTGACCCACAGACCCACAGTGTGCTGTGTGCAACTAAAATCCTAATCCTTCACTTCACTACCAATCCCATAAATCCCCTGCTGGGGGTTAAAGCGTCAGTCAGAGTCGTCTCTTGGTGTCCTGACAGGACAGGGATGAAACTACTTTCACACTCTCTCCTCGGTCATGAGGTAAACAGTAAACAACAAAGTGAAGCTTAGAGGAAAGATTAGTGCACAAACAACTCCACGACCCTGCCATGTAACCATCGAGTATTCTAGGATGTGTATAATTCAAATACTGTAACTACAAAAATGCTTTAAAAGTGACTTTAGTTTGGATTGCACCCTCAGTTGAATGGACAAAATTAATTTGACTAATAAAATTGTGCAACTGGTAGACATTTTATTTAATTAAAAGCATAAAATGTTGTCCTGGCATTTACTTGACGTACTATAATACAATTAGATAATACTATGGCAGAATGAGTACCGATATTTATTTAAATTTTATGTGTTCATGCAACTTTATTCAATATCAATAACAATAAACATATCTACCAAATTAGATAATGGATTTAAACATATGGGTGTATCAAATTATTTTTTTGTTATGTGGAAAAATAAATCATTAACATACTATAAGGCTAAGATTGCGCATTTAGGGACATTTAAAAGAACACAGATCTGCAGTCTTGTCTGCTACTCCGACATACACAACACTTCAAATAACTTTAAATCCACAGGATGATCCTATTACGACAGCCCCAGTTACCTGTTATAACACTGTGTTACATCAGAAGTGCCTTGGTCCAGATTAATATCTTTCACCCTTAAGTCACTCAGTCCTTTACGTTTCACTTTGTCTCTGTCACAAAGAGGTCATTTGATGAGCTCAGTCATCCATGTATTCAATCATAAAAAAATACAGACAAAATTAACATTAGCAGTAGTATCATTTATAACAGTAATTTATCATAACTACTAATCATGTTAGGAAATGAGGATTTTGACAACTACCGTTATGTGTTCTTTAAACATAATACATGTACTTGAATATGTATTGACCACAGATAATTCCTTACACTACATTGAATACTTCATCACAACTATAAAAACTGTGCAAGAATAAATTCTTAACACATGTTTTTTTGTAATTCTTTAACAAATATTTTAAAGTATCTATCAATATTTTCACAGCTAAAAGACTGAACTAGCCAACAACGTTTTCTTAAAAATCAGTGTATTGCTAAATTCCACAAATGCTATTCAGTATATTTTATATCGATGTTGTCCGAATGTTTCCCATGGCCAGTAAGAGAACCGGACAGATAATTTTACTGGTACACTGCAATGCTCATTCAGCACAAGAATGAGTTCTTGCCACCTGGTGGTGCTGTACAAAGCACAAGGTTCATCCAGATTTACTACAGTAAAAAAAATCCAATTAAACTCATCCCACTTTACGTTGATCATGGCATTTAATCTGTCATTTGTACATTTAAGTTGTCCAAATCCATATCTGTTGCCAACATGAGATGGGAGGAATAAAATTCTTATTTGTGTTGAGGGGCTAAGAATCTGTAAATAAACACACAACAGTTAATTGGCATTTTTATCTACCTTGAACAATTAGACACAACTGACAGATATTTGTTTGATTCTATACGTTCAAAATCTTGAGAATCCAGCAAAATATACATAACAGGAAGTACATTTGTCCCAGGTGTTTCATCCATCTATTTCCTTTACCCACATTTTCTTTTTTGGTTCAAAAGTGAGCTGGTACCAGTGTATCGCAATCACAGTGTAACAGGCAGTGCATACCCTGGATAGGTCACAAGTCTATCACAGGGCCACATATAGACAAACGACCTCTAAGGTTCTCAAAAACACCTAGGGACAATGTAGAGTTACAAATTAACATGCAGTTTTTTGGTCTGTGGGTGTACCCAGAGAAAACCCATAAGCAAGGGGAGAATATGCAAACTCCACAAAGAAAGGCTGGGCGGTTATCCTGCAACCTTCTTGCTTGGCGATGACAGGGCTAACCACTGATCCACAGTTACAGTTGGAAATATTGAATGTGGTCAGCAGAGGGCATTGACTCTTTTCCTGTAAGTATGTAGGTGGAGTTGGAGAGGACATGGAGTTAGAGTGAAAACAGAGAATGTGGAGGACAAAGTGAGATGGAGGAAAATGACTCGATATAATGAACACTGAAAGGGGAACAGCTGAAAGAGCAACAGTTGGTTTATTTATGACACTAACAATCATCAACATTCACAGGTCTTGGAAATCTTGAGAAATGCAACAGGTTTTTGAGGATACCCATCAGTGCATGTACTGACACTTGAAAGTGATACAAACCAAAATATCATATAAGGGGCGAATATACTACCTCAAGTATTAACATTTTAGGTTGACTGTGAACTAATCCATAGCTTGTGCAAATGTAACATTGTGCCGACCTTCTTCAACCTTTGTTTTTTTTTAATTTTTTTTTAATCAGAACTGAACATCTAACAACTTAACTGAAGAGAATTTTGCTAGGGATATGCACCTCAGAATGAGTTTTGGTCAAAGAACCTTTGATTCCAATGATGAACCTTGCTTGGTGCAGAAAAAAAGCACAATAAGAGGAAAAAGAGTTAGTGAATAAAGACTATTTAAAAGGGCCACAACATTCTAAAAAATGCAATTCTAGTATCACAGAAACTTTGATAGTCTTGCAGAGATACCGTCTTGCAGAGATACCTAACAAAGAGCTATCTAACACGCACAAAGGACAAGTGTACTATGCTTTCTTTCTAGTCTTTTGTTTGGAGACACTAAAAGACGGACTGAGATTAAAAGGTCTTTCCTTGGTTCCAAACACAACTTTTGCCTTGGCAGAAGGATCACAGACAAGTAACCATCACACTTATCTCCAACTACCCAGATCACCGGTCACTAGAAATGAACTCCATGCCATTAACCCGAGATAAGTAATGATTGCCTCATATATCTCTTGTTGAAAAATGGTATTCAATGCACATCTCAGTGTCTTACAAACTCATCTTAGTGCCTCGCTTATCTCCCAGTCATTCAAACTCAACTGTACCTCTGATGATCTCATTTCTAATCTTAACAATCCTTGTCACCCCCAAGGACAGCCTTAACATTTTCAGTTCTGCCACTTCCAGTCATATTTCCTGACTTCTGGCAATGTAGCTCTCTCTAAACCATGCAACATAGCTGATATCATCCCTGTCTTATAAATCTTTTCTTTGATATTTGCTGGCACCCTTTTGTCACAAATCATTCCTGAAACCTTTCTCTATCCACTCCATCCTGCCCAGACTCTCTTCTTCACCTCTACATTCCCATTTTCTTGCACAGTTAAAAGTGCTTGAAGTCTTGCGCCTTTGCGACCTCTGCACCTTGCAGCCTCTCTCTTCTACCTGCCTCCTTTAATTCACACACATACTTTGTCTTAATACAGCTGACTTTCATTCCTTCATTTCATTCCTCTTCTTTCAAGTGCATATTTCCACCGCTACAAGTTCTCATCCACCTGTTCCATGTCCTCGCCACAGATCACAATGTCTCTGCAAAGGTCTTAGTCTATGGGGATTCCAGTCCATCACCAGAGCAAACATGAAGGACTCAGAGTCGATCCTTGATGCAATCCCACCTCCATCTTGAAGCTATCTGTCACTCCTACAGCGCTTCTACTGTCCTGCTGTCCTCATGCATGTCATGTTACAGTCTAAACTTTTATTTGACACTCCAGATTTCCTCAAACAACACTACAGGTCATCCCTAGGTACTCTGTCAAATGCTTGAACCGGTATTCTAAATCCACAAAGACACAATAAAATTATTTTTCATCCTTTTTGTACTTCTCCTTCAACATTCTCAAAGCAAAGATGATGGCTGATGTGATTTGTCTTGGCATGAAACCATATGGCTGCTTATAAATAGTAATTTCTTGTCTAGCTTCCACAACTCTCTCCCAGATCTTCATCTCATGGCTCATCAATTTAATTCCGCTGTAGTTGCTACAAGTCTGTACATCACCCTTGTTCTTAAAAATGAGCATCATTGTCGGAGGAAAAATATCCTCACTTTATCTGACTTACTCAAAAAGAGCCACATTCGATGACAAGAGCAGATTTTTAACTGGTATATTTACTTGCAAGATCAGGGGGAGTGCTGGTGCAGAGGTTAGAGAAGGTGAACCTGTGATCAGAAGATTGTCGGCTCAAGCCCCGGTACTGACAACATCAAAAATGTTGGTGGGGTAGGTGAATCACCCACAACTGCCTCCACCCTCACCTTGACCAAAAAATCCCTAACGATCAACACACGTTTTCTCCATTCCTCAAGTATTTTCTCTCTCAATTTCTATCTTTAACAAGTCTAACTTGGTGCAGATGCTTTGCGCCTTATCTCTGTCTCGCCACTCAATACAATCATCATACGCCTTTAGTTTTCCCTTTGCTACCTCACTTTTTACCTTAAGTTACATCTCCTTTTATCCATGTCTACTCTCGTCCTCTTCCTATCTCATTTCTTCTTGGCTGAACTCTTCCTCTGGATAACATTCTGAACTTCCCTATTCTACTACCAAGTTTCTTTATCGTCTTTTCTCTGTCCACATGACACACCAGGTACTTTCCAACCTGCCTCTCTTGTCACTGCTGCTTTAGTAGCCCAGTCATCTGGGAGCTCGTTCCTGTCACTCAGAGCCTTTGACGTCTCCTCTCTTGACTCCACACATCATTCTTCTTTCCTCAACTTCCATCATTTGGTCTTCTTTTTTGACATGGCTCTTTTCCTCCTCTTCACCATGACAGTCATCCTATACACCATCTGATGCTTTCTGGCCACACTCTCTCTGCTACCTCCTTACATTCCCCATTGTCTCTCAGGTTTCCTTTCTACACAATATGTAGTCTACCTGCACACTCCTGTCTGCATTCTTAAAGTCACCCTATATGCTCCTTTGTCTTTAGAAAATTGGTGTTGATTACAACCATTTCCACCCACTTGGCAAAACCCACCACCATATGTCCTTCCTTGTTCCATACTTTCACATCAAACCTGTCCATCACTTCTTCATCCTCTGTTTCTGTCACCAACATGTCCAGTCAGGTCTTCTCTATTCACCACTCTCGCCTCTCTGGGAATACACTTGATCACTTTGTCTAGAGATTTCCAAAGTTTCACTTTCTCTTCTATCTCACATCCGACCTGTGGAGCATAACCACTGACAAAATTCAACATCATGTCTATCTTCAGACACATCACTCTATCTGACACTCTTCACCTTTACTACAGTCCATGCAAACTCCTCCTTCAGGACCACCTCTGTCTCCTGGTATGTTTTCCTCCTCACTGTCTTTGACTAACAGTGGCACAATTTATGTAGCCCATACCTATAGTTGTACACTAGCTGACTTGCTAGAGTCCTCCCAGAGTCAGACAAAAAGGACAGTGCAATTGGAATAGTTGCCATGCAGTAAGATGGTTGCAAATTGTCTTCCAGATGAAGACTTTCTGCACAGTGTTTGCATGTTCTCCTTGTGCATGTATGGTTTTTCTGATTGGATGGATGGATGGATGGATGGATGGTTGGTGTTACGTGCCAGGCACATTGGCCTTGATATTTTCGTCTTGTAGAGAGGGTTTGAGTTAATCAGCCTTTAATTGTTTTGGGCTGTGGCCTTTTCCACCTGCCCATTATTAAAGCTGGTTTCAGGGAGCTCACTCTCTCAAAAAACTCACTCTGCTTTTTGGCACTCTTTGAGACACAAAGTGCATGTCTATTGAAACGACACCCAAAACATTTCAGCCTTTCCTTTTTTCAAAAACAGCAAGTTATTTTATGACAGCTTTAATCACAACAACAATTTTGTTTGTGTCACGACAGAATAAATGAACAGACCCAATTTTGTTTTGTCTACATTAGCATATGTAATGTTTGAGAGAAAACTCTGAGTCCAATGTGCTTGTTTTGATGAGCATCTTTTTGTCCAAAAGATCCAGTCAGCATCAGTTTTAATCCTGCAGTTTCTTAGGATGGCTCAAAAGCTTTTGGTGCTTTAGTCACAATGTTAAACCACTAATAGAAAGTTTATTGACACTGTTCGTCCTGACAATCTGCACACAAAGGCTGTTAATGTTGGTAGCTTTAATTGGTTGTGTTAGTTACCTTTATATGCAGAAACGATGTCAAATATTAGCTCTGTTGACCTGTTGGAAATATTGTGCTACTGGAAGGGTCCAAATTAAAGCAACATCTTGAAAAGTAGGTTAATCAAGTATAAGTTAGATTCTGATTGTTCTCTTTCAACATCTTTTTCATGGCTTCTGAACCTGATCATAAAGTAAAAATCTAGGTAAGGGGTTACATTATCTTTTTTTTATTAACCTTTGCTTGAAACAGTATCTGGTTATTTGTTTTTTCCACACACAGTGGCATCAAGATGTGTGAAAATAACCTGACAGGGGAACGAAGCTGTAATTTTGGCTAATAAATTTATTCAGTTTGTAATTTAAGTTAAATAAATCTTTATTCATGACCCACCTTCTATTTTTAAAAAGAATTTGAGAGCAATTGGCTACAAGAAAGTGCTTAAATGAGGACAGGGGTTGTTGGATTTAAATGGTCCATGATCCAGCAGGAGCTTGCATCAGCACAGCCAAGGGAATTAATGTCAAAGTTCTTGTTGTTCCACTGTAACCTTCACTCAGGTCTTAATCCACACAATTTCCTGTGGGGACCTAATTCTGTCAAAGACAACTAAACCAAATTCATCCAATCAGGAAACTGATTATTATGCTTATAAAATGTATGCTAAAGCAAATAAATTAGTAAATGCAAAAGCTACATTTTATTTAGAGCTTCAAAGTGAAATTTAAATTGCACAATAAAAAACATAACAATACATTCAAGGATTTTTTTTTTTGGTGATAAAACGGTTCATCTTTAGGATTTTGACTGAATATGTTGAACATGCATGGAACATTTTGAACATGTAGGCTATATATAAAATATTTTTAACATATTTAAAATGAACACTCATTTGCTAATAAAACCAATTTTTCAAAGTACGATAGTATTTAGATTTATTGTCTGACTATGCATGTCATTGGACTGTGGATGTTCAAACTGTGTCAGGATCAAGAAGAACCACTGTGCTGTCCTCTAGCGGAGAACCACTGCAACGGTTAGTCATGAGGCAGCTAAGGACACACTGAAAGGGAGGCGTTGTGAGAGAAAAAATAATTTCTCAACATCAGCAATTAACATAAATTTATTTGAACTGTTTTCTCTCTGATAATGCAATCTATTGCACTACTACTTGTTGCATTTATTCATTTTTGGGCTGCACATGTCTCTGAGAACAGCTGAATGAAAAAATAAAATAAAATAATAATTGGCCAAATTTGTAGAGAATATGACTTTGAAAATAAGATAAATTTATCATTTCTGGCTCAAATGTAACCAGTACAAAAAGCTGAGGACAAATGTTTACCTGCCATCTCAAATAGTGTCTCTTGGGGTGCTTCAGCCTGGTTCCTGCAACATACAAACAGAACAATTCATACATAATAATCGTTTGCTTTTTTTGTTTTCAGTAAAAATAATTCTAAGTAGAAAACAATATGTTAATAAAATGATGCATTGCAGATTTTGTTTGCCCAGTCTTTAACTTGTAAAGTGCTGCCTTCTAGTGGCTGAAACTCCATGGGCACAAATTCCGGTCAAAAATATTTTGCATGCGTAAAAAAGTTTTGTAACGAATTTATGCCCATAAAACTCAAACTAAACAATATACTGTACAGTAAAGCCTTATTTAATCTGCATATAAAACATATAACAACGACAATAATAATGATGTCATCATCATCATAATGTTTTATGTAATTAAACTTTAATTAACTTTACCACGTTTCTGTGAAAATGCCATTATTATCTAATTATTTTGTATGCATTTTTATTTTGCAATTTAAAATACATACTTTACCCACCCAACAATATGTTCATTGTTTTAGACATTAATCAATCAGAAAAGAAAGTCTGATATGTGGAATCTCTGTTAAGTTACATCATAACATAAATTCCCTTTCCACCTAATTTCACACTATGTTTTACTCACAGAGTTCAGAAACAGGGTGGTAAAAATGTGTAATGAGATACTGCAGGTAATTTGATTTGTAGTCAAGTACATTATTTTCCTAATTCAAAGTGATCTCTGCATTGTCTGCAGCAAAACCCAGATCCTTCATCAAAATCTTCATGTATTTTATAACAAAATCCAACAAAAATTAAAAAAAGATCAAATTTAGCATCTATTTATGTAAAAATTGTAGAAATATTCCAGAGGGGGGAAAATGCACTCTTCTATTTAAATAACTTGAACTTGTGTTTATCAGCAACACTGCTGCATTCAGTCATCAGCCAAACAGATTTCTTTATTAAGCAAGAAAGAAAGCAAGAAAGCAAGAAAGAAAGAAAGAAAGAAAGAAAGAAAGAAAGAAAGAAAGAAAGAAAGAAAGAAAGAA
>JARVGS010001636.1:22460930-22471714 GCA_031762315.1 Hypsolebias antenori | reverse complement strand
GCGGGTGAACTGCCTGCGTTCAGTACGCGCGCACGGAGCGGCGTACGGTCTTACGCAGAGCTATACTGGAGCCTTAAGATTCAGCTAATTTCTTCCTGAGTGGCGTCTATCTGCACCTGTAGCTGGGTTTACTAAACACAACCAAGGACACTCCTAAAACAATACAATATAGCAGTTAAACGTGTAAAAAAGTTTTTAAAAGGTTCTAAGATCAAGAGAACAGATCCATGAGACTGGAGTGTGTGATAGCACAGGTCTAAGGAAACATATCTGCATATAAAAATATCTTTCAGGTGTTTATTTTCAATAAATAGGTTTAGAAATGTATGCACACTACAAATTCAAAAACATAACCACTGTAGGAATGGTCCCCCCATGTCTGTAAAATGTGTATGGTGGCTGTAGCTTAGTGATTGTGGCATACTGAAGGTAGATTCATGAAAGAAAAGTGATCCAAACAGATTTCTAAATATGTCTTAAACACAAATAAAGGGTGAAAATTAGGTTAAAGTTCATTTGTCCTGGACATCACAAAATAAAAGCAGCCAGACATCACCCTTCATAATAAAATGCCCATCTTATTAAGGTTTAGTTCTTCAAATAATCCTGTAATACTTTACATAAAACCACAAAAAATTAAAACGAAAGGCTGCAGATGATAACAATCTGCATGTTGAAAATTTTAGATACTGAAGGAACCATGTTAATCTAAAGGGGAACCCAATGTAAGCACGTATAGAGAAGTATCGAGGTGTTAGTTCATGTTTCTATGAATGTGTGTGTGTGTGTGTGTGTGTGTATGTGTGTGTGTGTGTGTTTGTCTCACCAGCCTGTCAATGACATTCCTGATGGTGTTGTACCACTCTCTGATGATAGAGTCTGTTTCTGACTGCAGCAGGAACTCATTGCCGGTGACAGTCCTCAACTAAAAATAAAGAAATTAATAAATTAATTAAATGAATTTAGATGGTTGGATGAATAGATAGATAGGTGGATAGACAGACAGACAGACAGACAGACAGACAGACAGACAGACAGACAGACAGACAGACAGGCAGGCAGGCAGACAGACAGACAGACAGACAGACAGACAGACACTTTATTAATCCCAGGGGATTGGCAGGAAAAAAGTTTTTAGGTCACAGACTGTTTTGGATTTTAAAACACACCCAGATTTCTCAGGAAAACCACATTTAAACGACTTCACTGAGGAAAGGTGTGGAGACTGGCACCTCCCTCACTGATTAAAAAATCATTATACTGTATTATAGAAGTTAAAGATTTATCTTCTACACCAAACAAACTAACAATAAAAACTTAAACCAAATTAAAAAGATGCTTAAATTTACATTCACCATACATTTGGTTTGTGATAAAAAATGTCATAAAATGCTTTGATATTTTCATACCACAAATTAATTTTTGTGTGTTTGCTGCCCAGCACTGACCACAAAGTGGCAATAACCTTTAATGTTTGATGAGTGTGTGTGGTGGTGACGTGTGTGTGTGAGTGTGTGGTTCTCTGTTTCGTGAGCAGAAAATGTCATGAAACACTGAACAGATTTTAGTTATCAATCACTGGTTGCAGAACCACAACCAGTAATTTTGGACTCTACCAAATCCAAGATGGCCTCCACATCTAATCAACTTAGTGACTTTTGCAAATTTTGAGCTAAAATTTGGTATAGTAGTAGCTGACAGTCCTTTACAACACATACTCCAAGCACTTACAGTCATGCAAAATATTGCAATTATGCATAACTTTGGCTTAATGTTAATTTCAAGATTGTACCAAAACAACTATAACTGAAAAATTTCTCAACAATGTTTCATTTGGTCTAAAACACTAAAATGAAAGGCAGTGGGTTATATGCATCCCTTCAACAAACCCCAGGCCATTACAGCAGTCCCTCGATACTTCGTGGTTCAACTTACACTGACTCATTCTTTTGCGGGTATTCAACAAAAGATTGTACACGACAAACGATTGGCTGATTGATGGAAGGCGACCAACCAGAGCCTTGTGCTGAGATGCAGACTGGCCATTGGGAGGACCGGGACATTTCCCGGTGGCCTGGCCCACTCAGTGATTGCAGAGGGGGGCCCTCCTTTCTCTTTCTGAGGCTGTCTGTCAGAGAGCAGAGACACACAACAGGTGGGCACACAACCGGTTGTGTGTCACTGTTCTGCTGTAACAGACAGCCTCAGAAAGAGAAAGGAGGAGGCAGGGGTGAGGTCTCTCCTTTCCTACCGCTACTGTGGGAGCTTCAGTGAGGCGGATACCAGAATGAGTGGCATGGATTGTTTATTTAAAATAATCAAACACAACTCAAACCAAGACTTTAGTCCCCCTCAGCGATCACTGAGCGAGCCAGGCCACTGGGAAATGTCCCAGAGCTCCCGATGGCCAGTCCACCTCTGGGCGCTGATTGGCTCAGTAACCGTAGCATCAGTCTGCCTGCTCTCTTTCGCTGTGCTCTTTAGAGAGTTTAGACCATTGCAGGAGTGTGAAGGGTTTATAAAGCCTTAAAATACTGTACCAAAATAAATATAACGTCCCTACTTCATGGATTTTCACCTATTGCAGGGGTGTCTGGAACATAACCCCAGCGATATGAGTCCTCGAGGCTCAGTGAGATTAACCTGCCTAAATAAAGGTTGAATGATAAGTGAGGGACTACAGTAATGTTTTATGTTTTGTTTCTTACCTTGAAGACGTTTTTTTTGCTGGACAGCTCGTTGGCCCAGTTCAGGTGCGCTCCTCTTAAATCCACGCTACTCTCTGGACGACTGTTTCCTGGTTTCTGTGTTTGACCAATATGTGCACAAAACACAATTTGTTATTTTCTCGCTGCTCCACTGACATACTTGTCCCACATATGTACCTAAAAGTAGATGCATTCAATAAAAACACGTTTATTTGGAGCACCATTTTGCCCCATTTGATCGATGACTACACAGTTCAGTATCTTTTCAACACGACACGAACAGCTGACGTGTCACCAGTTCTATGAGCAATGAGCTGATGGGGATGACTTCTCTGAAAGACTAGAAATAATAAAGTGATGGGCAAGAAATGTGAAGATGTGTGGGTTTTGTTTCTATTTAAGTTCATTTAATACAGTCAACTGATCCTTGTGAAATTAAAATTGCACGTTTATTTTTTTGGTTATGTTCCAAAAAAAAAAAAAACAAGTTCAACATGGAAATAACTTACTATTTCATATTAAAGCATCACCCAAAACAGGTTGCCAATCATTTGAAAACTAAGACATTTTCTTTTGTATAATAAAATGCATTTATTCCATTTACAATGGCTGATAAGAACAGAATATGTGACGTTATGTAACTCCTGGAGTAAAATCAGTGAACATAGAGTCTGTACTCTTACCCAACTGGAAGGTGTTTGTGATTTTGGATCTTTAAAGAAGACCAGACTGTTCCCGACTAAAACCACCCAGGATGGACTCCAGTTTTTCCTGCAACCCAACAGAAACACAAGTCCTGTTAGTATTCAGCCCAAAGAGTGACAATTTATTCAAAGAAGTTCTTTGTAGGTCATGAGTGCAGCTTCACCTCAGTTTTCTGCCTCCTTCTGCAATCTTTGTCTTGTTCAAGAGGCCTGCTTTTTCCAGCTCCTGGAACAACAAAATAACACTCAGTACTAACCAATATTTATATTATCACATGAATGCAATGGCTTAAAAAATGTGGCACTGTAAGGACATGGTTAAATATTATCATTTAGGGCTTTCCTCAGAGAAATATGCTGCATCCCGTGTAAAGCTGTTTAACTTGACTGTTGCATCATTCCAAAAAAAAAAAAAAACCTAGCAGGAGAGGAACGGCTCTGAAATCTCCCACTGCGGTATGGCCCGGTTTAAGGTGCGAAACATTTATTACTCACTTTGAAGCTATACTGTATGTGTTACAGTAAACAAAAGCAAAAAGGAACAATCTGAGGGAAAAATGTGAAATATCCAACTTCAAAGATTTGTCTTTGTTTAGAAAGTCTCATGGCTAAACCTTGGTTTATTTGACTTTAAATGGTAGAAAGTTAAAAAGTACAACAACTCCTACAGCTTTTTGGACATTCAATTTAAATTACTTGATCAACTACGGGGAAATTAGCAGAAGGGATGACGGTGAAAAGTGCTGCTGAGTCTTAGTTAAATTAATGCGGACTGAACTTGGTGAAAAGGCCTTTTCCTACTCAGCTGCAACCTGGAACACCTTGCAACCGGAACTGAAGTTGTCCACCTTGATTTCTTTAAAGGGTTTCAAACATTTCATAATGTCAATAGAAAATCAAAGCAAATATGTTCATTTTTAGTATTTCACCCTGTTTTACGGCCCTCTGATTTCTTGTTTTGTACACTACTCTTAATTTAACTGTGTTTTTACTGTCGTTTATTGTTGTCGTCTACTGTTATTGTTGTCTCTACTTTATATGTTCTGTCTGAAACTGGTCCCTGGTGCAAATGAGTCCCCGTGGCTCACTGAGGCTAGCCTGCATAAATAAAGGTTGAATAAAAAATTATATATCAATTTAGCGGATGCTTAAACATATCAAACATTTTTCCACAAAAGGCATCAAATTTTAACATATCTCATAAAAACTCTCATTTTAAAATTCGTTTTCATAAATCTCATATATATCCATACCAGTTAACCTAATGTGCATGTTTTTGGTCTGTGGAAGAAAACCGGAGTGCCCAGTAAAAACTCTTGTACGCACAATTGGCAACTTCACACAGACAGGTTGCTGCCTGATGTTGAACCTGCAACCTTCATTAACTACTGCTCTGCCATGATGACTAGTATTCACAACCGTTTTGTTTTGTTTTGTTAAATAAAATAAAATAAAAAACGCAAGATCTGTGGAAAAATTTCTCTGTGCATTTTTTTTAAAGTAGCATCCTTCTCACCGGTGTACAGTCTTCACTGTCGGGTGAGCTTGCAGGAGACGGCGGCTCAACGACGATGTTGGTCACATTGCAGGAGTGCTCTCTGCGCTGCTGAACCAGCTGCAAAACATTCAGGACATTGCGTGGTTTTGGTGAAATTTCCTCTTCCACATTGCACCATTTATGAGTTTGTGTCTACGTTTGGGTGTGCCTTTCAGCAAATACCTGGCCATTCTCCATCATGGAGCGTGAGTGACTGAGCTGCAGCTTGTTGTCACGCAGGTGTGAAGAGTCGTGGCACGTGGCTTCTGCTTTAGTGAACACCATCGTATTCAAGGTCTCAGAAGAGGCAGCACGCTGCATGCTCTTCAAGAAGAAAAAGGAAAAGACAAAGCAAATAATAAAAAAAAACTATTTTGTTTTTGAGACATGAAAAGATGATACAGTTTTTTAGCATTTAGAGTCACTAAATCATGATCAAAGACTGAGAAAACAATGTTTGCATCATTCTGAATTATTTCAAAAGTTAACTGTAGAAAAAAACTTTATGAAGGAGTTTGAACATTTTATAATATGAAACCGCAGAAAGAGGAAATAAATGCTCTTCTCAAAATTTAGTATGTTTTAGTACAAAGCATTTCACATTTCTGATTTTGCTTTAAGAGCACAATATGGAGATCTGTTTGCTCTAGAGTATCAGTAAACCAAGAAGCTGGTAAAGCTTTCATAGTGAAAATTGTATATGTCACAAATTTAAATGCTATAACGCTCCTGTCACTTGAAGTTAATGTGATAATCGACACCACCAGCAGGGTAAGTAGCACAGAAACAGCTCTAATAAAAGATTCCAACAATCTCCTTACAGCCTTAGACATTTAACTTGTACAAAATCCTACCAGTCTTGTTTAAGTCATTTTTATCCGATAGACAAAAATTTATTTGTATAAGCAACTTGCCACACTTACACTGGACAAAAATATAAATGCAACACTTTTGTTTTTGCTGCCAGATCAAGATCTAAGACTTTGCATGTACACAATAGGCCTTATTATGTCAAATATTGTTCATAAATTTGTGTAAATCTGTGTTAGTGAGCACATCTTTGCTGAGACAATCCATCCGCCTCTCAGGTGTGGCTGCTGATTAGACAGCATGATTATATGTAGTATAGGTGTGCTTTAGACTAGCCACAATATAAGGCCCCTCTAAAATGTGCAGTTTTATCCCACAGCATAATGCCACAATTTCTGGGGAGTGTACAACTGGCATGCTGACTGCAGTATAGCTATGGAGTTCTACACGGTTCTATGTTTGGACCGAATTTTTTATTTTATTTTTAAATAAGCAGGGTGTCCATATTTTTTAGATGTTACTCTGCTCCAACATGCTTGATTTGAATCAATGGTGCTTAACAGGCTTCTGCAGAACACGAAGAGATAATTTAACCATTGAATCAGGTGGAACAGAGAAACAAGTAAAACATGCAGGCTTGTGGCGCTCAGAGACCAGAACAGTTTTCAATGCCATGCAGATGACATTTCCCTTTACCATGAAGTCTGATGAAACCAAAACAAGTTAGACCATAACCATCTGTCTTACAGTTGAAAAGAACTGTGCTGAAATGGAAAAAAAAAAAATATATATATATTTTTACTTGTAACTTGAGCACCATCAGAACACACATAATTTTCAAACAATCTCAAACTTCCATATGAAGTCGATTTCAAGGACATCCTGCCACAGAGGGATGCTCAAAAAACCCTTTTTACCTTTATTTCTCAGTTAGACTGTAGCGAGTCTCTAAAAACCCTCTAGCTGATCTAAAATGCTGCAGGGAGAGTTTCATGGGAATTAGCAAGCAGAATCATAATTCTCCAATCTAGAATGCAATTCTGTTTTTTTTTTTAAATTTACATATAAAACTATAGATAAGCGCTATTGTATATTAAAGATTGCACAGTTACATCGCTCTTAAACATCAGCTTTACTTGTGTTTACTAACGTTTTAAAAAGTGGAGTAGAAGAGGACGTATTCAGTTATCAGGCTCTTTTCTTGTAGAATCAAGACAAGCCAAGGTAGATGTCCACATCCTTGGGTTAAATTCAGCTGGAGACTTTTAAAAACCTTCAACAAGGGTCTAGTTTTTAATAAGTGCTGGGGAATTATTGGTCAAAGTTTATGGTTTTTAGGTTTTTAGGTCTATGGCTGAGAATATTCTTCCCCTCTGCACTGAGAACAAGAAGCCCCCAAAAAGCCAAAACTGTCTCCCAAGACGCTATGCTATGCTCTTATTTCTGCCCATGAACCATATGTTTGGGTAAACACCTCCTGAACTCTGTGAACTCGGCTGAGTTGAGAGGAGTATAAAAGTGAGCAGAGAATGAGGCTCGTGGCTTTTTTCTGTGACTGGTTTTCATGCGTTTACATCTATGTATGTGATGTACATATACAGTACATGTATTTATGTAACCTCTCCAGAAACTGACCTTGGAAGTATAAATACCAGTTAAAATCTTCTCTTGCCATTGAGTGTGGTTCTTTGTTAGTGAAAGAGATCTTCTCCAACAAGTCTTTAAAATACCTTTAAAAGTGTCATCCTCTCCAGTCTCCATCCTGTAAATACCTCAGAACACTCATTTGTATTGGACTTAAACAAACGGGACTGAATTCCATTATAAAAAGCTTGAATGGATCTGTTTAATTGTATTTTCTTGCCCTTGTTTACTTCCTCAGCAAAATGCCCTGAGAAGACTTTTGTTGAAAACTGTGTAATGAACTGGATTAAAACTCAATTCTTCTTTATCTCCTACAAAGCTCACTGCTGTTCATCCAAGCAGTTTTATCATCCAGTTTGGTATTCTCTGCATTGCCGCAGCCATTATGAAACCATCTGCTCAGTCAGATTAGGCCTAAAAGAGGTTGAACGTTTTTAAAAATAATTTGTTTCTGAGGAAGAACGGTAATGCAGACGTGTCTAGAATGAACTCTTTACAATGACAGATGGAGACAAGCTGGTTTGCAGAGGAGGTACAGTGTAGAGATTCAGACACACACTGATGCACAGCATATCCACACTTTGCATGGCTATAGCTTTTTATGCTTCCAGTTCCATGCCGGTACAAGCAACTGTATAAGATTGTGCACACATGCAGAAACTTAAACAACTTCAACTTTTTATACATCATGAGCCATAATGAGGCTCCTAGTCCCGGTATCCTGGTTTTAACAATCAGACTAAAGATCCTTACAAAAGCTTGCATCTCTTCATGCAAAGGAGGATTAGCTCTGAGAGCCAAAATCTACTGTTTTTCTTTTTCTTTTCTTCTTATGCACAGAGCAGGCCTTTTAAAAGGCTTTAAATCAAGTGTACCCACACCCTACTGTGACGCAACATGTTCAGTAAGAACTGCTTGGGTAACAGCCTTTCTCTATACACCACGAGTTGCTGTTTCACAGGCTTCATATGCATAAATGCTGATGGCTGGGAGTCTAATGAGCAAAGCTGGCACTACTTTAATGTATTCTACAGTAATACAGTGAATATGCAGCTTTTGCAAAACTGAAATACTTGAGTTTTTTTGATTTTCATGGAGCAAATGCATTTTATCAAAAGTCTTTGCGCAGCAACAAAACTCATAGGATTCGCTGCTCAGCCAGGAGTGCAAATGGAAAAAAATAATGCAAGGGATTGTCAACAAAAGCTTTCTTTTTTAATCTTTGTGCAGGAGTAACGTAAGGCAGGATTCCATCTGATGTAGTGACAAAGTCGAGCTGGCAAGCAAAGTCACCAAAGTTCTGTGATGTCACATTTTGTTAAGCAAATATATTCTGCTGTACAGGGAGAATATGTAAAACTGGAAAAGAGAGTTTTGTCTTTGACGATTTTGACAAGGTGAGAGTCAAGGTGAAACACATTAGATGCCTTCTGGCAACAAAAGAGTGCATCAAAAGGAGAAAGGTTTTACCTGGGTCATCTGCCAGCCGCTGTCAGATTTTCTCGGGTGACTCCCGAAGAAAAAGTCAGGTGACACCTAGAGACAAGGAAAAGAAGACGGAAACGCCTATCAGCAGTTCCTTTAAATCTATTTATTCAAAATGAAGACAAACCCATTTCTTTGTCTATAAAACTTTTTAAAATTGTGTGTGGTTTTAGTTTTTTTTAGCCAGATTGTGTGGAAGATGAGCATTTGTTCAATAGTACCTCTCGTGGCAGAAATGTGGACATATTTCACAGCCGTGTGAAAAAAACAGAATGTTGACACATATGTCAAATTAGATATGAGGTTTGGGGCTAAAACTCAGAACAGCACTGAAACTACTTTTTCGCCCTTTAACATCCTGTCAGCTTTGACACGTCCACAGCTCAGAGTATCACATGTGCGTGTTCATCTGAAGGTAAAGAGAGGACGATGCTGCTATGTATGAGCAAAACTTTCGTTTGACCCAACCGTATTTTTAGGCCATTTAACAGGTCGCGTTTTGTGGCACTAAACCAACACCACCACTAATACTTCCAGTTATAAATAACACAATACGAGAGGCTATTAACACGCCAGGCAGAAAAAGCAAATGAACAACAAGCTCAATCTAAAACCATTAACCGTAGAGTGAAAAAAAAAGCATCACAGGTAATTAAATAATAACGAAGGAAACCAAAATGAACTTACAGCAAAGGTGCTCATCATGACCGTTAATGCTGTTATAAAGTTCAGGCTAACTTGAGCTTGTTAACCTGTCAGCCTCCTGTGGTTTCATGTCACGGTGCACGCTTTAGACTGACTGCAAAACTGTAAAAATCATGTGTCTCTTTGCCAGTTTACAGCCCCTGTCTACTTCCCCATTCTAGAGGGAAGCTGTCTTTATCAACTCATGCAGTCAGTCTCGTACAGCAGCATGTCAGGGAGGTGTGCGCTATTATGAATCATTCACACTTGGCAAGTATTACCACATCAACCACTGGCCAACTATTTTTGTTTGCAAGAAATGTGCTCGATGCAAGAATGTAAATGTAATGGACTGCACTTATGTAGCACCTTTCTATCTTATCAAGATACTTAAAGTGCTTTACACTATAATCTATATCCTCATTTACCCATTCATACAAAATACAGCTATATCTATACAAAGATTAACCTGTGCTTTATCAATTTTTAAAAATAAAATTTGCTGCTAATTTGATTGATGAGCCTTTAACTTGTATTTTTAATCTAAGCCGCATCACAAACAAAGTTCCTGAAGTCTGGAAATCTGCATTTGTGTTTCCATTACTAAAAGGAGGTGAGCCGTCAATCGTGAACAATTATAGATCCATCTCTAAATTATGTATTTTAGCAAAAGGGCTTGAAAAGTTGGTCTGTGATAAAGTGAAAGAATTTTTAGAAGCAAATAATCTATTAAATCCTTTTCAGTCAGGTTTTAGGAAGCAGCACTGCAACTGCTGCTCCAAAAGTTTTAAATGATGTGTTTGAGGCTCTGGACTCTAAAAAGGTTCGCTCTGCTCTATTTATTGATTTATCCAAGACATTTGACACAGTGGGTCACAGCATCCTGGTAAATATTCTTCTCAAACTGGGCATCTCCAAAGAAGCATCTTACTGGTTTGTATATTATTTGGCAAATAGGACACAATGTGTACAGATGGCTGGAGTAAGCTCAAGTTTTCTTAAAGTAAAAAAGGGTGTACCCCAGGGCTCTGTCTTGGGGCCCATCTTATTTACAATTTACATTACAGGTAGTCCCCGGTATCCGGCCGAGTTCCGTTACACCGGCCCGGCCGGATAACGAAAAAGCCGGTTACCAGAACCGGCTCCCGGTGCGGCGAAAACGAAACTAAAATCCAACATGGCGGCCGTCACGTCTTTTTAAACGCCTTATTT
>JARVGS010001636.1:22440918-22452042 GCA_031762315.1 Hypsolebias antenori | reverse complement strand
TCCCTGAAAAGGACGTCAAGGCTCTCTTTTCTACCTCCTCCATGTACAGGTTGGCAACAATAGGAGAAACTGGAGACTCCATAGCACACCCATGTTTCTGCCTATATTGCCCCCCTTGTGTGAAGTAGGTTGACTGCAGGCACAGTTTCAAGAGCTGACACAGTTGCTCTGTGGAAAGCGTGGTCCAGCTGCTCGGAGTGGTGTCTGAATTTAACTTTAAACAGACCACCTCTACTGCCTCATCAATGCACGTAAAGAGTGATGACATCAAACAAGACCATAGTTTCATCATTCTCCATGATGCCATCCCTCACCTTATCCACAAAGTCCATGGTGTTCTGTATGTGGTGTTTTGAACTGCCAAGACAGTCTTTCAAGGAGTTCTTCTAGGCAGAACCACAAAGTTCAGTCCCCTGGCAAGGATCTCTGTCTCCAGCTGGGTGGGTCGTCTGTCGGACAGATCCTTCACCCTCTCCCTGGTGTGTGACTGTCATCCGTGTGTTATCTGCCATTACGTGCATTGTTATAAAACTGAGTTTGTTGCAGCTCCTCAGTCTGAAGAAGCCTTTTGGATAAAAGGCAAAACATTTGACCAAAGAAGAACTCTTCCAGAGGACCTGACTCAACCTTGTTAGACTCGCAGCAAATAGGTTAAAAATGAAAAATCTAGATGGCAC
Source organism: Hypsolebias antenori (assembly GCA_031762315.1). Classification (NCBI taxonomy): domain Eukaryota; kingdom Metazoa; phylum Chordata; class Actinopteri; order Cyprinodontiformes; family Rivulidae; genus Hypsolebias; species Hypsolebias antenori. The sequence goes on along the minus strand of JARVGS010001636.1, from coordinate 22,451,365 downwards.
TTGGGAAGATTACAATTAATATTAATGTTTTTGTTGTTATTAAATATTAAATTGTTAAGAAATGTTTTGTTTATCACCTTTTATTAGAACAACTGCAGTCACTCACTTCATCCCACCTTTTCACTTAACTCCAAAAATACCCTTTTCCAGGAATGTGCTTTTATAATTATTCAGGGTAATTCAAAACTGAAAATGCATACACCCGGATCAGTAAAGTTAAAAATGGCTCTTTAATGTGGCAAATTACCGTTTGTGTGTTTCCAGTCAGAGGCAGGGATAGATGGCTGGTGTCCCGGGGTAATGTCTGACTGTGTACTGAACCGGCCTGCACAAAACACACGCATAGAAAAAAGACATTAAAGGTTTTCAAAAATCATGAGCTATCATTATTAAAAAAGTCAAACATTTTGATGTAGCAATTAGATTCTGAAATTTCCCAGGATTAAACTGTATAAAGGTTGAATGAATTAAAAAAAAAAAAAAAAGAAGAGACTTCCTGGTTAAAATACCATTTTCTCTATAATAAGAGTGGAATTTCCCCCCAAAAAACTGTTATATCCTCATCGGTGGTGTTTTTTGTTCTCTCCTTACAGAGTAAGGTTATTAACTTCTCGTAGTTTCATAAATTTGAACAAATACCAACGCTCCACCGTCTTCACAGTTTGCATGAATCATTATCATGAAGGAAGTAACCGACAAAAACGGATCCAAGTTTTGGACACATAAAGGTCAACATGTTAGTGTCAGTAAGTTTTACTTACATTCCGTGAAAAGCTAAGCAGCTGCTGGTTGTTTTGTTAACAGCTATACATGAAGCAGACAAACCTTTAACAAACATAACCTAAAATGTTTCATGCCTTTTTTAATATTGAGATAAATTTGGATACAATTTTGAGATCACGGACACATCCAATTTATTTCACTGCTTTGTTATTCATTTAAAATGCTTCAAAAAGCCCTTAAACTAATGCTAAAGTAGGAATGTACAGCGCTTTTACTGTTTGAACATTTTTTTGGAGTCTGCCTCATAAATTAGAGCTGCTCTGAGCTCTGTGTGTCCCGAAATCCTCAGTCTCAGTGTCAGTGAGCCTGGTTTTTTATTCTGCACCCTGACCCTGCCTGACCTCTCGTCTGAGAGTTGATGCTGTCATCCAGCTCTCTATCCACCAACCAGCTCTCATTTTATTTATCCGTTTCAGTGGCAGGAGAGGTGCACATGGGTTCAGGAGAGGCAGCGAATTAATACCTGCTGTGTTGAATGATTTATCCTGTTGCTCCTTTGAGCGCGACTCCGTCGAGGGGGCTTCCATGACCTCTCTTTGGTGATGCTGTTGACGTAATAGCATCTACCAGTGGCAGAATCAGAGTACTGCTCCCACAGATCCAAGATCTGAAGAGGCTGCTGACCCGGAGCTGGGCTTGGCGGCTCTGGCTGAGACTGACGTTTCTCCAGCTGCATTTCAGTGTAAATGGGGGAGTCCTGCCATGACAGCTGGGACAAATAGGCTTCTGTTGGGACCTTGTGCGAAGGACCAAGAGAAAAGTTAGAAACAGAAGTAGGAAAAGGGAAGGAAAGGCAGAAGTGAGTTTAGAGAAACAAAATGTAATCTTATCAAATTCATAGAATTGTTTCAGCACTGTTGTTCTGTCCCAAACATCGTACAAAGATAACTGAGCAGATCAGAAACAAAACGCAAATCGCAGTAACTCGAACAAAGGAAGTCGTCGTGTGTGAAGCAGAGACGCACAGTCATCACAGGCCATGATGATGCATGAACAAGCCCCACAGTCTCCTGTTATACAAGAACCCAGCAGATTTTAGATGAAGACACAGCTGAGCTTACAGAAACACACACTCATCCAGACAGAGATCTCTGAAGCTCCCACAGCTCCACGACAAGATCTATATGAACAGCTTGTTGCTTGATCTCTGTTGCATAATGCATCCTTTACGATATAACTGCTCTACAGAGCCTTTCTACCAAATGTAGGTTTAATTAAATTCACCTGATCACACACAGACAGTCACATTGCACTTAACTTTATATTGTACTCCAGCTGTTTTTTTTTTTTTTTGGTGCTAATTTATGATTTTTTCAGATGGTTTCCTCTTTTTTGAGCTCATTCCTGCTTCTTTCAGCCTAATTAAGCACAGCTGTACTCTATCCACTTCCTTTTGGTCATTTAAGCTTCTTTCTGCCTTTTAGATGCTACTCAGCTGCTATTCAGCTGGGTTTTTTAATTGTTAATTTTAGCCTTATTTTTTCCCTGTTTTTTTGTATTTTTTTATTATTTTTTATTTTTTTAGAAAGCCTGCCTTTTTTACTAATTTCTGCTACTTTCAGCCTAATTGGGCCCAATTGTGCTTTCTCCACTTCATTCAGGTAAGTTATGCTTATTTCTGCCTGTTTTAAGCTACTTTTCAGCTGTTTATGCTAAGTTAGACATTTTAAAGATATATTCCACTTTTTTTTATCACTTCTGCTTCTTTCAGCCTAATTGGGCACAATTGAGCTCTCTCTAATTTAAGCTTCTTTCTGCCTTTTTAGCTACTTTTCAGCTGTTTTTTTTTTTTTTTTGCTAATTTCTGCTTTTTCATATATTTTCAACTTTTTCTTGCTCATTTATGCTTATTCAGCCTAATTAAGCACATTTTTTATCTCTCCACTTTCTTTTGGTAATTTAAGCTTCTTTGTGCCTATTCAGTGTTTTTTTTTTTTTGTTGTTGTTGCTAATTTCAGCCTTTTTAAGCAAATGTACTAATTTTGTGTTCATTTTGGCTTATTTAAACTAAATTCAGCAAATATGCATTATTTTTAATTTCTTGTGTTAACTTAGCATTTCAGTTATATTTCAGCATGTTTTTAGCTAATTTCAGCTGTTTTTCAGCAAGTTCTTCAGCAATAAGCACTCACATTGCATTTACGCAGGAAATATATTTTCTCTAGTTATGTATAGCATTGTTTTCTCCTCTACAATCAATTATAGATTAGCCTGTGAGGGCTGTAGTGCTGCCTAAGGACACCTCAACATAAAATGTAGCAGGGGGGATTGAACCACCTTTCTTTATATTGGCAGGTGATTAGCAGGTAAAGCTGCTTAAATATAAAGAATGATGTGACAGATATTTACTACAGATGGCAGTGCTGCATTTTTGAATCACCTGATGATTCCTGATCAACAGTTTTCTTCTGCCCCCTGCAGCATTTGCATCCAAATCTGACTCTTCATCAATTGGTTCAAAAATGGACTGATTAAAATGAAGCACTGACATTTGTTCTTGTGCCATTTTAAAACCTATTTTTGGCATTTTACCTAACAAATCAGAACATTTTGTAAAGTGCAGACGACATTCTGTATTCTGAAATACAAAATGAATAATACTTTACTATTGTATGTTATGATTTTCCTTTGAGCTTTGTCTGACTGGTCCAATCACAACTGTTCATCTATTATTAATCAGGTATGAAGCCATATATTTTTTACAGACACACAGCTGATAATGTTGCTTACAAAACACACTTTGTTGCTCTTAGTTGTAATTTTATTCATCAGCTCTTAATGGCATTTTGATTTTGCGCTTTTTTGTTAATGTTTGAACATAAAACAAATAAAGATTGAGGATTTTAAATTTTTTTCCAACTCTACTAGACTTTAGGATTCTTTCTAAGTATACCTCAACCAAACACTCAATCAATAGTTTATTATCATTGATATGAAAAAACTGATAATGGCACATTCACAGTAACACGTTTTCATAAATTACCACCAGCAATAATTAGATTGTCCTCAGATTTTATGTTATCAGTTTTATCTAAACTATGAGTGAGAATCCATTTGTTTGGTCTGGGACTCATTATGAAGAATCAGTTAAACTAGAGGAAGGATATTTATCATAAACATATGAAATGCCACAGCAGACTGAACTAAATAACTGGTCTAATCTAAAAGGTTATATCCAACATTTTCTTACTTTATTAAAAAAAATACAGCACTGCCAAAGAAGGCAGTTTGTGATTGCATGAATCACAAACTCAGTTTGTGATTCATGCAAGTTAAGATTGAAAATCCTCATTATCTGTGAGGAAATGAGTTTAAGCATTAGATGCTACAGGTGTGTTTCAACTATTGGCTCAGTCTGATGCAAACTGTAGATGTTTTGTGACCAAATGGATTTTACTGCTACAGATTTAAAACCAGTGTAAACAAATCAAGTTTATTTTAAGCTTTTTTTAATGCTTTTATGATACTTTTTTGCTGGCTTCTCTATTTTCAAGCTTTGTGTTGTAAAATCGTCAGTGGTAAAATAATATTATTTAAATAATTTGTGAGATCTGTTCAAATGGTTTGTGTTTAAGACCACAAATTTCATGCACTGAGCCCTCATGTCAACATTAAGCACTACTTTTAAGGCAAATGTCACAGCGAAACGACCACTTTTGTCTGAAATCAAATCTCTGTAGTTCAAAAATTGAGCGAAAATTCCTCAGAGAGGTCAGATATTTGAAGTTTGGCATGAGATGAGCAACACACATTCTTATGTTAAGGTGCTGCAAGATGCAGTAATAACAATAAAACAAACAAAAGGTTGATCTTGTTTATATAAAAAAACTGCAGATCAGTCCCTTTCATTTCCTTATATTATATAGAAGATATTTTCTTAAAGTCACTACTACTATTTTAAATTCATCACCTGAGCACCTGTAGAATCTTCTTACAGCCACTGGACATGTGCTCAGAGAGTTTTCTGTTTGGTTTACTAATTTAGCTCCAATATTCCAGCTTCCTGGTATAAAATAAAGACAGTGCTTGGAACCAAGACAAAAAGCACAAGCGAAAAAGGAACACGGATGATAAAAAGTAGGACTGTCACTTCCACGGAAATCACATTAAATGCACACGCAGTTCCGTGGAAACAAAAGTCTATTCGGAGAGTCAGTTTGGATACTTGGTGGTGGGAGTTCCCTTCAGTTGACAGAAGGATAACCTTCAGTATTTCTCCCAGTAAGGCCTTATGTAATCCCCTCTGATGTAATGTAAGGAAGATCTGGCGTCACGACCATGCTAACTTGATTGTTGCTGTAGGAGGATTAATAAAGACAACTGCAAGTGTAAATCAAATTCCTCTTCCTTCTCCAGCTCTGAGCTCAGTCATTGTGCAGAATTAAACCCAAACACACCAGATTTATGTTCTATTTATAGGAATTAATTACTGGTATTCTGTTTCTATAAAAACAGTCATATACATTTACACAATGCTGAAAACGAAAAACGATTTCACAAAAATCTGAAGTTCCAACCAGCAGCAAACTTCTTCAGATAACCTCAGCATTAGCAGAAATTACAGCTTCATCATGTTTTTTATTTATCTATTTTTTAGGATTACTATTATGTGTATTGTTGGTAAAATCCACACACTGGGTTATTACAGTTTGGGAGTTATGACGTGTTAATCCTGCAGATTAGAGATTGTCAGTGACAGGAAGTCAAAACTAATCTAATCCCACATTTTCCTTCAGCGTCAAACTGCATGTGACGGATTTGTTTGACCCAGTTTCTGCAATCTAACGTCACCGTTTTGATGCCAGCTATGGAGTATGGGACTAGGGTTCCTTTAACCATGAATAAAAATGAAACTAACCATCTAGTAAAAACTTACATGCTGAAATTACTGATGTTTGTAACATGTTTACATGCTTTAAGCTGGATTTTTGATAAATATATTTACTTACAACAAATTTATTGAAGTAATAAAAGTATTGTTTTGTTTGTAAAGAGAAATGTCAATTCCTATAATCATTAAGTTAAACTGTCAAATAGGTTATTTGGTGTTACATTTTTCTTATAAAAACAGTTTATATTTGGTATTTCTGCAGTTAGTTTTTATTTTTTTACTGTAGTTTGTCAGAAATGTGGGCGAATGTGAAAGTTTCTGTATTTTGTTGAACCAATGTGCAAGCCCTCGCAATTTTTTTGTCCTTTTAGGGTCAGAATTATGTTTCTTTGGTTTTGAACCAGTTTGACATGACTGTCGACGAGGGAGAGGGCCGGCACCGGAGGAGGGGGCGTGCCAAAGAGACCATCTTAGCACCAACACAACTGGTTTGTTCCACTTTGGAGCAAGTTGTTGGGAGAAGAATCAGTTTAGTGTTGTGTGTTTCCTTGACTGATGAAGTCTTCTGGATGGAAGGTGTAATGTTTCATCACAAATACATAAACAAACAAACAAATAAATAAATAAATAAACTGTCCAGATGACGTGATCGAAAATTGTTGGATCTTGATTTAGATTTGGCTCCTGAACTTTTTGTTTGTTTGTTCTTTTTATTTATTTATTTATTTATTTATTTATTTATTTTTTTTTTAGCGAGTCAAATGGGTTCTTCTCATCCTGAGCCTTTCATTGTACTGTTGACCTTGTGTTAAGATCTTTCAGTTCTCAGGCTCCTCTCTTGTGGAACCAACTTCCAGTTTCTGTCCATGAGGCTGACACATTGTCCAGTTTGAAGACTTTCATTTTTGATAAATCCTATAGTCATGGTTTGTTTGTCATGCTGTCTCATAGGCTTAGACTACTAGGAAAAATTGACCCAATTTCCTTAAATGAATTGTTAAAATTGAACAGTTTTCATTTGATTCTATCTTAACATGTGATTCTTGACCTGCCATTGTGTATCTGTTCCTACCAAATCCAGCCGGTCGAAGCAGATGGCCGCTTGTCCTGAGCTGGTTCTGCCAAAGGTGATTTGTCCAGACCCGCCCCATAAAGAAAACCCCGCCCCCTCATTTGAATATAATAATATGAAATAGAAAGCGCTTAAAACGATAAACGGGGGTAAAAAAAATAAAAGCCCCTGAAATATATAAAGTAACTTTACAAAAATAAAAGTGTCACAAAATTAATTTCCATTATTGAATACATAAATAAAAATCTCTTGAAATAAATAAAAATAAATGCTGAAATCAATAAACAATAAATTTAGGAAAAACCTAAGCATTTCTACTTAAACGTTTTATTTCATGGGAACATTTAATTTATTTAATGGAATATTTATTAATACTTTTTAAATACCACTTGTTGAAATGTCTCTCCATAAACTTGAACTTGAACTGTGGGGGGGGGGGGGGGTGGTGCAGTTGCAGCTTTTGGCCACGTGGTGTCGCTGCTGCGCGCTGCCCTTCAAACAGCTGCTCGACGTCACATCTCCACAACAACAGGATCTTTTATAATAAAAATAACCTCCAAGATTGTATTCTCAATAAGCTGGTAAGTAGAGAAAGTAACGTTTTGTTGTTGTTTACTGCTGAGCAGACGCTCAGGGGACTTTCCGCGGTTCTGTTGGACCTTAAAGAGTTGGTTTCACTTTCTGTTTGGCTTCTGCGGGTCGTGCACGTCTCATCGAGCTGAGGATAGAAACATTTTGTATTTTTTTGATAATTTTGGGGATAATAGTGGATTATTTCTCAGCTGTGAGACGTTCATCAAGGGTTAACTTGCCTTCCGAGAACACATTTGGACGGTATGTTTGATTTCGACGTTTGTTTTTAGCCTGAATGTTAGCACGTCGTCCTCTGCCCAACATGCTGTAGCATACATCATTTTATGAGACTTTATGAGACTTTATGAGACACATATGAGGGTTGCTTGTGTTTCTGTCTGTCTGTAGTTTTGACTCCTGAGTTTCGCAGAAACGAGCTGAAAGCACATCTGCAGAAAGTGAAAGTATTTTATTTTATCTTTCTTTTTCAATGAAATGCATGCAGACCATACAGTTGTATAAAACACTACATGATGCAAACTCTCCAGGCTTGCTTCCTTAAAATACATGTATAAATATGAAATAAAACAAACATATTTATTATAAATATATAATAATAATATAAGCTTTTATGTTATCTTTTTCAAACTGGACAAATGAAAGCGAAGAGGCTCTCCTGAGGTTGGAGCTGTATAATTAAACTAAATAAAGCTGAATTAAAGAGATACTGTATATTTATAATATTTTGAAGTGTGGTTCAGGGACAATTAAAGGTACTCTGTGCAAATTATGAAATCAAACATATATAGGTTATCCATAACTAGTTCAAATGATGCCATTTGAAAGAGCTTACTACATAGATGTACTGATATGCCATAATGAAATGAGGGTTTGCGTGCAATGTAAACAAAACACTTGGCTGAATGTGGTAGAAGCTTGAGTCACGTAGGCTGGTCGTGAGAAGAACTTTATCTGATGCTAAACAAAAGAGCACAAGTGAGACAACTGTCAAGAATAAAGACAATGTTCAACAATAAATACTTCTGAGGCTCAAGCAGGACAATGGTGCACCATGAAGACAGAGCTCAACGTTCAAACATATGAAACTACTTTGGAACCGTTAAGTTGATCGTTTCTACCTCGCTTTTTATCTGCATACTTTAAGTACTCCATCCATCCATCATCTTTACTCGCTTCTTCCTTTTGTGGTCGCAGAGGTCACTGCTGTCACTGTGCGAGATGCTGGAGACACCTTGGACAGGTCTCCAGTCCATCACAGGGACACACAGAGACAAACAACCAGCACTCTTTCACTGACAGGGACAATTAGTTACCAATCAGCCTAACATGCATGTTTCTGGTCTGTGGGAGGAAACCGGAGTAGAGAAAACCCACGCATGCACAGAGAGAACATGCAAACTCCACCCAGAAAGGTTCCCGGCCAGGATTTGACCCAGCAACCTTCTCACTGTGAGGCAACAGCTCTAGCAACTGCGCCACCGTGACGTCCAGAAATAAATTCTAACACATCAAAATTGTTGCACGTTTTGTTCCTGTTGACCCGGCTCCCCCTGCCCTAACTCCTTCATAACCACTTCCTGAAGCTTTGGTAGAATGTATCGGTAGAAACTGATGATAAATGTGAACGCAAAGATGAAACATCAAGCTTATTATTGATAATAATGTTTCGCCAGATAAAAAGGCGGTGACAGTAAAAGTTGACGCCAAAGAACTGGAGATAGGCACAAACGTTTCCAGACCACGAGGCGTAGCAAAAGCTAACTTCAAGCAAGCGCTGTGGTTTCTGTAAAAATACCAAGATGGCTCCTTGGACCATTATCAGCTGCTTCTGTGTGTAAACAAACACGTTGCAGTTGGCAGTCGTTCACATATTTTGCTTCTAAATATTTAATTCAAGGTATGAGAAACATATTGTGCAGATTTTGAGTCTTAGTTAAGGATTTATTTTTTTACTTGTCTCCATGACTTTGCACTGAGAAGCTTTAATGCAACTTATTGCAGGAAGCTCCTTTACGTTTGGTTCTGACTCGACCAACGAGCTAACAGCTACTCCCAAGTGGTGTAAAACCAACGTGACCTACGGCTGACGTCTCGTACAGACCTAAAGAAATCTTAGTCGTGGGCCTGGCATGATAACAAATTTTGCTGGGCGATTAATTGTCTCAAAAATCATCGCGATAAAAGATAATACTGTTTGAAATTTGACAATATTTAGTAATTATTGTCAAATTGAAGAAGAAATGCTGGTAAATTTGTTTTGAGTGTAGTACTTTTTTTACCACTGGATGGCAGTATAAGACTGTTTGTAATGAAGGATGGATAGTGAGGGAGCGAGGAGCATCTCTAAGAAAATTGGAAGGGAGGCCCCTTGACGTGACATGGGCTGTCTCTCTTTGGTTTTCAAAATGTTGGATGCTCGACGTGGTTTGAGCTTTTTAGCATTTTTCCCACACAAAACTTTTATTAAAAAAATCAGTAAACAAGTTCTCAGCTTCTTTTTGCAGAGAAAAACAACTTTTGACACAAAGGCACTGGTTTCAACAGTGAATTTTGGAGCTTAGACAAGACGGAGGTTTTTTCCCAAGGTCGACCTATTCACTTAGCTCGTAGCTTAGCTTCTCAGCTTTAGCTGTTTTAACAATCCAAAAATGCAAATTTGAATGCTTCAGTAAGATTTTAAAGAAAAAAGGAGAAAGGGAGGGGTCAGTGAAGAGTTGAGCCTTTTGTCATCCAGTGTCTTCAGTAGAAAGAGAGAGACACGAAGAAACGATAAATCCGATAAATGAAAATGAGGTCAATAATTTTAAGTTTATCATGTGATTAATTGATTAATTGATTTATTGTTTATTGCGACAGGTCTATTCGATCGTTCATTTCACTCTGCATGGTTATTAGCAGGAAGTGCTACCAGACTGAACCATAGGTGTTAGCTGGTCAAAAATAAGCTCAGGTTGTTTAAAAGCCATGTACACCAGGTAGGATATTTGTTTTTAGACTTTCCTCATTTGAAGATTTGAACTATCACTTTAAATAATCACTTTAAATAATAAAAAAGTTTTCTTGTGTGGAGACTTTAATATTGATCTGGGAAATAAAACTGATTCAAATAACATCAGTACATTTCTAAATTCAATGTATAGCTTAAATCTTTATCCGTTGATATCAAA
>JARVGS010001636.1:22408568-22422643 GCA_031762315.1 Hypsolebias antenori | reverse complement strand
TTTTGATTTTCTACATCTGCCTTATAATCTGTCTGTTTTAGCAACTTTTGACATCTTGCTTTAACTTGTTAAAAAAACAAACTGTGTTTCTCTCTTATGATTGTCTATTGTTGATGTCCTAGGAAAATCTATTGATGTGTTGTTGCTGTTGTCATCATCCTTAGTTTGTAGCCAGGTCTCTCGAGGCTCATTGAGATTAACCTGCCTAAATAAAGGTTGAATGAATGAAAATTTATTGTGTGAACGCTTAATAAGCATTCGCACAATAACACACTGCATGAATATTAATGGTAAATGTAATGTAATGTAGTTCAGTGTGAGAAATGAGCTTTGATTATTATTTGAAGTTGCGCTTTAATAAACAGCACAATTTTTTGATCTCACATCTTGACTTTCCCTTGGAAACTGTACTGTTATTAATCTATCTTTAAACCTACTAAATAATCAGATTTTATTATTAATAAGCTATAATAAAATCGTATGAAACTAATTAATTGTTATAACTAAAAAAAAAGCAACATCAAACAGCAACTTATTTAAAGATGGTTTCTTGTAGGAAAATGTGAAATAACAGTTGTTTCAAAAGTTTTGTGTTTTGACTAATAATAAACACAATAAATTATTTCAGCCTTAATTGAAATTATCAGTAATGTTGTCTTCTACATAATTCTAAAAGCAGCATGTAATAAAATTGACAAAAAGCTTATTTTTGCTTCATAGTTAATAACTTGGGGGACAAGGAGAAATACAGACATATATACATCACATAAATGGGATTTTGGAGGGGACAAGAGGAATAAGATGGGCAACAAAAATGTGTTATTCAGTTCAACTCAAATAGATAAAAAAAATCACTATTCTAAGGTTTTATTTCACATAAAATATTTTGCTTATTGTTATTGTTATTAATTTTGTCCATTAAGCACCTATTTGTGATTCCCAAACATTTCAGTTACCTTGTTTCTGTCCAGAAAATAAAATATAGCACACAAGTCATGATTGATCTTATATAGAAAAAAACATATATCAGTTTTCCCTGGCTGGGCTGGTGGGTTGTTGCTGAGCCTGTGGGAATGTGCGGAACATTGATGTTTCCAATGAAGAGCGCAGAGCTCCATTGATCCACCAGGGATGAGAGTGAGCTGTCAAAAGCTATCAGGCAAGTCGAAAACCCACTTTCAGCTGTGTGAGCGCAGAGCCGAGGCTAAAGGAAAAAGAGCCGAGTCTCCAAAGGCAAATATTCTGGAGGCGCAAATATTCAGACAGACCTGATTTCCCCGGAGGGTTAAAGAAGCTATTTGCTCGATAAAGCAATAAAACAACATTACACAAATACCAACAAGGATTACAACATGTCAAATATTAAAACAATCAACTGAAGCATTTGGAATTAGAACCTGCCATCCTGTTCTTTAAAGTATTTGGATGCAACTGAGTCTCGACAAATTAAAATATATTTTCAGTTTATCGTGATATATGATCAAAGAAAAGCCAAAATTATCTTGTTGTGAAAGCTGTAAACAACAATATTAAGCTTTTATGAATTTCTAGAAATTCATCATTATGAAATTAGATACAGATTAATTTCATATAGACTGGCTACTCAAATTAACTGTTTCAGTAATAAAATAAACTCATAAACTTATGGTGCATGATTTCATTGTATGTTGAATTCCTGGGTCATTTCTGTTTGAATATACCTTTCAGCACTTTGACAAGAAAAATATCTTATAATGCGTTAATTTTATATAGAAATCTACAACTAAATCAGAAAAAAATAGGATTAAATATTTGAAAGTAAAGTGAAATATGTTTTTTAATTGCTGCAGATACGACGGAGACTGTTTCACCAGACCCACCCCCAAAAAATCCTTCATGTGGGAGTTCCTGTTCCATGTCTGTTCCTTGGTCACAAGAGGGCGCCATACTTCTACACCTGCAAGCAATGTTTCCTGACGAGCTTCAGGTGTATATAAAGGCCCTATACATACTCGGGCGTATGCCTGTCGCAATAAACAATAAATCAATTAATTGCATAATAAATGAAAATTATCTACTTGGTTTTCATTTATCGGCTTTATCGTTTCTTCATGTCTCGCTTTTTCTACTGGACACTGGATCACAAAAGGCTCAACTCCGGTTCTCTTCACTGACTCCTCCCTTTCTCTTTTCTCTTTAAAATCCCTTTTAACTCCTATTTTTCTTAAAGAGGCTCACTGCTTTCTCCCTCACTATCCATCCTTCAGTTCAAACAGTCTTGTACTGCCATCTAGTGATCAAAAATAGTACTACACACAAAAATGAACCAACATTTCTTCTTAGATTTGACATTACTAATTATTGGCAAATTTCAAACAATATTATTGTTTATTGCAATAATTTCTGAGATAATTAATCACCCAGCAAAACTTGTTATCGTGACAGGCCTACTCGGGTGTTCTGTGCGTACTTTGTGAGTTGCCCGGGCTCTGTGTGTACTGTCTACAGACGGTTGAGACTTCATACTCGTGTACAGATTGTAATTCTCTTGTGACAAATTCTTTAATTTCTCACAATTTCAGTCATGGTGTCAATGGATGAGAAGGAAGAGATTGGTTGCCTCTTGGCAAAAAAAAAAAAAGAAGGACATGAATACAATGGACAGTGAGAAACATTTTTAATATTTTCTAATGGATTCTAGCAAGTTTGATGAGCTAGTTGGGTGCTTAGCCCTGTTTCTTCAACACCAGGGCAGCCACCGCACCCCTGTCAGCGCTGCACAGAGAGCGGCCGTCGTGCTGCGCATCCATACGACGTGTTGCTTGTTCATAAAAATTTATCTTTGTGTGGACATGTCCAGCGGACATCCACTTAGAGTCTGCGTTGATTTTGAGTCTGACTCGAGTACGTGTGGACCTCTGCGGAATGAAGTACGCCTGAGTATGTGGGGGGCCTTAAGACACATGATGGCTTCCCTTCAACGCTGGAGCATTACCCTGCCTATGGTTCGTGCTTCTAGCCTTTTGATGAATCCCTAGTAGGAATGTGCAATATATACAGTACACGGTAGAAACAATAGACATTTAGCCTATGATAGAGATCTGTCTTCTACTGGCTAACCGCAGTAATGCTGTGTCTGGTGCAAAATCAGAGTCATCAAATTTAATCATTACTTTTTTGAGTTGAAAACTGTGCATAGGTGGTTTTAAAGTGTAAAATCTGAGTTACAATTTTTTAGTTGAAAACTGTGCGTAAGTGGTGTTAAAGTGTAAAATCGGAGTTGTCAGATTTAATCGTTACATTTTTTAGTTGAAAAATGTGCGTAAGTGGTGTTAAAGTGTAAAATCTGAGTTGTCAGATTTAATCGTTACAATTTTTTAGTTGAAAACTGTGCGTAAGTGATGTTAAAGTTCTTTCTTCAAGAGCTAAGTAGCAAAGCTACAAGCTAACTACGGCCGGCTTGCCATACTTGTATTCGGACACATGCGCAAAACGCTGTGTTCCATCAGAAGTTTTTTTTCCGATGAAAGTTCGTTGGTCAGCTTTAAAGAGTGCATTTGAGCTAAAAAAAAAAAAAAAAAAGAAAAAAGAAAAAAGGGGGTTAAACCTGCTCTCTGATCTGTAAAAGAATGCTGTGTTGTGTGATTTTACTGTGAGAGTCTCTGGTCAAAGTTACAGAGGCAACTGGTCACCATTTTGTGTCAGCTCTCCTTAAAGAGGAAGGAGACGCACACTGGAGGGTTGGAGGGTGAAGTGTTTTCAGTGTACAATGCTGCTCTGTTGCTGTTCATTTCTTAAGTGAGAATACTGGAAACTGTTAAGATTTAACAACATATTCTTTTGTTTAAAACATATGGCTAAAACTATATTTGATAACTTTTGCCCTGTTTTGCACTAAAAGAAAGAAGTCTAATACCTGATTTGTTAATTATTTAAAAACGCTGAACCTAGTAGTGGAATTCTCTTAATTGAGATTATTTTGTGGTATAGCAGTTTTCAAAATAAATTATGGAAAAAGGACACCCTATGCTTTTTTTCATTCCTATTGCAAGTGTTATACCAAAAACATATCGTGATATATATTGTTACCGCCACCCATCACAATACATATCGTGATATGAATTTTATACCACATTGCACATCCCTAATCCCTAGTCTAGTGAATACTTACCCTTTTCCTTGTGATCTTTCCAGTATGCCTCCTGAGACCTACCTGATTACCAGATCTTCTAGTGAATCTCTGGAAACCTACCTGTGTGCTCTTCAGTTGTTCTCCTCACTCTCCAACCACATCCTTCTGAGTCTACTGGACCTTCTCATAATCGTACAGGATAATGGAACCAAACCTACCATCCATCTACTAATAAGGATCCTGAACGTTCTGATCAACTTGGACCTGACCCATCTCCTTGCTCTCCAGGGTTCCTGATACTTCCTGAACTATTATTCACTGTAAATAAAAGCGCAGAATTCTATTGTGTCTGAGTTGTTTACGATCAGCCCTTTAGCTCTGCGTATTCCATTCTTTTGACACTTCATATCAGCAGTAATAAGTTTCAAAAACAAATATTTTAAAGATTAATTGTTTTATTACCTTAATTATTTTTGCTCTGCAGGCTTGAACAGTAGAAACTCTTCAAGTAACTTTTGACGGATGTTTTTAGTTAATCATATAATTGTTCTACTGTCCTAAAATCATTCAACATGGATGACATCTGTTAAATATTACAGCAATGCACTTCCGTTATGAGTTCTAGAACAATGTAGGGGATGTTTATTTTTCTTTTTATATCCTCTGTTGTTTCAGGGTTGGCTTTGGATTTTAACCTGAACTAAACAGTGTTTCCAGGTTTTTTCCTGTCCACTGTGTTTGCATGGAGATCATTTGTTTTTATTCTGGTTGTTATTTTAGGAGGATGTTACGTGCTGGCTTACTGAGAAATGATTTTCCTGCGGGGACAATAAAGTGCATTTTCTGTTCTTATTCTATTCTATTTTCATTTGCTTATCATTTAAACCTGCACCTCAATGGACAAGAAGTTAGTGATAGAAAATGCTTTAATGATAAAAGTGAGGCAGAATATCTTAAACTAAATTAATTATTAACAAAATATTTTCTCTATTAAATCAAAAAAAGAAAAAAAATATACAGCAGCTCCTAAAGCTATAATTATTATACATATTTGTACAAAAGATGACTAAAATATTATTTTATATTGGCTCGACCCTGCAGATCTTAAGATATACATTCATTGTAACATATTCAGTTATACAATATATATATTTGTAAGTTCCACAAACTAAATTGTTCAGTCAGACTATTAATTTTTTTAAAGTGCTCTTTTTAAATATAGTGTGAAGTACCAAACTGACTAAGTGTGATTTAAAAAAATGGTGTATCTAAAATATTTCTTTAAAGTTGGCACCTAAAGCGGAGTAAAAATTTTCCAATCACTCATCCTTTCTTCATGTTTTGCTTTAGAAATGAAAAAATAAGTCCGGTTTATTAAAACGTGCAAACAGTATGGACAATTTAACAAGACTTACGTCAATTTTTGGTATGATTGTTCAAAGATTTAACAGATCTGGGTTCACAGAGACAAGCTTCTATATGATTAAAGGTTGATAATTGTTTTGATTTATGTCATTAAGTCTAACCTGATCCTTCAACACTACTGGCTAAAAGTGCAGCCCAAACCATGACAAAGACTCCGCTGTGTTTTAAAGATGGGTGTTTTACTTTCTGAATTATATTTCTCCTGATCTGCTCTGTAAATACTAACAATCTGATGCATCAAATAAACACACAATGCTTCTGTTAGGTTGTTGCTGTTTATTTTGTGTTTCTTAAGGATGCAATGATCAAATACAGTCATTGACTGTCGTGGGCATTTCAGTCTAGCAAACACCCCCCCCCCCACACACACACACACACAGACACACACTTTTCCCACACACACACACACACACACTTTTCCAGTTTGCTCATTTCTTCACAAAATAAAGACAGACTGCTTTAAATAATACAGTATACTATGTCCTCATTATCCAAGTTTTCAGAAAAAAGCACTTTGAGAATAAACTTGTTAAGGAAAAAACACATTAGAGCAGATCAGTGCAGGTACCTGTATTCTTAGACTTTTTTGTTATGTCAGAGGAATTTAAATAAAGTACTTGTTTATGGCACAGACCATAATACACCTAAAGTGACCATTTTAATTAGTTTCTTAGCAAAACTTGTCAGGGATGGACATGATGCTTTTATGCCTTAGTGGTTTATATAGGTCAGTGACCAGTGGCTTTAGATATGCGAGACTAAAGAAAGGGTCTAAGAAAAACTTTAAAAGTCTTTTATAAAGCCTGGATAACTGAAGACAAATTTCAAAAATGCAAGACAGTCATTTAGAATTAAAAATAAAAATAAATTAAAAAAGAAGAAAAGAAAATAGTAGTTGCTTTCAGGGGTGTCCGATTCTGCTCCTCGAGGGCCACCGTGCATGTTCTCTACTCCATCATATCTGATTTCAATCAATGAGTGATTATCAACCTTCTGCAAAACATGCAGAGGTAATCCAACCATAGAATCAGGCGTACTAGAGCAGAGAGACATACAAGTAAAACAAGCAGGATGGTAGCCCTCGAGGAGCAGAATTGGACACTTGTGCACTAGACTTTTGAAAAGTACTCATATAGAGTAATGAAATGGCCAGAAGTCACAACTGTCCACAGGCTATATGTTGTGTTCATCTTCTGGTATGAACTATATAAAGCACATAGCCGAGGTTTTGTTGCACTTTATCATCATGGTTTTCCCCTCGCCAAGAGTAAAATTGCAAACAGCAAAACATCTAACTCCACAGAGCTGCAGTGCAGTCATCTAACCAGTAATAACCCACCGTCTAAAACTTCTGATCACAATCTCTCTCAGACATCAGATCTACAAATCAGTGTGAGGGTGGGCATGGTGAACTTGTAACTACTAACACCGTTTGAAGTACAAGGCACTTTAATTGGAAAAGTTGTAAACGGTGATAAGCTTTCAAGCTTGCGTTGACTAAGAGAAAATCTACTTTGCACAATCTTAAGAATGAAACAACAGAAATGGAATGAGTCAGTCAAACTGTTTCCATCAACCCTTGTGGTTAACGTGTCCATACTCTGGTAAAGACTAACACGCATGCAGCTGCAGGCAAATATTTAACCATGGCATATGTAAAGTGTCTGTTATTAGTGCAAGGTTATAAAAGATGGCAAAAGATTAGTTGCTTGTTTCTTCAACGTTAGTTTTTTTTTTATTTAACCTTTATTTATACATGTAGTCTCACTGAGTCATGAGGACTCATTTTCAAGAGAGACCTTTCTAGTAAAGTTTACCTGTAGCGCAAAGTTGGAATGATAACCTTTACTAAAATAATTAAAAGTAGTAAAAGATGTACCCTGATGCATGCTCAATAATCCAGGTAGAAAAATCTAAAAAAGCTAGAGGACCAGACTTTGCTTTTTTAGATAGTAAAAGATGTGTTTATAAAGAAGGGCTTAACAGGAAACTAAAAAGTATGAGGCACTTTCACAGGAAGTATGTGAAGGTGAATAGCTCTGTGGCTTATTGTCAAAGTGTAAGCAGTTGCGACACTAAGTGGTTTGAAACTATGAAATGGAAAAAATAACTTGTTTTGAAAGAAATATTTACTGTGGTTCTTACCGTAAACCTTTACGTAAGACCTAAATGACTTATGACCTATTTGGCCAACTTAGATCCACAGTGTTTTGGTCAATGAGTGTGCAAAACACATTTTTTATTTTTTTTTTATTTTGATACTATTTGTTTTATGAAGTATCCTAAATTTACTTAATCAATAAACAGAAAAACTAATAAAACTTTTGAAAAGGCAGACAATGATGATATGCATAAAACTAAGAAAAAAGGATTCTAAAGAATCCTCCTTACACTGTATTCCATTTTTTAAGTTAATAAACATATTTTTAATTGAGATTTTAAAACAACAAACTTTTTAAAGCAGATTTGGATTTTTTCCCTTAAGATTAAAGGATGACGTGGCCTGTATGTTGCTTAAATATTTAATCAGAACATAATAAACAATTTCATCTTAGCTTTTGAGGGATGTGCATCATTGACTCACCTTGCATCGACGTGCAGTGGTGACAGCTCTCCTCTTGGTTTTTTTTTGGAATGAACTGACGATAAATTTGCCTTTAATGGATAAGTTCGCTGCTCTTATCTCCTTGATATAAATACATTTACATAGTTGACTATTTCAAAGCACAGGGAGGAAACTCCGCTGTGCACTTTTTTCAAATTAACAATAACTCATGAGAACTAGTTACCTTTCCATCCCATGATGACAGAACCCCTCCTCGCTCTTTAAGCGGATAGAAAATAGCTCGAGCTCTATGGGGTTTGGTGCCTTATGATTGGCTACAGTTGGGGAATATAAATTTTCACAAAACCAATCAGATGATCGAAATAGTTGTGACAGGATGCGTGTGTTTTAGTATTCAATTCCGTCCGGCATGCTATTGAAATACATACAGACTCGTGCCGCCCACCGATAGTGGTAGATGTTTACAGAACGAGCCATTCTTTGAACGCATTCTTTACGTATTTGGAAAAGATCTTTGGGAATTGTAGTTTATTAACCAGAGAGCCTCAGTTTCTACAAGGGATACAGAAACAGCCTAAAAACTACATTTCCACCATTTTAACAGAGGAAGCGCTGCTTGCATCAGCATGAACAGCACTCGCCGGCAAAGTTACTAACAGCCACTTGGGTTTTTTTTAACCGGAGAAACTGGGAACAAAATACGAATAAGAAAGTCTGCGTCCAGCTGTTATAGCAACACGAGCTGCCACCGGCCAGATGAAGCTGTTTGTAAGTGAAGGCAACCCGCATTGCCTGAAAGTGTTAGCTGCGCTGGAAGTGACAGGAGCTCAGTGCGAAGTTCTGTCCGTCAACCACGAAGGTGGGGAAAAGCATGGTTAGCATAACGTTGCTGACTGTGAATGTATGTGTATTTAAGTTTAATAACGGATACTGTTCCCGAAAAGAGTAATGACAAAAAATATTTGTGCTTTTATAACATTTTGAGCTGAATAACCGACCGCCTTGAAAGCAGCATGCTAGCTAACTTAGCTTGCTCTGTCATCTCCCAGTCAGAATGAATGAACATTGTGCATCAGGAAACGACTGGAAAACATCTTTACAGCATATAACTGCTGTGTTTGCCTTGTTTTAGTGTTGTTTGTTCTGGTTCATGTTGTTTTTGTAAAGCTTTTACGCCCGTATTTTCATGCAGCTTTGAATATTATGCCACTATAATTTAGATTTGAAAACAAATGTGTTTGACACAGCCTACTTTTAATGAGAAATGCCATTATTATCTGACTGAGATCATCAGTGGTCTGGTTTGTGTTAACACATAAATTCTCATAAGGATTGACACATGGTTGTGAAGTTAGATACAATGATTTTTAAAGCTGTTTTTCTCTGTTAGTCTAAAATCATGCCAAAGTCATAACATGTGATTTCCCACAAACCTTGAAAATACTCAAATTGACACATTTTCTACAAGACAAAACAAACAATCTGTCATTTCACATGGGTCTATTTATTTTTTTAACCAACAGGTAAAGAACTAACTCATGGAACATTTTTTTCTGTTGTTTTAACTTTGTTATTTTAAGATAAAGCTTGGATCACAGAAATTAATTAACAAGACTGGCATTTATATGTTTTATCAAACAGGGAGGTCTTGAACCCAGTTTAAAAGTAGATAAGGTGTCAGCCTGATTAAGAGAAACTGAAAGTTGTTTCCACATGAGAGGAGCCTGTTTACTGAAAGCGTTGCCTCTCGTTCTACTTTTAGACGCTCTAGGAATCACAAGTAAACCTGCAGTCTGAGAGCGAAGTGCTCTGTTTGGAAAATATGATGGCACAAGACTGACGTACCACCTGACGCATACTCAAGATTACACGTTAGAACTTTAAAGGGTTGGGGGTAGTACATTATGTAATTTAAAATTAATAAATCATTTATGTAACTCATTTTATTGAATAATTCTGTGAATAATTGGACATATTGTTGATTGAAAAAACAGTATAATACTTTAGTAAAACAAAACACTGATCCAGCAATGTTCAGTCAGGTCATCTGGACGGTTACTTTTTTTGTTTGTTTGTTT
The DNA here is from genome assembly GCA_031762315.1 of Hypsolebias antenori. Taxonomy (NCBI): domain Eukaryota; kingdom Metazoa; phylum Chordata; class Actinopteri; order Cyprinodontiformes; family Rivulidae; genus Hypsolebias; species Hypsolebias antenori. The sequence continues at coordinate 22,412,463 of JARVGS010001636.1, read as the reverse complement.
GTTTTTTTGTTGTTGTTGAGAGACATTTCGGGTGAAGGACAATTGTGATAAGACAAGATAAGACAAAACCATCTTATCACCAGGAAACTGGTTAGTCCACTATGGGAGTGTGCTGCTTGGTGGGGAAACAGTTTGTCTGTGACTCATCAGATTGATGAAGTCCTTTGGATGAAGAGCGAAACGTCTCTCAATAAATAAATAAATAAATAAATAAATAAATAAATAAATAAAAGCAACCGTCCAGATGACCTGAGTGAACGCCTGAGTGAACAATGTTGGATTTTTTTTTTACCTGGATTATTTAGCATGAACCTTGAAAACACTGATCATTTTTAAAATAAACCAATAATAAACACATTTAATTGTAACTGGGCTAGATAACCTGTAAATTAAGATATATAGTCCTAGTAAACATTAGACTTTTTTAAACATATGGTTTTATGTATTTCTGTTCAGTGCCCTGAAATGACTTTTGTTGTGAATTGGTGCTATATAAATAAACTGAATTGAATTGCATCATATTTTGAATTGAGCTGAACATAAATTTAGACAACACAATAAAAGATGACATATTACACCACATGATTCATTATACTCTATAGGTTAGTGTGAAGCCTTCTGACTCAGTAACTTACATAATCACCTTTATTAGTTGTCAGTTATATGACCGTACCTGTCTTTTTCTTCAGTCTGGACAAATCGTGCACACTCTTCATCAAAACAAGCTCAATTCATTGTCCTTCCAGCACTGTGCTAGACACTTTATTTTAAGTGTTTATGTTTAGTTTGATTTTGTTTATCCATGGTTGTATGTACTTTTAAGACCTGTTGAAGACAAAATATGTTATTATCTATCAACATTTAAATTTTTAGAATTAAATGAGGGTTTACTTTTTATAATCTGATGAAGGTACTTTAGCGTTTGTTGAAGTTACTATTTTTAAACATGAAAACTTTTATTGAAAAGCCTGTCCTTGTTAATATTAAACTAAATGAATGTTATTTGATATCAGCATTATCTAACAAAATCTTTGGTCTATTATTCTCTTGAATTACAGAGAAAGTGGTGCCTTTCCTTAGCCGTCCATGCTTGCCAGCTCTGCTCCTGCCCAGTGGGCAACATCTTTTCAGCTCTAATGCCATTTGCAGGTCAGAAGTCAATACTTTAATATTTACATAAAGCATTCTTCTCTGTTCTTATATATTACATGCATTAGATTACTTTTGCTGTAAGACGTTTGGGTATCTTAAAAGTATTTTTAATCAAGCAACTTTTTTCTGACATATTTGTAAATTTGAAAGATAAAGTACAAAAAGTAGTTTCACTAAATAATATAATTGTTATGATTTAATTTTATTTCTTAGACTGTAATAATATTTGTAATATACAGTACATTGATTCATTTTTTTTTTTTTTAGCTTTGAGCAACAAGCTTTAACTGGACACGTCCGTCTGTTTTCCATCACAGATACTTCTTTGAAGCAAATGGACAAGAATGCAACAATCTCTGTAATCAGTGGCTTGAATGGGAGACCACAGTTCTTCAGGTAAACCCTTCATGAACCATCAGACCTTCCACTTTACAGGCAGTCTGCACAAAACAACAGAACTGTTTTCGACAAACGCCAATGTGCAAAATCCTCCTACTGTGTCTCAGTTTTGTTGGCAAAGCAGTAACTTCACTGAACTAGATGGTTAAATCATATTGTACAGAAAGTTTATACATCAGTTGACCATATTCTGTGTTGAAGCAATATTGCTTAACGTCATTCCCTTTTTTTGTTTACAGTTGCGTTTAATGTTGTTCAGTCAGTTTAAATAAACCTTCATTTACTTTTCGTTTTACAGCCTGCGTTGTTACAGACGCTTCACATGGCAGTGCTGCAGGGAAAAGGTTCTGAGGTGTCCAGTGTTCTTCAAAGTCCCTTAAACTTTTTGGATCAAAGTTTGAGCAAGGGGAACACGTCATATTTTACTGGGGTACTGTATCAAGTATCTTCCGTTCATGCTGTTGTAATTATTTTGTAACGTCCAGCAGTAGAAATTAATATTAACCAACTTATTCTGTGTTTTAGGAAGTTGTTTCTGTCGCTGACGTTGTTTTGTGGGGGGCACTACACCCCGTGTTATCTGACTCCTCTTTAGCTTTGAGTAAGTGCTTCACTTTGCTTCTTTTTGCAGTTTTTTTACATTTGCTTCTTTTACACATATTCAGTTCAAGTTTCTTGCAGTATTTTTGTTCATTTTTTTTGCTTTGCTCTCCCTCTTTTCTTTCCGTCACTCTTTCAGGTGAGCACAAGTCTGTTAGGGCTTGGTTTGACCGTGTGGCTGCTATGCACGGTTGTCAGTCTGCTGCTCAAACAGTGCTTCAGGGAAAAGGCCTGCAGGCCATGAAGAGCTACATGCAGAAGCAACCTGTGCCTCAGAGCAGCCAGTGCAGAGACACACAGCCATGCAACAGCAGCCCTGCTGAGGTATCTGCTAGATCCTCACTTAAACTGCTAGACTTCAAGCATTCTAACTGAAGAGTATATTTGTAGGAATTTAAATACTTACAGTAGCTGCACTTGTGCATGTAAAACTACACTTGTTTGTATGCCTTAAGGAAAATGTTCACCTGGGGTTACTTTGAAAATAAATCTATTTTTTTTTACTGTATATATATATGTCAAATGATCAAAATAAAACATCCTGAAGGACACATGTATTGTTAAACATTTACCATAGTTGCTGGCTTTGTGCTCTGTAGAGTTTCCCCTGCTTGGAAATGTTTTTACATTTTTATTTTCTTGTAAAGCAGAGGCATTTTCTACGTGAGTCTCAACCTAATCGTTGTAAAGCATCAATTATTAAGTGCATTTAGATAGAGAACAGGGGGCAGTGTTTCACCATTTCCTTATATTTAAAAAAGAAAGCCTCACAATTAAATAAATTTTCATATTAAACATAATAACTTCATATATCTGTATGAATCCCATTAATCTTTTTTTAATACATCTCTGCATTTGGCTAGGGTGAGGAGGGTGAGCGGGATGTTTCAGAGGAGGAGATGGAAGCAGCTGTTCTCACCTGGAGGAAAAGTCTGAACACCTCACAGACAGCAGATAAACACCCCATGTAAGTATTAAACAACTTTACCAAATGTAGCAGAAATACAGAGAGACTTGTAGAAGATGTATTTGTTGGATAAATTAATTACACTTTCATCAACTCATTACCCAAATAAGCCACTCAGAGGGTGCAACAAGATCTTTCAACACAGTTTTACTTGCAAGGGGGTCAGAGTTCACATACAGTTACACAGATATTCCATTGAAGCTCCAGTTGCAAAGTCTACGCATGGACAAAGAGTTAGGTTACCCTTTAATACCCGTTATTAGACAGAGACAAGGTCAAGACGACCTCTGCTTCACAGCTCACAGTTTTTTAATGTGTCAGAAGTTATCAGTTATGAGGCTCCTCTCTGAGTAGACAAAAAGATTCTTGTCAATTTAACATTAGTAAGTGATAACATCCATGACATTTATATAATTCCCTTGACAGTTTTCTACTTAAAGTATTGCAGATTAAAATTATTGATGGCATTGTGTCATCTACACTTTTACTCAGTGGTGTAGTCTACATTTTTGTAGTGGGCATACTGTGCTTAGAAACCAAAGTACCGGTACACAATTTATTTTGATTTTTAAGCAAATAGAACATTTCCAAATTTCTCTGATGCTTATATTTGAATAAATGAACAACAAACTTTGTACAACAGTTGCCTTAATATTAAAACATGTAATAGAATTTACAAACCGGATTCCAAAAAAATTGAGACACTAAACAAATTGTGAATAAAAACAGAATGCAATGATGTGGAGATGGCAAATGTCAATATTTTATTCGTAATAG
>JARVGS010001636.1:22393028-22408468 GCA_031762315.1 Hypsolebias antenori | reverse complement strand
TTTGATCTGTGATTTGTGTTCTATTCTGAATAAAATATTAGATGTTGGCACCTCCACATCATTGCATTCAGTCTTTATTCACAATTTGTTTAGTGTCCCAACTTTTTTGGAATCTGGTTTGTATAAAACAGTATCAAAGCAGAGTGCTGCATACTAATAGATTGTTACGGAAGTTTTTAACTGTCGTTTAACGTATGACATGTGCCTAATTATATGTCATGTATCATTGGGCAATTGGGTGTACTGACATTCTTAAGCTTTTCTAGTGGGTATACTTCATATACCTGAGTATCACGTAGACTACACCACTGTTTTTACTATGCTACCCATTGAAGCTTACTGTATATACTAGCTGAAGGGAAATTATGTTTACCAGTAAGTTAAACACTTTTGTTTAGTTTATTGCCCCCACCAAAAAAAGGGTAGGTTATGTTAAGTCGATGTCATATTTAACTTCTTTTTTGCCCCATAACAGTCTGCCAAAGGAGGGCAAGCGAAACGTCCTTGTGACCAGCGCTTTGCCATATGTCAACAATGTCCCTCACCTTGGAAATATCATTGGCTGCGTTCTCAGTGCTGATGTCTTCTCCAGGTAAAAAATAATAAAAAAATGTTGTAATATTTGTCTTGTTTTGTGTATAGTACGGTATTAGAAAAAAATAACAATCATAACCAAAACATGTCGCTTGCTGTAAATGAACACATTTTGTACCCTAAAGCATCATCCACCCTCTTATCATAATTTATCACATTATTCTGTTTTTTTCCCCCTTTTACAGACTTAGAACACTAATGCATATTTCTGCTGGCCTGTTTTTTTTTTTAATTTATATATGTTTTTATCATCATTGTAATCATTGTATGTGTTTTCACCGCTACCTTTCCTAGGTATGGCCGTCTGCGAGGCTGGAACATGCTGTTTGTGTGTGGCACAGATGAGTACGGCACAGCTACAGAGAACAAAGCCAGAGAAGAGGGCCTGACACCTCAACAGATCTGCGACAAGTACCACACGGTTCACTCCAGCATCTACAAATGGTTCCAGATTGACTTTGACTTTTTCGGCAGAACCACCACAGAGAAGCAGACCGAGTAAGTGAGCTGGTCTGTTTAAAGACATCAATGGGGAAAATTTTTATCTACTGTTGCTTCAGAAAGATGGTGTTTTTCTATTTCATGCAAAAACAGAGGTCAATTTTAACAGGAAAAATTCCAATAATAATCTTAACCAGTCTTTAGAGGTCTGATCCTGTCGTGGTTTGGTTCTGATGTAGAAGGATCAACATATTTCCATGGGATTATTGTTCACTTATTATAAAATTACATAACTTAAAGTAGGATCAGTATAATCTTGCTGGTGAGAACATCTGACCATTTTCACCCAAAACTTTTACTCATCATAACCTCATAGATTGTACCGGTATAGAGTGTGAGTGTGAGATGTAGAAAACTACTGCTTAGCTTATAGGAATTGTTTTAATTCTGCAATTAGGAAGTAACATGCCTGGAGATGACGTTCTCATTCCTGACACTAGTCAGCAATGTAAAAAGTGTAAATAAATAAAAAAATATAAATTTAATGAACGATAACTGAAAATCTGTCTTATCAAAAGAACTCAATAAGCTGCATCCACTTAAAGAAGGCAAGCAATTTAGAAAGTCAGATCAGTTCTTAAAAATGGCTGCATCCATTTAAAAAAATCAATACATTTGGAAAGCATCATTAGAATAATTCTTAAAAAGGGCATCTGACCATCTTTTTTTTAAAGCATCATAGTTTTGGAACTGTCTTTCCTTTTCTTAAATAATTATTGAGGAAAATAAATGAAAAAAAATTCCTGTCAATTTGTCTTTGAGAAATAATGTAAAACTATTACTTTTTGGCAATTTATGTAGCCTACAGTATTTAGATTTCCTTAAAATATTGGTTTTACATAGAGTACCTGCTTAAAATGGAAAACTGGACACAAAAGTGTGGAGCTTTTGTTCAGCAGCAATGTTTAGGCCTAAATCCTAATGCTTGTTTGCTGAAAATGAATCCTCACATCTGACGTCTTGTTGTGGAGCTTTTGCTTTGATATAGTGCAACATAGAAATAACTAAATATCAATCTCAGTGCCATGTTCAAGTTCAAGTATCTTTATTTTCATTCGCATCACATGTGGTACAAAAGGTGGAACGAAATTGTGTACTAATGGTCCCAGTTACACCCAAAAATAGCAAAATATAAAGTATAAAAAGAAACAATATTTAAGGATCTAAGATATACTCTAAAAGAACGCCAAACAATACGATAAAAGTTCTAAGACATACGCTAAACGAACGCAAACAATACGGTAAAAGATCTAAGATATATGCTAAACGAACACCAAACAGTACAATCAAGCTCTAAGATATATGCTAAACAAGCGCCAAACAATACGATAAAGATCTAAGATATATGCTAAACGAACGCCAAACAGTATGATAAAGATCTAAGATATACACTAAACAAACACCAAACAATACAATAAAAGATCTATGATATACGCTAAACGTACGCCAAACAATACAATAAAAGATCTAAGATATATGCTAAACGAACGCCAAAGAATACGATAAAGATCTAAGATGTACACTAAACGATGGACAAATGATACGGTAAAAGATCTAAGATATACGCTAAATGATCAACAAACAATACGTTAAAAGATCTAAGATATATGCTAAACGATCAACAAACAATATGATAAATATCTAAGATATATGCTAAATGATCAACAAACAATACGTTAAAAGATCTAAGATATATGCTAAACAAACGCCAAACAATACGATAAAGATCCAAGATGTACGCTAAACCATCGACAAACAATATGGTAAAAGAGCTAAGATATATGCTAAACAAACACCAAACAATACGATAAAAGATCTAAGATATACAATAAACACTAATAATGTAAAACAATACGGTATATTAAACAGCAACCCGAACATGAGTCTATAGTGAGTAGAGAGGTATGAATGGCTATTTACAGCAGCATGAGATGAGCAGCATAGATAATCAGCAGCACAGATAAGTGGCATATCACCAGTTAAAGTGGCATTACAGGGATGTTTTTGTTCTTAGAGAAACGAAAACAGTTTTCAGATTAAAGGCCTTTTACTTCAGTTATTCCTTAGGTCCTAGACTTTAGGTTTATCAGCCCACAACCTTATGTTTTTGCCATTTAGATTTCCTCTCAATCAATAACTTGAACTTCCTTGATTTTCTGTAGAGTTCAAAATTTTCTTTATCTTTATTAACCTAGAACATTTCTATTGCCTGTTGGCCAGTCCATCAGTGTAAATGAGAACTTGTTAAACAGGTAAAATAATATAACTCTAATAGGAAAAGTTCCATAAATTGGTTGGCAAAATGTTTAGTTCTTGGAGACATGTTTTACTTTTTCAAACATAAGCAAAGCCTTTGTCTTTTGTTACAAGCACAAGTTTCTAGAAATCTTCCAAACGGTCGCTTCTCTCTCATTTCAGAATAGCTCAGAACATTTTTTGGCGACTCCACAAGAATCAGTTCCTTGTAGAAGAGACAGTGGAGCAGCTCCGGTGTGAGATGTGTCAGCGTTTCCTGGCTGACCGCTTTGTAGAAGGCATGTGTCCCCACTGCAGCTATCCCGAAGCTCGTGGTGATCAGTGTGATAAGTGTGGGCGCCTCATTAACGCAGTGGAGCTCAGGGTGAGTTTATCGGAGAATGTTGTACATCTGCGTCACTTTTATAACGCATGATCTGTATTTTATTTATTCGGTGATAAATGACTATTGTAGAGACAGGGAATTTTAATTACCGTTGTCACAACAAATAAACAACAACTACATTTTATTTTCAAATGTACTTGCTTTCATTTGATGTCTGGTAATATACACTTTACGCTCAACTCAAAAGCCTCTGTGACTCTTTATGATTATAAATCAGCAATGTTAATACAATAATAATGCACATAGCTAAATGTTAATTGACCAATCAGCTATTATGATATGCTAAAAAAATTAATGAAGTATATTAAAACTGTTAAGTCCAAATTGTTGAATATTTACAAGTACAAATTAAAATGGATGAAACATAGTGTGAAGATGATTGAACTAAAATATTGCAAGATAGTGTTCCCATAAAAGGTCATATTTTTAAAGTCCTTTTTAAAATAATAATTACATGGAAAATTCTGATGAAAATTGGATTTACATTTTGTCCAAATCTATAATTAAATGTTTATTATTATGGCAAATGTCTTCCAGGAACCTCAGTGCAAAGTCTGTAGACAGACTCCAGTAATCCGCTCCTCTAAACATCTTTTCCTGAACCTCCCTAAGGTAAGACACTGGTACACACTGTTCACAGTACTGTATTCTGTTCTCCAGCTGCACACTGCTTAATTGCTTAGAGATAATGACAGAATATTCAGTTTATTGTGGTTAAAGTTGCATTCAGTGACAGAGCTTCTGGATTAAAGTTTTCCATGTGATAATGCTGTCATCCAAATGGCTTCATTTGTGCTAGAGCTGTCCTTTGGAGTTAAAAATGTAGTTGTTTGTGACTAGCTTTAAATTTTTTTTTTTTTTTTTTTATACAGCTTGAATCTCAGTTGGAGCAGTGGCTGGAGAAATCAACCAGTTCAGGAGATTGGACGGCAAACGCCAAACAGATCACTCGCTCCTGGATTAGAGATGGACTCAAACCTCGCTGCATCACCAGGGACCTGCAGTGGGGAACACCAGTACCTCACCCTGACTTCAAAGAGAAGGTCCGCTCTACTTACTTGTAGTTCACATCAATGTTATTACTATCTGTCCTCTCTTTAATGATGCATTTTAAGTATATTTGCTTGTTCTACATATAAATACTAAAAATATTAAGGTTGTGTTTCCTAAAAAAAAGTTTAAATTAATGTTTTATTACTGGTAGTTTTTGCAGTCACTGGTAATCTCTAACACAGTGGTGGATTTGTACGCTGACAGCTTTATTACACTGCTCTAAAACTGTCTTTTCTAAAATGTGACTTTATATTTAGGTCATTATGTCCCTTTAGGATTCTTTTTTTTTCTCCTTTTTTCTCTCTCTTTGTAATTCCATCTTTAGTTAAACTCAATAACAAAAAAGAAAATTGTGTGACTTATTTTCCCCACAGGTGTTCTATGTGTGGTTTGATGCCCCCATTGGTTACCTGTCCATTACTGCCAACTACACTGATGAATGGGAAAAGTGGTGGAAGAATCCTCATCAGGTATCAGGGAGCACACATTTTTTAATTAACGAGCCCTACAAAGAACTAATGCTCAGTCTATGCTAAGATTTAAAAAAAAAAAAAATTATTCTCTCATTGGGCTTTATATAACAAAGATGCGAATCAAATATAAAAAGTTTTGGCACCTGCCACAATGTAGATATAGTTGTAAATAAATGTATTGAGACAAGTTTTAAACTAACCAGCCTGTGCTCAAAGTTTCCTTTTTCCATTTATAAAATTCTATCTCAGCTTAACAAGAGGAACCGTTTGACTCGAGTTTGATATTTTAGGCAAACGACTCCTAGTTCCCTCATTTACAAACAAACAGGAATCAACTGCTAATTTTCTGACATGGTGACATATGACATATGAACTTAACTGACCTAAAACCTGAGCGCTCAGAAGCCTGACATGCACTCAGCCCTCTCCGTGTAAAACCCCAGGATTGAGCCTCTCTTATGAGCGAGCCATGCTCTGTATTTGCAGAGTGAAAGAGAACGGGGGTGGGGGGCGAGCAGATAAAGCCTCTTTGAACTGGATGATCTCATGATGATCTAATATGATGTCATCTTCACCATGCAGTGTTGTGTCTTTGCCACCAGGTGGAGCTGTATAACTTCATGGCTAAAGACAACGTGCCGTTCCACAGCGTGGTATTTCCCTGCTCTCTTCTGGGAGCTCAGGACAACTACACACTGGTCAACCACCTAATCGCCACAGGTAATCACTTCTCACAAGGGAAGGAGGCCAGAGTTGCCATGTATGTGTTAGATTGTTCGACTAGATTTGAGGTTCACAGCAGATGTTTGAATGAGTATATCACATAATAAATGAGTGTTTTTGCTGAGGGTTTGGGCTTTGACAATAATCTGATCTGTAATTTTCTCCTCAGAATATCTGAACTATGAGGACACAAAGTTCTCCAAGAGTCGTGGTGTGGGCGTGTTTGGTGACATGGCGAAGGACACGGGCATCCCATCGGACGTGTGGCGGTTCTATCTGCTGTACGTGCGTCCTGAAGGGCAAGATTCAGCCTTCTCTTGGGCTGACATGGCTCTGAAGAACAACTCTGAGCTGCTCAACAACCTGGGAAATTTCATCAATAGGTAGGTAATGGTCATATGTGCGAAAAGCAGTTCTTGCCTTTGTGCATTTTTTTTTTTTTTACTTTGGTCACTACCAACTTCAGAATATCAGTTTTTACAGCAATTTAAAAAATAAATGTTGACCCCTTTTTTTTTTTTTTTTTTGTTATTGTCTTTGTGTAACATCATTGATCATTGATTCCTGATGTGTGATCAGTGTTTTATTTTATTGTTCATGTCAGTCATCAGATAAAAGGAAAAACTGGGTAATTCACTTCAGGTTGCTCCCACTTTCCTCATGTGTTTCTCTCAGGATGTAAAAATGCAGCAAGACTGCCGTGAAGTCCAATTAACAACTTAGTTTTCGAATTGTTGTATTCCTTGGATCAAGTCTGTTACAGCACTATTACAAGACGTTTACCCCAGTTTTCTAAATTTGAGATGGCGTAATTTAGCCCCAATTACATCGCCTTGAATGATTTTTTTAAAAGATCATGGTTAAATCCTGCATCAAAGATTTTTTTTTTTTTTTTCTCAGCGGCTTTTTTTCTGAGTACCTTGATCTTTAAAATTGGTCTCGGGCAGCAACGTTGATGCCTAATTGCTTCAAAAATATCTAGTAAATTGCGTTCAGCCTAAGGTAGAAAGAATTCTTCTACGGAAAAAGAAGTCCTGACCTCTCTGAATCCAGTTTGTGAGTAGATTAGATTTTAGTAGTGACACTGCATCTTTGTTTTACAGGTGATTAATATTTTTAAATCTATAGAGATTTTCTGGCTGCAGTACTTCATGTAATTGCTGTTCAAGAAAAGTATTCAGTTAGTTTGTCACATAGGTTTGACAGTTTATCTGTTTGTGTAAAAACCCTGCGGTCCCTTCCAGAGCTGGCATGTTTGTTACCAAGTTCTTTGAGGGATGTGTGCCCGTGATGGATCTGCAGCGGGAAGATAAAAAGCTTTTGGCTCTGGTGGGCTGGGAGCTGCAGCAGTACATCCAGCTTATGGACAAAGTCAGGTAAGAGCAGCTGATCCCAGTGAAAACATCTGTAAAGCCATAATGTTGGAGTTAGGCACAGAATCACTAGATTTGATGGATGATTAAAATGACAACATGCACACGTTTAGTATCACACTGCTTTTTACTGTGTTCATGCTGTGTCCGTTTCAACGTTTCCGCAGAATCCGCGATGCCCTGAAACACATCCTGAACATTTCCCGTCATGGCAACCAGTACATTCAGGTTAATGAACCCTGGAAGAAGATCAAAGGAGGAGAGCTGGAAAGGTGAGATGACCTAAACTAGTTTTTACAATCTGCACCTTTGTAGTACACTCGGTGTAGACAGAACTGTGTAGTACTTTTACTCTAATTTGTGGAATTTCACTCCTTTTTTTTTTTTTTTTGTCTTTAAACAGTAAAAAAGCCGATCTGATTTTACACAAATTCAACTTTAATTTACACCGCTGATACCGCTGTTGATGTTGAGTTGATGTGACTTGTTTGATCTTTTCAGGCAGCGTGCCGGCACTGTGACTGGCGTGTCTGTGAATATTTCCTGCTTGCTGTCAGTGATGTTGTTTCCTTATATGCCAGCGGTCAGCCAGACCATCAGGGATCAACTCAACGCTCCTCAGTCTTGTGTCAATACCATGCTGCAAGGCACCGGAACCTTTGTATGCGCTCTGAGCGCAGGCCACCGCATTGGCACTGTGAGTATGACCTCAACATGCAAGATGCATCAGTTCCACCTTTGCAGACACAGAAAACGTGCAGCACATCGAAGCTGGGTGATACAACGAGGACGCAACTGTCTGTCAGTATTTCAGTAATGTTGAAGGCATTGCAGTTTTGTGAACGCACACATGCAAACACACACTCACAAATTACAGAATAGATGATATAAGGAGGTCTCAGCCTTCCAGCAACCAGCAGTTTCTCTCAGGCCACTTGTCCCTTTAGGTCTAATCGTGGCAGCTTGTCTGTGCAGCAGTTTGACCATGCTGCGTTAAAACAACACCACGGTCATGACTCAACTGCAGTCTGCAGACAAAGAGTGGGACACTCCATCACTGAAAGCTCTCTGACAAAATGTTTCCTCTTGTACTTTTTCTGTGACAAGACTTGAAAACCTCTCCATTTACATGCATAATCTTAGTTATTCAAATTGTTCAAAGGTCATCAGAGCCTCTGATAGTTTAATTTTCAGCTAAACGAGCTGTAGAATGAATAAACAAATAACTTTTAGAAAATGTCTGCATATATTTGATTTGCTTCTTGTTTTACTCCCAGGTCAGTCCGTTATTTCAGAAACTGGAGGCTGACCAGATTGAAGCTTTGAAGAAACGATTTGGTGGACAGCAGGTATTTGATGTTTATAACATCTAATGGTCTGTGCATGAGTTCAGTCAGGTCATGTATTGATGTAGATTAACGTTTTATAACGTATAACATTAGGATTACACGTATTGACACGACTGCCACTGTGAATTAAAACTGGCTCCAAACTGGAGCGTTGTTTTGTTTTAAACATGATACGGAGAAAAATGCAGTGTACATGCTTACATTTTGTATGGATCATATAAATAAAGATAATCCCTCTCTAAACCTTTTTGCCTCTAGCCTGAAGACGAGCCATCTAATAAGAAGGTATTGAGTGGCATTCGTTTGTGAACAGTCAGTCCACACTTGTGCTGCTGTCAGTGTTGATTACCGACCGCTCTTACTAACACGAGCTGCCAATTTGTCTTCTTATGTTGGATTTTTACTCATCCTAGTGTGACTTATTGTCCATTCACATGTAATGTTCATCAAATTTGCATTTCGAGAGCAATTAAAATAAACCAAGTAATCAGTAGAGCTTTCCATTGAAACGCTTGATTAAAATCTTGATGTGTTCACTTCGCCAGAAAACGCTTCAGAACTACGTCAGCGCTCAACCTGCTGCTGCAGCTGCTCCTGCTGTTGACGTCAACGCAACAACGGTGGCTGGAGTGGACCCGGAGAAAGCCAAGCAGCTCACAAAAGCTGTGGCTGAGCAGGTTAGGTCACAGTAAAACGATCCATCAAACACAAAATGAACGTTTTACCATCGGGTTGTAGGAATCACTTGAAAATCGGAATTACTTTCAAGTATTTTACTGTCTTTATTTGTAATGTAGTGAAAATACTGACTGAAGTTTTGAAAATTTAAAAGACTGCTTCATTAAACAAATGGTTTTTCGGCAAATTATTAGAGAAATATTTTATTTGAAAAGCTGAATGATTTATATTTCCTGTTTCCGAAACTGTTGTGTGCAGGTTTGTTTTTATTGAATCATAATTTTTTTTTTTGGGGGGGGGAAATGTTTTATTTGAATTTTAGCCTTTTGATAACTGAGTCAAATTAAATTATTTGTAACGCAGTAGGAAGCTCCCTCTCAAACCCAAATTTCCAGGATAACTGCTTTGGCATTTTTATACCAAAGTAGATTATATACAATAATTTAACACCAATTTATGTGGGGCTTTGCTTTTCCTTTTTCCACAGGGGGACAAGGTTCGAGCACTGAAAGCCCAGAAGGCGGAGAAGGACGTGGTCGCAGCAGAGGTGTCCAAACTTTTGGATCTTAAGAAACAACTGGCTCTTGCTGAGGGGAAGAGCCCTGAGCCTGCACCTCAGAAGGGCAAGAAGAAGTGAGACAGGGAAAAGGTTAGTCAGAGGAAAGAAGGAACAGAATGGGTTTGAGTACGATAGAGAATGGGAACAAGATGTATACCGTGAGATGAGGGTATTAGCTTAAGGCAAAGCCGTGACAGGATCTTAGACAATGTGGTGTTGGCAGCAAGGACTAATGAAATGCTGGATAGGCCGGCGGGGAAATAAAAACACAAAGAGACAGTCAAATGAATAAAGCTACAGAATGGAGGGATTTTTCCAAATCCCTCCACCAAAAGAAACTGATTTTATACTCCCCTGTGATAGTCAGCATACCATATCAGCATTGGAAGGTGTGTTGTACATTTAAAGATGGCTTTTTTTTATATCCTCTGGAATTTTTTTTTTTTTTTGGCTACAACTACCTTTTTTGGATCAATAAATTATTCAAGTTTAGTGCGAGGGGAAAAAAAAAAAAGTTTTGTTCTGTTACTTTGATTCGTGGTTTTTCTATACCTCTTAAAGTCAAAAGCGTTAGAAAAAGCAAATAAAACATAATCCGACTCGATACATGTTTTTACTGGATTTTATTGCAAAGTTGTCATTACAATAATAATGGTAAAATACACAGTTGTGATGCCGTAATAAAAGCCATGCATATTAACAAAACACTATTGGACTACAAGAAGAAGAAGAAAAAAAAACTGTTATCTTTCAGTACAAATGTATATATATTTTACAGCTTTATATAAAAATAGTAAATCAGGTAGAAGTAAATTCTACCACAGTATCCCCAAAATGATAGAAAAGGTCAGCTTCAAAGTATAGCTGAATTAATCTAAATATAAACATGAGTCATGGGTTATATAAAAAGTGGGGTGGGGGTAGTCGTTCATTTACTTTTTAAGGTGGGAAAGAAAAACTTTTTCTCATAATCGCATTGCACTTTCAAACTATTCCTGAGCTCCAAAACTCTAGAAATCGGGAGAAATAATCTCTGCTAGCCACAATGTAGCCCTTAAAGATGTTACGGTTTATTGCAAATGGTGAAACAATGAAATGCTCTCTTACTGAAGCTCCTTTCTGATAAACGCTCAAAGTTCCACGATTTCTTCCATTCGGTTTGATTGAACCCATTTTTCATTCCATAAAAAACAAACATTCATTAAATCCACTGCATGATTTGCATCACAAGCTTTTTTTTCCTTCTTCATACATTCTGTGCCTTTTTAATTTGCCGCAATACCGTTGCAGCCCCTTGTCCTTGAACCCTTTCATGTTTTATCTCAACCTTCATCGCTGTTCTTCTTGCCATCTGTACTTACATTTCTTCCTAAAACTTTCACTTTTAAAATGTATCTTTGGTTTTGATTCGTCCGTCTGTCATATCCTGACCACTGCATTTCAGCTTTCCCACCACTGCTTATTTTAACTCTTTAGGACCTTTAATTTTGTATTCCTGTCTTCCATCTATCTCTTTCCCCCCACTCTTATTTCCTGGTGTTGACTAGCCTCTCAATCAGAGCTCTGCGTGTCTTCTGTACCTCCTCTCCCAGCCTTTCGATCTCCGCTTTCAAACGCTCGTTCTGCTCCGTCAGCTCTTGTACTTTCCTCTCGTTCTCCTGCTCTCTTTCTTTTCGGCTCTTTTTGGTAGACGAGTAGGATGTGCGCTGTGTTGAGGAGGAGAACGAGGACAAGGCACTGTTGGCCCTCTCGCTAGTGGTCCTCTTCCGTTTTCCCAATCGGGAGGACAAATAGACAGAGGGAGAGGAGACAGGTGAGGAAGGAGGAGAACAATTTTGAGACGGTGACTGGGAAGCTGAAGAGGAGCAGGAGGGAGAATCTGGGACACAGGGCAGTTCCTCCTCGCTGGCTGAGGGAGATGCAGGATGGAGGTTATTAGAGTGGTGAGGATGATGATGATAATAATAGCCACCGCTGATCACAGCTCCACTTTGATCCACCACTCCCACTCCTCCTTCACTCAGCAATTCAAAAAACTCTGGAGGCAGCAAGTCACCGCCACCTCCCGTCGAGCCGTTGCCACTTCGCTCGCTCTCCACCCGCTGCTCTTCTGCAACAGCTGGACTCATGCAAGAGGATGATGATGAAGAAGAGGAGGATGAGGAGTGATGCAAAGGTTGAGTGGTGTGGAGCTCTTCTGCTGTCTTCTGAACGCCTTCAGCCCATGTCTGGTTTCCATCGGTGAGCCACATCAGAGAACAACTCTCCAGAACATCCAGAAACTCGGGCTCCTTCTACAAACAAAGTCAAAATAAAAGTACAATTAACTTTTCCCACCATCACTTAGGTAAAGTTTACGAAAATACAATACTCAAAGTTACAATATTACAGATTTTAAACTACTGACCTCGGTGCATGTAGGGGCACGTGCCAGTTTTGCCCCTCCCGAATCGGAGCCCAGAATATCCTGCAGGTCCTCATACCACGCCTCCAACTCTGCACCATACAACGGCCCTACACCAGGAGGGTACGGCGGGGGCAGGTGTAGCCACTCGGCAGTCATCTCGCCAATCAGTCGCAACACACAGATACTCGGCCACACGGTTAAAACTGGACCTGGTGGGTGGGAGGAGGCGCCAAACCCGGGAGAGTTAGGAATCAGATGAAAGAAGAGCACAAAGCAGCTGCGTGTGAGATTAATGACATGTCAGAATGACTCCACCTTCAAAATTTTTAAAACCACTTTTCTGCAGCTGGTGTGATTAGGAAAGCTGGTAGAAAAGTATAATAAATATTATTCAAAAGTGAGGAATGGTATATGAATGTAATTATTTAATGAAAACTAACATGCCAGACCACAAATATCCATGTTTCATCTACCTAATTGTAAAATGAATTAACAGTGGGATAACTGCACGCCTGACAAATCAATGTGTCAGGTGAACAAAACCGGTTACAATAACTAAAAATGATCACAAAAAACAAAACGTCCCATATAGAAAAGACAATTTACCTTCAGAAATTCTTTGTTAATCAAGTCTGGAAAATCGTCGGAGATAGATTGTCCCAATAATTCTGGGGGAAAAAAAAAATTTTTCATTATTATTTCAAAGCAAGACTCATTTAAAACCTAAAAATTTCTGAGATTTCAAAATGAAAAATGATTTGGGTAGATACAGAGCAAGAGAACAAAAGGTGCCTGAAAAGAACTGCTTGAAATAAACAGAAGGGCCACTTTACATAAAGGAGAAAACATTTAAACATATCTTAAATACACAAAGACAACATAAATAATAAAATCAATAGTCCAGAACATAATTATTGTAAACAAAGACATGAATGTTATCTACTGCGCCCCCTGGTTTTTGCGGCTCTTAAAACATGCTCAGGTCGAAAAACAAGGTTTGACTGTCAGGTCAGCTTTTATCATTTTATATATACTGTATATAAAAAAAACTGCCATAATTTATATAAAAGACGATTTGTTTTTCTTCCATTTAAAATTAACACAAAAACAAACTAACATTTAAACAAGCTCTGATTTTAATAGGAAAATACATAAGCTCTCTCATTTCCCTTTCAAAACTTTCTGCGTGTGTGCCACAATTAAAACACTCGGGTTTGGCGACAGAAAACGATCATCTTCAAAGACGAATTCAAAGAAAATTAAGTTTTTATGGTTTTAGCTGAGATGCGCGTCAACTGTACGCCAAGACAGTTACGTCATGGAAAAGCAAGTCCAGCAGGAGGAATGGGCGAAACAAAAGGAAAAAGAAGGGTGTGCTGGGAAAAACAAAAGTAATTCATAAAAAGTACACGATTGCTTAAAGCGTACAGTCTAAAAATAGTTTTAACATTTAGTAGTCGAAATAAAAGCCGTAAAATTACCACTTATTAGCGACGTTACTTGTCAAGTGTTAATTACGTAAAAAATGATCAAATACTGTACGCCTAAAGATTTGACGTAGCGACTATATTCGCATACTTATCAGTTAAAAGAACTTCTGAGCTAAACGTCCGTATGTGACAGCTTAAAAAGGAAGCATACAACCACATGAAAATCAACTCCGTGTGATTCATGACTAATTAAGACAACTATTATTCTAAAAACGGCACTGGGATTAATGCCAAAAGAAACACGCTCCCACCGGCCGGACAGCAAGTTCACAAAACATCGAAAAACATCGTCCAACTGTCATAAATATAAACTCTTGCTTACCCTTTTTCTTTTATTCGTTCGCCGTCTCGACTGTCTTGACGTTGAATGTAGATATTTTAGTAAAAATTGTTGATCGCTCATGTTAACCATTGTTCAGTCTTGACAGCTGAATGTGATTTTACGGAAACTCCCGGCGGTGTTTTTATTGAGGAAGAGGCCAACCGAACTATGCGTGAAAACTTATTCTCACTACAACCTATCGGAGGTAAAGTGACTGACGTTGACATTGTCCAATCAGAAGCGAGGAGGTGAGCTCTTTTCCTTGGCGACATCCAATTGGCTGCTGAGAAATTATTCTATGGGCGTGGCCTTACAGATGGCTGTTCACTTCAGCCCGTATAGTTTGTACGAGCAGCAGTTGTGATGCAGTCATAAGACGGCCAGGACGAATTTGGGGCGTATGGGAGTCACATGAAAGGAATGATGCAATGCTTGGCAACCAATTTCTAGCTGGGGATAACACCAGCAGAATCAGAACATGTTTTATTAAACACTGTTGGCTCTAACAAAAATCTAAAAATATACATATATGCATGGATATCTAATGTCGAAGAATTTTTTTTTTTTTTTTTTTTTAACTCCGGAACAGAAAATCTGAATCGATTTTTTTCACCAAAGGGTTTTCAATATGTGTGTGTGTTTTTAAGTGTAATGTAGCCAATCAATTTAGCGCTGACATGGACGTGACGTGTTTATTAATGCAGTTGTCAACCCCCTCTTTTTTTCTCTTGACTTTTGATTTAAGTTGTTTGTCTAAAGTTTGTTTGACGTGTTTTACACACATGCTTTGTTAAAGCGTGACGTTCTGACGGACTAAATTCAATAAAATAAAGGTGAGGAAGGCCGTTATAACATATATTCAAACCACACTTCCATCACTAATCACTATTTTAGTATAAATAAATAGCATTCCTCAAAGTCAAAATGGCAGGCTTACTACTTGGAATTAAAACTACGGTAATAATAACTAAAATGACGTCAAGTAAAATAAATAACGTATAACTTATTTAAAACATAGTCTCATTTTTTATCATTAAATTATTCCCAATGATTTTTCATTGTTAAGCACTTTGATACAAGCTGTTGTTTTAAATGTGCTTTATTAATAAAGTTGACTTAACATGATTTGACTACAACATAAATTACATTAGACTCTGATTATTACTCACTTTTATCATCATTATCGGCTTGATCTGTCTGTCTGTCTATATATGTGTGTGTGTATGTATGTATGTATGAATATGTATATGTATATATATATATATGTACTGTGTATA
>JARVGS010001636.1:22365602-22378505 GCA_031762315.1 Hypsolebias antenori | reverse complement strand
CATAGAATAACATTACTCCAAACAGCAGCACGAACATGAGTTTGTATGAGCAGATGAACACAGCAACATGAACAGATTAGGGGGTGAGCAGTGGTTTTCAAGTATTAAAAATCTAGTTAAAATAAACAAATTTGAGGATTTAATGCAACCATCACGATCTTTAACACATGGTGTGAAGAAACTGTCAATATCCTCTAATGAGAAGCAATAAAACAAAACATGTAGAGAACATCCCTCTATTTCTGTCCTGTCTGTTCATTCTACTGTTTTAAAATTGTGTTAACTATTTTATCTGTTAATAATAGCCATGGGTAAACTAGTCCATAAATCAATGAATTAAAATTAAAAAAAAGGCCAAATTTGCTTCAAACCAGTAAATCTAAACATGCGTAATTTTAATTCCCAGTTCTGCTAAGTTGAGAACAATACTTGAAATATGACTGGCAGTTCTCTAAAAAAAACCTTGTCCTGGCAGTGTCAGCTCACCTGGCTAGTGCCCCATCTGGATCAGCCAGGTTGATGTGAGCCTGTGGCCCCAGCAGTGAATCCAGATGAGCAGACACCAGCTGCTGTTTGAGCTGCGCCGCCTGCTGGGCAAGGACCACCGGAGTGAGGCGTTCCTCTGAAGTACTCTCTTTTGCAGCAGCCTGGAAAGTAAAGTCAGACATAAAACTACCATAACTACCACACTTCTGGTTCTGGTACAAAATGAACTTTTACAGTGTGTCCAATCCTGCAAAACTGAACTCTTTTTGACAAGATTTGCCCTGATGGAGGGCAACACCTGGATGATAGCTTGTGCTTTAATGAGGTACTTTATTACTTTTAAGTTACTGATGCTACAAAGCTGTTACACCCATCTGCAGACTTGCTGTATATTATGCCGTCCTGATCTGCATAACCTCAAATCAAAGGACGCCTAAAAGTGCCAGAACACAGTCTGAATTGTAAATCAGTATTGGAAGGGCATGGCAAACACTGCTGTTTGTGCAACTAAATTAATGACAAGGAAAGGTTAATTAGTGTCTTCCTGATGGGAAGCTTGATAGTCTGAGAATAAAACTCAATTTGTTCTGATTAAATCTCAACTTGAGTATGAACATAAACAGTGACGTGACTGCACAGGGCAGAACTGTGGGTCGAACTGTCACCTTGAAATTTTAACTAGTTAAATATGTTTTAAAGAACAGACTGAACCATCTTAACCACATGATTACAAGGTTTAAAAATCATGTAGAGGACGATCCAAAGGTGAAGAGTCTTTGACTTTACACAGAGACATTAAGATTTAAGATTCAGATTACGTTGCATATTACACACCTGGATGGTGTCCACATCCTGAATGAGTTCTTGGATCTCATTAACCAGGCGCTGATACTTCTGCTGAGGTGTCTCCTTCACTCCACAACCTTCTCCAAGCTTAAAAGGAGAAACGTTTGAAGATTAAACACAACCATGTTCTCTTTCACTTTACTGAAAAACACAGGAAGCAAAATAAAAAAAGTGATATGTATTAAAATAGATAACCTACAAAGATAACAGCATGTACTTACAATTTCAAATTCTCCTGACTCGTAGCCTGTCCTTCTACTTCTACTGATTTTGTCCGAGAAGTCTGTGGAAAACAGATAAAGCCTCTCAGAATCAGAGAATTAATGCTGACTGGTAAGAATGCTCATCTAAAAGTCACAGCATTAACAAAAGGCTCTTAAATTTATATTTTATTGTCAATTTTTCTCTTATTTCACAAGTTATTTTTTAACTATGTCTAACAAATCACAGAAAACAGATGCCACCTTCATAAAAGCATATGACAAAAAAAAGTCAACATTTTGTCGTGCATTATAATTTCAACATACATTTAAAATTTCTTTACATGATTTCCACTTTAAATATGCAGACAAAAGAGTAAAAACTTGAGTATCCAGTGGAAACTGACCAAGTCCCTTGGTGCTGACATGTTTGTCTTTGAACTTGTCATACGCTGCATTGGGGTTGACCACAATCCTCTCCACACTGTCGCTGCAAAGCTCCTCCTGTCAAAGAAACACCCAGAAATTAAGTAAAAATAACAAAATACAAATAAATGACAGCAAAGTTATCAACAAAAACAAAACGTGGATAACTGAATCAGTACATTTCAGAACCCAAAATATACACTTCAAATATAATAAATAAAAGCTGATAAGACAAGAAAACTGACGTTTGAAGATTATGGGACAAATTAGGTGAATTAAGGTCAAATGTCTTTAGAAATAAAAAGCAACTGTTATAAATTTTTTAAATGTTCAAGAGCTTCCCAATCATCACGAGTCAGTCTTAGGAAGAATCAAATGATTTCAACATAATCTGAATTAGGCCAGAGATCAAGGAGAAAAATTACACATATGAATGTGAAAAATTTACCTCAGAATAACTCTTACAACCAACTTTGAAAATGTGTAACTTTTTAGATTAATCCATTATAAAATAAAGTTAAATGAACAGATAAAAAACAATCATAGCTGAAGGACAATCACACTTGGGCCTGTCATGATAACACATTTTGCTGGGCGATTAATTGTCTCAGAAATCATTGCGATAAATGATAATATTGTTTGAAATTTGACAATAATTCATAATTATTGCCAAATTTAAGAAGAAATATTGGTTAATTTTTGTGTGTTCTGGTTGTACCTTTTATTGACCACTGGACAGTAGTATAAGACTGCTTGAACTGAAGGATGGAAGGATGGATACTGAAGGAATGAGCAGCGTGTCTCTTTAAAAAGATGGGAGGGAGGCCCCTTGACGTGACATGGGCTGTCTCTCCTTCCTGTTTTTTGGTTCTCAAAATGGCGGACGCTCAATGTGGTTTGAGCGCTTTAGAATAGCATTTGTCACACAAAGCTTTTAATTAAAAAAAAAAATCATTAAACAAGTTCTTAGCTTCTTTTTGCAGAAAAAAAACCCCCAACTTTTTAGATGAAGGCACGGGTTTCAACCGTGAATTTTGGAGCTTCGACAAGACGGAGGTCCCCCCTCCCCCCCCGGAGGTCAACCAGTTAGCTTAGCTCGTAGTTTAGCTTCTCAGCTTAGCTGCTTTCAACGATCCAAAAACGTGATTTTGGATCGTTAAAACAGATTTTAAAGATAAAAGAGAAAGGGAGGGGTCAGTGAAGTGCATCAGTTGATCCTTTTGTCATCCACTGTCTTCAGTAGAAAAAGAGTCACACGAAGAAACGATAAAGCTGATAAATGAAAATGAGGTTGATAATTTTCATTTATCATGCAATTAATTGATTTATTGTTTATCACGACAGGCCTAATCACACACTCTAAATGACAACTAATGCTTTAAGAAGCACAAAAAGTTAGCCATACCCATTTGATCAAAAGTTCCTAGCAATTAATTAGGGTGAACTATATTAAGATTAAACCACCACTAACACAAATGAATGATGTGTGTGTAAATTTGGATTAGAATAGGCACAAAAAACAAATAAGTCCACAGATGTCGGGAGGAGGAGGAAGAGGTGTTAGCTAGGCTCTTACCAGCTCCTTGGGTTTCCAAAGAGAGTTAAAGAAAATAATGGCAGAGCAAAAGGGAGAGAAAAAGAAGGGGGGAGAGAGAGACAATACAGATTAATGTGGTTATCACATGCCATGCACACAACAGGAACACTTGACCAGGGTTTGGGGAAGATAAGAAAGAAAGAAGTGTACTCAGAGTTAAACCCTGAAGACACTATTCAAAGAGTTTCCAGTTCTTTCCTTCTTCACTCATTTAAGGGAGCAAGATGGTTGAATAACACCACAGAAGTTTCTTTCTCTTTGGATGCCACATTTAAGATCATCATAAAGAAATTTGTATCTATTGAGAGACTAAAGTGGATCTCATGTGTCATAAAGTTAGTGAATAAAAAGCATAAAGATCTTTAAAAACGATTTTTTTTAAGCCCTCAGTAAATAATTCAGTTAGTTTGTTATTAAGAAATGTTTTAACTAATTCTACTAGACTCAAAACTAAGCAAGAAATGACCTTAATATTAGTAAAAGTGTTGTGCAGTGAGTGACTTTAAACATACACAAACATATCAATGGTAACCTAAAAAGGTCCACATTAGAAAAATGGGACCAAATAAATTATGAATGTTGCAATAAAATAGAATTAAATATACAGAATTAAATATACCATACATTGATCCAATTTATAAACTGCACAGATACAATTATGTTGAATAATGTAGAAGAAACTGATCACTAAAACATTATGGAAGAACATTTTAAAGTAAAGTATCAGGCATACCCGGAAAACAACGTCAAACAAAAATAAGCTTGTGGAACTATGGCAAAGTAGCAGACAGAAACACCAGTGCCATAGATGAAGCTTATTTTTGTCTGAGCACATTTACAAAAACAGGAAAAGGAGGGTGAATGGCACAGAATCACAACATATTTTGTCTTCATTCTTTTTTGTGAGGTATTAATTGAAAACTCCTAAAAAGGTACCATTTGCAGGTCATTCCATATTGTACAAATTTATTTGCCTTGCTAAAGATGACATGCAATGACCGAGCTAGAACTTATGACTGTTTAGAATCCTTTAAATGGTTTTGTTAAGCATAGTTGTATTAGTAATAAAGCAGTTGTTAAATCATGAGTAAGGTTAAAACAGGAAATATCTAAACTGAGCACGTTTCCACATTCATGTCAGAGCTTCACACAGAGATGCACACAAAAACAGTGCTGCTGAAGATCCATCAACATCATTGCAGCCTTAAAGTGTTGAAATGAAGAGTATAAGTAGAAAGCAGAAAATCCATTTCTTGCACATCAAAACAATGTTATATGCTACATGAATTGCTTAGCAAAAAAAAAAAGACTACACCAGCAATCTGGTTTGTAACTCATCCCACTCAATTGGAAAATGTTTGTATGAGTAAAAAAATGCATGCATTAAACTTTCTAAGAAAAATATGGATCAAGTCTTACTTGTACAAACTAGGGTCCCAGGAGGGGGTAGGGTTGTGTCAAAACAGGGACAAGGGAATGGGAAGAATAGTGAAAACATGCAAGTTAGGGTTCACTCAGCTGGTCAGCAAATATCCCAGATATGATGAAAAGCTAGATCAGACTGGAACCCCTTTTAACTACATTTAGGTTACTTAAAAGTAGAACTAGACCTTTTAATTATTTAATTTTTCTCCCCAAAATGAGAAAGCAATAAGACATTTCTGAGGGTCACAAGCAATCACCATGGCATTTAACAAGCAGCTAGCATTGTCAAGCTTGTAAATATTTGGATGAGATTTATATTTAGAGGAAGAGCTCTGTTAAATAGGAAGGAGATGTGGTATTTTCTGTATTTGCTGTTAGTTACACCATATATTACACTTCACTACTAGTAAGCTAGCAGCCAGTAATGTAACTAGACAAGAAAACAGGAATAATTGCCTGATTAGGTATTGTACAGTATCGAACATGCAGTAAAGTACAATGAAGGAATCAGTATTTTAAGAAGTAGAAACACACAGTTAGCTCATCGGCTAGCAGCAGAACAAACCTACAAATTTAGTGAATACAAAACGTCAACATACCGACTCAAACTGAGCCTGGTCATCCTCCGGAAGGTCTCCCGTCTCGTACACGTCTGGCTCGTTAAAAGCCTATTGGAAAAAAAATGTTTATGACTTATTATGCTAGCTTGGCCAACGCCCCGGCCCATTCAATAACACCAACCAACTGCTAACTATTGCTCTCTTGTGTAGTTGTATCACATAACAAGCAATAATTGAACAGTTGCAACTAAAAAGCCACAGTTATAATAAAAATGCGCAATGTTTGCAAACAATAACAACAACAAACAAACTACAGCACTGATGTTAGCTAGCGTTGCCACATAGCAGACTAGCTGTGTCTGCTAGCGTTAGCCACTTACGATTCCAGGTAAGTTTGCGTATTTAGGATCAGCCATTGTCAACGGGAAGCAAGAATACGATCAGCAAACCACAATAACATACAACGGCGTTCTTAAAAAATGTTCCAAATGATCGATGCGCCGTGTGGGATAAGGACAAAGCTAACGATGGATGAGCCAGCACGCTCAGCCGGCGGAGATTTGCAGGGTGATGTGGTCACTAGCTTGATTTGACAGCGGGTGTGCTCGGTTTATTTCACAGTGTCACGCGGACGGTGCAGTGAACGTAGCATCCGTAGGCAGCAGCAATGGTAAATACGTTGGTGGCTAACACATAATACAAAACAAACAAACCTAAAGCCGTCAAGCGTCATCAGGCTCGTGTTTCGTTTATCCAATAGAATTTTAAATATTCTAACACGCGTTTAATGTTGGGTTATTAAAGTAGGCTACCTTATCATTTATGTTTTAAAAGTTCTTTACCCTTCAGTTTCTCCTTTCAGCAGCGGTCGTAACAGCGAGATAATTCAAAACTTGACGTGGCATTTACCCTTCCTGACAAAAAAACAAACAAAAATTCCCGATGCAGCCTGGGGTCGAACCTACAACCTCAGGATTACAAGCTCACCGATTCACCACAGCCCATACAGTAATGTAATTACCTCTGTAAATACAGGCTGAATGAATAGTACTGTACTGTATAGTATATTGTACTATAATGATGCATTTTGACTGAGAAGTCACATGAGGGCGCCAAACGTTCGAGTGAATCAAAGAACCAAAGATAGACAACTGGATTAAGATGATTCACTGTGTTGTTTTTTACTCTTCCTGATTTAATTTAGAGGTATTCCAAAACCAATGACTTTAGAGGAAGATATCTGTAATTTTATTACCTCTAAACGCAAAATGTTCGGGCTTTTAATGTGTCAAAGGAACGCATAAAAATGTTGAATATTTTTGCCCAAAACTTTTAGAAATGCCTTAAGTTTGTTCGATTTAAATTAAAACCATTGTGACAACAAATGTTGTATTTATCTGTTTACTGATCTTTGTGTTAATTAATTACACTACATAAAAAAAAAACACCTGTTTTACAGCTCTCTACAAGTTTGTTAACTTGATTCCCTTGTAAGATGGATTTGTTTTGTGCAGTTTTCAGAAAATTCCAGAATTGTTTTATATTTTTTCCTGTCACCAGCTTTTATATACTACTGTATTTGAAAAAAAAAAAAAATTGGGGAAGTCTGACAAAATATTTCAAATAATAAATTTAATTTAAATATTGACCCAAAAACATTAAATATATTGATGTCTGCTATATTAATCGCTGCAAGTACCTTACCTTCACAAATCAGTGCATTAGTAAACTGTTTATCTGAAAGATTTGCAGAAAAATAAAATAAAATCTTTGGCTTACACTGTTTTGCAAAATCATATTGTCATAACAGCCAGCCAAGTGCAGTCAGAAAGAGAGAGATAATGTCCTCAGTAACTAATATATCCCAAAAAGTATCAAACCAGAAAAAGAAAGTTCATACTCAGTATGAAGCCCTCTGGAGTGAGGGTGAAACGTTTCTACTAAAAAGAAACTGTCCAGATGACCTGATTGAGAGTTATCAGATATCAAACCAGAATTTTAATACTTGTTGCACGAGAATAATTTCAGCTTTTAGTCAAATTTTTTGGTAGCACTAATTCACAACAAAAGTAATCGCACTACACAAAAGAAAAAATACAAGTCCAAATCATAAATATGACCCAAATCCTATCTGCAATTCATATTCATGCAGTACATTATAACATGTGACTTAGTAAAATTATCTGTCTAAAGAAATCAGCAGATCTTCAGTTGCTTGCAATTTCTTATTCTGAGCAGCATGCGACCATGGAAAAATTCAGACTTCTGTTTAATAGGAAGAAACCTCCAGAGTGGGTGGTCATCGGATGGGAGTTAAGAGGAACAGGAAAAAGACGTGTGGACAAAGAGCACGTGGTCCTGGTGCAGTTTATGTGGGCAGAATAACTAAATTAGCAGGTTTATCTGCAGCAAAACTGCATGCACAGTCATGGAGAGTAGAGCTAACAAGGCCTGCACATCTCAGAAGCTGCAGCCCCCTTCTGCCCATCTTTAGGGCGGCTGTACGCAAAGTTCGTTGTACTTCACCGTGCAAGGATAATAAAAGCAGTCTGATTTTGAAGTAAAGACAGCAGCGGAGTGAGGAAATGTGCAGTTTGTCCTGCTGGAGTCGAAGCTTGCAGGAGCACAACTAAAGGATAACTCAGCAAACCCAAGCTGGCTCTTTACCAAAAGTGACAGTCTTATACAAAAATAACAGCCTCGTGCACAAAAACTGTAAGCTTCCACAAGAGAGGAGCCTGATAACTGAAAACCTCCCTTTTTTTTTTACTTTTAGAAACTCTAGGAACCACAAGTAAACCTGCAGCCTGAGAGCCAAACTATTTAATCCAAGATGGAGTTGATTAAATTCCACTCCAAGCGTTAACATTAAACAAGAGATAAACGTGGACGCAACAAAAATTTAAATCGATGCACGGTTAAAACGTCGAGCACTTTGTACTACAGAGGCCATGACTGGAGCTAAACAACGGGCCGAGTGGGAGCTCCTCTCGGCTCCGTGATGCTGATGAGAGAGGATGTGAGCCCCGCCCCCATTCAGAGGCAGTGATGCAAGGCATGCCTCTGAGAAACCCGCAACCATTCAGAAACACCGGACACCTTTGGACTACACCTCTCCTTATGTTCTGCACGCATTCCCAACAGAGAAGCCCTCTACTTATTTTGCCTTTGTTTCACATTTATTTGATGGTTACTGCATCTTGAAGCTGGTGTCCATTCATTCAAATGCTTCGCCCACCGGTGTGGCTCTGCATGTGGGAATCGTAGCCGGCTCTTTTGCGTCCTCGAGTGAAGCGGCTGGGTTGTGTTTCTTCCCATTTGTGGACGCGCATCACTTTTTTGTCCCCTCCACGATGTCTGACATCAACGCCGAATGCAACATCAAGGTGTTGTGCCGCTTCCGCCCGCTGAACCAGTCGGAAATCACCCGCGGAGATAAGTTCATCCCAGTATTTCAGGGAGAAGACGCTGTCATCTTCGGGGTAAGTTGTTTCTGGTGCTTTCTCTCCTTTTTCCACTGTCTCATCAGGAACTGGATCGAACTCCATCAGTTTGACCAGGAAGCAACAGTCAGCTGGTTCTGCTGCAGCTCCACGTTTCATCTGCAAACTCACATTCCAGCATCTGGATACAAATAGTCATTCAAAGTCATATTTTTGATGGGTAAAATGTATGAGCTGAATTGGTTTGGAGTTTTAAGTTAAAGCTGTGTGAATATTATTAACATAAGCTATAAAAAAAAAGCCTTTATCATCAGTGAAATTTATCTGGACCCCACCTCTCTGATCCAATGGTTCATTATTTGCTTGTCCTTCATATCGATCCGCTGGATGTTGGTGAGATACCTGCAGGATAATTGATTCCCTTGATTCTTTAACGTACTGGTGAATTAGCAGGTGATGCAGATCTAACTAGACTCTTAATTATGCTCTGTGGGGTTGCTCCTGAGCAGTAAATGGCTTCTGGCTTTGTTTCAACACAATCTGAATAAAAGCTGATGATGAGCAGCAGCGCTTGTGAGCAGCACTGGAAATGTAGCCAAGCTATAGGATGTTTATTCGTTTGATGGACGTGCACCTGAGGCTGAGGCTAACAGTGCAATTGGGATTCATTTCAGCCAAATTAACGGAGTCTGAGAGGATTACTGCAGTCTAAATGCAAATACTGCCACATTTGTATGATTTGGGGTTTGCAGAAAGGCATGCATGCATATAGCAGAGTGTTATCATGTGCACACATACAGAACATTTTAGAAATCATGCACATTATTTTGGCCGAAGAGCTGAATCTAGTGACGATTGGGGCAGCAGAAAATCCTATCAGCTTACTCTACTTTCTCTCTCTCACACACTGAAATGCATCAGGAAGGTTTTCATGCTTGACTGATCGGGGTTGTAGCAGCAGGGTGTTTCCAGCAGACTGAATTATCACTGTTATGTGAAAATTATAACCACATTTAAAGGATTTTTGAAGATGATAGCTCAGGGTAACAACTTGACATTACAGTATTAATTTTTGCATAAACCATGACAACTGTACTTATATGTGTTCTGGACATCTCAGAGGACAGCAGAAGTTTGGAAATAAATAAATAAATAAATAAAACAAAAAGACACCTCTAATTTCCCCTCCCCAAAAATTGAGATGTGGTGAAAAATGTAAATAAAAACATAGTACAACATTTTCAAATCTCTTATACACACGTTTTATTCATAACAGAATATTGGATGTAGCAAATGTTTAAATTGACATTGTGGCCAGTAATTTAAAAAAAAATCTTTAAAAAGATAGAGCAGCAACAAAAGGTTATAATAATAAGTGTTATGAACAAGAAACAGCTGACGGAGCATTTCTCAATTAATTAGATTAACTGAAAACAGAACAGAAAGAGAAATAAAAAAAACTGCCTTGCTGTTGGTATAGGGTTGCATTAGTGCCTCTGGTATGGGCAGCTCACACATCTATGAAGACACATCAATACAGAAAAGCAAACGCAGGTTGTAGAAGAACAACGCCTTTTCAGGGAAGGTCTTGCATATTTCAGCAAGACAATAATAAAACCAGCTTCATAGGAGAAGAGTTCAGCTGCTGAACTGTAGTCCACATCTCTCAGCAAATTAAAAAGTTTTTCAACCCATTTAATTAAAAATACAATGTCCCATCTTTTTGAGATGTGTCACTGCCATCTAACATATTGATTAATTTTTAGTGTCAAACTGAGAAACTGTCAGCTTTATGCTACAAGTTCGAAACAGTTTATTTTACAATGAAGATTTTTATCACTGTGAGCTTCTGCTCAAGATAAACTGTTTGTTCTCAGCTGGAGGTAAAAATAAATAAATAAAACTTTTGGGAGCTCAAGCAGACAGTTTCACTGCATCTCGAGTCACTTCATCTTTTATAACGTCTTCTCTGTTCAGACTATCATAAAAGCCTGAATGCTTTTTACATCTTTGTGAATTTAGCTTCTTCAGAGGCACGTGCCCTAAAAGGCTTTAAATCCATAAATGTGCTCAAGGTTTGTATTTTCCTTCATTTGTGTTTTTTTGAATACTGGGATCTTGGGAAAGAACAGTTCTCCTGAGATTTGAAATGCCAGATTTGATAAGGGTTTGAATTATAAGGACAGGCTTTGGATCCAGGAGCGAGTTATTGCTGATATTGTGAAGACACAAAGAAAAAAAAAATCAAGCCTGGACAGGTCTGATGGCCCACATTTGTCTGCTCCACGAAGACTCCTTACTGAACTCAGACAGTGGTTTGACTTGCTGGCTGACAGGTCGACTTGGAGGAGAAGACCTGAAGAGACTGGAGGTGACAGAAAATGAAATGTTGTGACTTGAGCACATCTTTGGAGTCTGAACACACAAGTGGTGAAGAGTGAAATCAGCAGAAAATCTGTATAAACCCCACAAATTAAAATTTAATCAGCTAGACCTGCACATGATGTGAATCTTAAAAATAAAATAAAATATTTATATTTGCTGTGAAAGTTACAACACAACAGAAACGGACAAATTTTCAAACCGTTATTTATTTTTATTTTTTTTAATTGAATAAATTAATTCAATTTACATTAATACAAAAAACCAATAGAATAATAAGAAACATTTAGCATATTATTAAAAGAATACATAAAATGAAAGGTGGCAGAAAGAAGAAAAAAACTTATTTTATCTGCCCCTTTTTGTCAAAAACAAAACAATTCAAACAATCAAGTTAAACAACAATCTTCTATGAATAACAGAACAAAAGAGTAGCTTTTCATAATCTACAAATATCTAGAACATTAAATACTTGACTGAAAGTTTAATATTTTGTTAACAATTTAGTTTTTATCATTTTTTTAAACATAAGAACTGATTTCACGTTTTTAATATCATTTCCCAAATCATTCCACAATTCAACTCCCTTTATTGAAATAGACCGTTACATCTAGAAATTATAATAATAATGATAGTAAGCCTCTTATCTTATCATCTTAGCCAAGATGGCCGCACTCAACCAAGCGGCTGTAAAGCGGCAGCTTCACAGGCTCTTGGTGAACTTGATCTTTTTATGTCCCTGTTGCTTTTGTTAAAATTATTATTATTTTTTGCACATACATTGTACATCCATGTTATGACCGTGACACATGGAGTTTTCTGTGTCGCTGCCTTGACATTGTGCCATCACGGTTCAGTCCATCGAGTCTCGGGCTCTGGCCTGTCATGATGGCTGTCTCCATGATCCTCCATCTGTCTGCACAGACCGAACTCTACTGACCCGTTCGGTTCCGCGGGGAGCCCTTGGATGTCCTCCGTCTGCCGGACCCAGTTCTGGAGGGCACTTTGTGAGGGCAGCTGCTGCGTTTGTTATTACCATCAAGCTGCTGACAGGACCTGCTAACTAGACCTGCTAACACTTCTAACAAGATCCACCATGTACCAGTACAAGCTCCTCCGTCTGTCTGCACAGACCGAACTCTGCAGACCCACTTGGTTATGCGGGGGAAACTTGGATGTTCTCTGTGTGCCGGACCTGGTTCTGGAGGGCAGTTTGGGAGGCAGCTGCTGTGGTC
This sequence comes from Hypsolebias antenori, assembly GCA_031762315.1. Classification (NCBI taxonomy): domain Eukaryota; kingdom Metazoa; phylum Chordata; class Actinopteri; order Cyprinodontiformes; family Rivulidae; genus Hypsolebias; species Hypsolebias antenori. Next base: position 22,365,905 of record JARVGS010001636.1, on the reverse strand, counting down.
CTTATTATCATCATGCTGCTGAAGGGACCTGCAAACAAGACCTGCTAACGCTGCTAACAAGACCACGCCGCTGAACAGTACCATAGTGCAAACTGGACCATGTTGCTAAGATAACCTCACTGTCAACAGAACCATGCTGCTGTAGATTTATTTCATTTTCACTTTTGGTGCCTTGTTTCTGTATTTTTGTTGCTTTGAATGAATCCTAGTTGATGTTTTGCGGTCAGCTCAGGTCCAAGTTTTGAAAATGGTGTCAGGAAGTTAAAATATTGTTCACTATTGACCCATTACAAGGTTGACTAG
>JARVGS010001636.1:22277272-22300130 GCA_031762315.1 Hypsolebias antenori | reverse complement strand
GAGAACAGCAACACTTCTTGCTATTTTAGATTGAACATATTTAATATGAGGTTTCCAGCAGATCTTATTATGAATCAGTACTCCCAAAAAACGAATTTCAGTCACTCTCTCCACCACTACATTATCAATGCAAATCACCACCACATTATATATGCAAATCATTGTGCTGTTTTGGCACTGAGGTCGTTGCACAAAGCATAAAGAAGACAGGTGTGTGAGAGTGGACTCAGCTGACTAACAAACAGTTGAACCAAGTGTAAACCTTGGAAAATTGAATAGTTAGCACATTGCTTTGCTTTTTCACCACCTTTATTCAGCAAGGTACTCATTTGCATTTATTTGAGGCTATTATTATTATTTCCCCAAATATGTGTTTAAAGGTAGCCAATAAATTCCCACTGGATAAGTCATTTATTAGACCTAGTGCTATTACTATGTAGAGCATTGCACACCTGTATTTGTCCCAGAAAAAAAAGCTCCATCTAAATACTGTATTTCTGTTTCACTTGAACTTGCCTACTTTGTTTCTGTGACAAGATGAAAAGGTGGAAACATTATGTTTGAAGTTTGCTGTTTGATGCATTTTTGCAAAAATCTCACTATGTATTTTTTTATATTATCTCACACTCTATTTTGTGATGCCTCAAAATGATGTTTATATTTCCTTTGGCCTGTGAAAAGAAACTAAGCTGAGGCTGCCTGAATACAAATCGAGACAACTACGTTTAACTATAAAGAGCGGGCTCATTAGCTTCCTCACTGGCTGCTGCCAAGGCAGAAAGTGGCCGTCGTTATGACTGCTGATGTGGAGTGGTGCTGCAGTTATTGTGTCTGCAGCCATGTGCACTTCTTTTTTATGTTTTTAACTCCATAAACATGGTGTTTGTGTTTGTGTTTGTGTGGGGATGGTGCGGCTCATTGAACGTGTGGTCTTCCTTAACTCGTTTTAGATGCACCATCTATCACCATAGGCTATTTTTGTCTATTAGCAACCAACAGCCTGCAGAAAGTCAGAGATATGCTTCAGAGAAGTCCCATATTTTAATTCCATAGTTCTCCACTAATAGACCCATCATCTCTGCAAATTACAATAAATTGCTGACTTGATTTGCCAAAGTTAAGTGTTGGGTCAGTTTCCTGATCTTTTGTTAAGATTATTTATCACAAAAGGACTAAACGTTCAGAGCGTTTTAGCATCATCAACATGACAATGGAAAAGCATGACTTTCTAATAAATAACAAAGAGCTCCAATAGATGTTTTAATCTGTGCTGCAAGTCTTCATACTCTTTTGAGGACATGGAAATCGAGGCTAAATAAACATTTCACAGCACCAGCACATAAAGATTAATAGTACATTAGAAATTTGTGCCAGGTGCAGCGAACTGCAGATGCTCCCCGTGCGCTGACACAGTTCACAAATCAGGCCAGAGGCAAAGTAAGTCGTTTCTCTTGTGGCTTCCAAGTGAAGTGCATCTAATAACCGGTGGATTTAAGAGTTTTTAAATTAATTTTGGTCTTGCTCAACAAGCGAGACAAAGGGTGCTTCAATAAGGAAACGTCTGTGTTGATATTTTTGCCTAAAGTGCTAGACATCATCAGACACCAGAAGCAGCAGAGTCGGCATCAAAACTTGGATCTGTATCTTACCCAAAGCACGACCTGGATCAGTTTGACCTCTGTCGACACTAAGAGCTGTTAATGCTGCGATGTCAGGTCAAAGCCGTCAACCTCCTCTCTTCTCATTAAATTAGTTCCACTAATTCACACTGTGGAAATGTTTCTTTCAGAGAGCATATCACTGATGAGCAGAGGGGAGAATCACACAAAGCTGCACAGTCCCTGTGAAATGAAGGTAACCATGACAGTGACAACAGCTTTTGTCTTTTTAGTGCATTGTGAACTTAACTGCAGGTGCACATACATATGCATCTATAGTTGTTATTTCATGTGTTAGTGCACTTCAGCTCTGCTGGTTTGTGACTCTTCATAAAAAACAATACAAAAAGAAATACAAAAAAGACGCATCAATTTCAGAAAGAAGGATTTGTCATTTTTACGATCTGCTCTGCATTCGTGTGAGTGTTTTGGTCAGGGCTGGTGTTTCTGAGCAACATGCTGCAGTTTGATTATCTGGTGTGTGTTGACACAAATATTTGTGTGTGACAAATCATGTGGTCCTTCATTTCCACATGTGCACAATTTACGTAGTTGTTTTTTTCTCTTGTTAGTTACGTAGTCATATTTGCTCCCTTTCATTCTGCGTTGTTTCTCTCATTCATCATAATTCTCTAATATTTTTTTGTCTTTGTGTTTTTATTCTTGTTGCTCAAACCACAGAGGGCACTGGAGGAGCAGATGCAGTCGCAGCGGGAGGCACACAGCAAGCAGCTCGGCTGCCTTCGAGACGAGCTCAGCAAGAAGCAGAGGATCATTGATGACTTAACTGAGTCAGTGCTAAATCCATGTTTCATTTAATACATCTATAACCCAACAACACAGTTAAAAAAACAAGTATAACAAACCAAAACCACACAAAAAAAAACCTTCTTTTCCATATTTAGACCAGTTTGTAACTTTAAGCCATTGATAACAATGTGTTTTATTAGTCTGCAGCTTAGAAAATGCTCTGAACTAATGAAGCGTATCAAGTAATAAAAGTAATTGGGGGAAAAAAGTGCATTTTGAATTTGCTGTCTGCAACAAAAAATAACTGAACTGGGCTTATTTATAACTTTTTTTTTTTTTTTTTTAGCACAGTCTAATTTCTGTAGTTGCAAAAGAAAAATCTTTGATCATTTTAACTGTTTCAACGATTTGAACAGATCAATAGTTAAGGGTCTCTCTAAATCTTTTACGTTTTATTGTAATGCATCAAAAGTTTTAGTGTCTGGGTTTGGACTGGATCTGAAGGCACTAAGTCAAGCCCTTACCATCCCAGATGCTGGCTTTAAAAGCACAATTATTCTGTCGCCATTTAATTTGAACCCATCTGTTGTTTTAAAGTCTGCTGATGCCATCAAACCCAAAAGACATACTAGATGAGAAGCCCCTTTTACTATCATAATATATATATATATTTTCTATTTATATTTTATACCCGTACATGATTTTCTTAACAAGGCTGCAATTAATGGCAAGAAAGTGTTCACAGTAAAGATGCATTAACTCGTGTCTAAATTTCAAAACGTCTAAGCCGTTAGAGGAGCCAGAGAGTCTGAGATGAATGTACGTGGGTGATTGACATGGAGAGGAAACTGCAGCGTAGGAGGACTTTAGGGATGAACTGCTGCTGAACCTCAACATGAAGAAACTCCACCCTGGATTGGACTAAGTGAAATTCCCCCCATTCCTTTAGGTGCCTGCTTGTGATGATGTAATGCATGAAACATGAGTCTTCTAGGAGACCACTGGGTAGACTGTGGACCCCCTCAAGGGACTGACATATTTCCCAGCTGGCCTGGGAGAGCCTGTTAGCACCAAAGGAACAGATGTGAAGAATTTTTGTGTGAACGCACATTTGGGGCATCTCCGCTTATCCTGCTTACACAGTTTGAATTGGATAAGCAGCTTGAAAACGGTCGGATGGGTGTCAGTGAGGCTGAACGCATGTTAAATAGAAGCAAAGGTGCCCTCCAGATCTTTCTATCAAAATAAAGCGCCTCGGTTTAGATGGATTTTTTTCTTAAATATGGAACGATATATGAATATAAAACCCTCACTATAGCTAGAACTCAGGGAGCACAATATGTACACATGTGGCCCATTCTATAAATGCCTCGTTATTTTGAAAGGGATTGCACATTTGTAGCCAAAAGGAACATTTTGATGCTGAAATTGGGACTTATAGCATTTACACCTTCAGGCAATTCAAGCAGGCCTGTTCTCTGCCAAAATGCTTGTCTGGCTAAAAACACTGATGAGAATTTATAAGGCAGAGAGAAAAATGCTCTGCATCTAGAAATAGAGCTTCTTCATCATTTTTTCTGCAAACTCCTGAGAGGGAGCAAGATGCCTCAAAATCAGGACAGATCATTTATTTTTCTAATGTAATGCACAAATGATGTCAGGCTAGAGAAAAATAAAATAAAATATACAGTATTGATAAAAAATTAAACAATGGTTTTAATTAAGGATGCATAATATTGGATTTGTGGCCGATATCCGATACCAATACCAATATTTTTTCCCCTAGACCTACTTACAGAGACTACATACCTTTCTCTGCTGTGGAATTAAAATACTAAATTATTCTGCATGTTCTTTGTCAGGTTGGCCTGCTACCAAATGCAGATGCCAAGAAGGAGGCTGAAAATAATATAATACTTCAACTTGGATTATGTTTAATGTCAAATTTATGACATTTACTCTCACACACAATAACACTCGAACAGTGCAAATTTGTAAAGTTTCACAAATCTACTGTAAACTCAACCTGTTCTCAAGCGACACGTGAAAAGTGCACAAGTAGTAGTGCATTAATAGTTATACTTGACAGTTTCTTAAATAAAAAAATTAACTTAAAACAGATGCCTCTTATATCGGTGAGTTTTTGGATGAAATGGCCAATGTCCGATATTTAATCTTATCGCTAACATTGACCAATAATGCCGATAATATTGTGCATTAAGCATTTCTTCCAAGATGCCAAGTGTATTTGACTAACAAAACTGCATTCAAATATTACTTAATGATAGCACAATATAATACCACAAAGGGGAATGTAGATGTTATTTTTCAGATTCAATATCCAGTTTCTATTCTTCCAAAACTCTTGAAATAACAGAATTACTCTGTTAAATTCCAATATTTCTGAAATACAAATGTCCTTTCCTTAACATCAGATCCCTCCATCGCCTCCAGCTGGTTCAAACTGCAGCATCTTGACTGATTTCTGGGACTGAAACACATGAAGATCCCCCCATGCTTGACTTGGATTCTGCATTGAAGTTAAAATCTTACTTTACACCCTTAACAGCCGTAAATGGACCTTGCCCCTAAATACATGGCAGACTTATTGACATTTTACAGGCTCTCCTGACAATGAGCTCCACAGACAATATTGCACTGCTAACTGTTCTCTGGTCAGTTAGTGACAAAGATAGGGCCTCCTTCTTAGAGTCCAGTGGACTCAGGCACTCAAGCACCTTCTGAGTTTGTTAAAAGCAGGGCTCTAAAAGTAGTATTTTCTCATTATCATTAAAAATGAGACCATGACTGAATGAGCTTCTGTTCTTTGCAGCTGTAACCAGAAACAGCATTTGGAGTTGGAACAACTGCACGCTGACTTTGAGCATCTCAGAAGTCAGGAGCATCAGAAGAGCCAACAGCTGGAGGATCTGACGTGAGTCTCTTCCTAACGCTCCTGGCCATCTTTCAAACGTCTCGCCATATGGAGAACTGGAGGCGTGCTGCCTCTTCAAATTCTCATCTTTCTGTTTTTTCTTTCAGCCATTTATCCTCCCTTTGCTTTATTTATGATCCACTCACTCTTCAGCTATGTCAGTCTTTTTACATTTTGTGACGTTTTACCGCTTTTTCTTGGCCAGTTTCTTTTCACGGTCTGTTTCTTTCTGTCCAGTCCTTTTTGCATCTCCATTAGACTCTCTTTTAATAAGTTGGCAGCTGGCTGCTAAAGGCCTCATTCTACACTGACCTTTGCAGTATATTGCATCAGATGGCAGATGGTAACGCCCCCCAATCAGTGGGGCAGCCAGTTTATGCTGGCTTTGTTCTCGTCATGAATTATTCCTGGGTGAATGAGCTAATCATCTGGATAAGTTCAGTTCTCAATCTTTCTGCCTGGCTATCTATTTGTCCATCAATAGATTCCTCTGTGAGCGGCATGAGCAGTCGAAGCAGGACCTCAAAGGGCTGGAGGAGACAGTTGTAAGTCATTATTCATGGTCACGATGCATCCAGATCTCCCAACAGCCAATGATCCCCTAAAATATGTTGTTAAATAATTTAACTCTTTCTGTAGGGTCGCGAGCTCCACACCTTACACAACCTCCGCAAGCTTTTTGTCCAAGACCTCACGACTCGAGTTAGAATAGTAAGCCAAACACGACAGAAGTAACCTTCACAGTCCTGACCTTACTGAGTACCCTTACTACACAATATCAATGGATCTGTTTTTTTATTGTCAGGGTGCAGAGATGGAGCCGTATCTTACTGGAGGATTTATCACCCAAAGACAAAAGATTTCCTTCCTTGAAAACAACCTGGAGCAGCTTACGAAGGTTCACAAGCAGGTAACACAAGCAGCAGATGTTAGAAAGCAAAGTGAGTTTCACCTGCCTGCCGCTTTTCCTGTTTCCTTCATCGTTAGAACGTGCTCAAGGTATTCACTGCAATGTCATAAAGGGCAGGTCAACACTAATTATAATGTAAGAAACAAAATCTACTCCGTGTTTTTACCAGTAAAATTTGCCAACTGCGTTTGTTCACCAAAGCTATTAAAATAGATCATCAGTGGCATTGTCCATGGAAGAGCTGCTTGAGATTGAAAAGGCCAATAATTTTAATGAATTGGTACTTCCATGTATTTATGCTCAGATTTGTTGAGTGTAGTAGTCTACATGACAAGATTTGGGTTTTAGGATTTGTTCAAGATGCTGGACAACAAAAATGGTTAAAAAGTTTATTGCAATGCAGCGGCTGGTGGAGGTCATAATCCAGTGCTGGGACCAATCTGCAGAAATATGACAGTTAGTGGACTGGATATTTCTGTGAGCGAGATGATGAACAGAAAGACAGTCACACATCTTTTCAAGCAGGAGAGGTGAGGGCCACCTGTAGGAGTTGGGCAGGATGATGTCACCGCCACAGAGCAGAGCTGAAGTGAGTGTGGTCAGGGGGGGTAATCCAAAAACCAACCAAGTCCAGAAGTAGAGGTCGAGGTCATACATGGAGGTCAGAGATCCAGATACAAATCCGTAGGGCAATCCATGAGTCGTAGTCACTGGGCCAGAAGGGATAGTCAGTAACAAGACCAGAAAGGCAAAACAAGAGCAGGCAGATCTGGGTTTCCAAAAAGCAAGAATAAGGTCGAGACGAGAACATCAAACAAGGCTGTGAACAGAAAGCTGGACATCTACTTCTGTGAGGGGTTCGATAATCTGGCAGAGTACGGTGAGAGGAGTCCTTAAATCTGGACCAGAACAGATGAATCAGTGCTGATGAGCAGCGGGTGAAGCGTGGGTGTGGCAGAGTGACAGAGAGGCACAACATGACACCATACCTTCATTTCAAAACTACATTTCAACATTTTCAGAAAATTATTTTATCAAATGGCACCATTTGATAAAGTTCAGGATATTTTTTTTTCTTTCGTTTTTCATACTTTGCAATGAGTAAGTTTAATGTTGAGGCCAAGCATTGTAAATACAACTTCAGTGGTTTTGCCACAGTGACCCTTATGAAAACGTGTACATCTCTAATTACATTGTCTGTTTTAGAGTGTATTGTTTTGTCCTACTATTAGAGATCACTTTTAAATATGAATATCATGGATGCTGCTATCAGAGAGAAATAGACCCAGTTTGCCCAGCATCCAAACCATGAAAAACAAGGATTGTTCAAATAATCAGCTGTTAATTCTTTTTTTTTTTTTTAACTACAAAGTAAATAACCCACAGCTTTAATACAAATTTAATGGTTTGACTGTAATTGAGAACATTTTGAGCTTAATATAAACGAATAATAAAAAAAATTTCAAATTAAAATACACTACAGGATGCATAATTTGGCTTTGCTCCCCCAAGGGTACAAACAAAGTCAGCGGCATCAATCTTGCTGCTGCAACTTTATGAATGTCTCCTTGACGCCAGAGCAACAGGAGGCTTGAAACCATAACACTTTAAGGGAAAAGAAGCCACAGAGCATAATCTAAGGTTTGATGAACACAAAGGAATGAATTCTCAAACAGGTGCAACAGAAAATGTCATCATCCCTCTCATGCATTCACAACACAACACCTTCAGAAAGATTAGACTCAGGTGCACGCGCGCACACACACACACTGCCCATCTTTAATAATTCCAAAAGGACCATAGCAACAAACAGTGTTGATGCACGTGTGTTGAAGATGGCACACATTTTCAGGCAGGCAGGCAAAAGCTGCACTGCAGCAGTTTGTCAGGCTGAACACCAATCCTAAAATGGTTTGTGGGGGGTCTCGGTCCCATCCACTGCCTGCTGATACTGTGGGAGTGGAAAACAAAAAGGCATGGCCGTAAATCAGCGAGCTCCACAAGGGGCATGATAAGACTTTCAAAAAGAGGAACAGTGCACCACGGCTGAAAGTGCCACAGATGTAATCAACGTCTGTTCATCTATAACAGCTTGATATCTCTTACATCTATACTTATATAATGTTCACTTCCTTTGGGAGTTTACCGTTATTTATTCATTTTTCCCGAAAATAGATTGCCACCAAATAATAAATTGGTGCAGCTGGACCTCAGGCCAATATATTGAATTCATGAATGTTTTGCTTGTTCAGATTAATTTGTCTGCGCGGAGAACCCTGAGCCCTTGTGCTCAGAATCTCTGCAGGGTAGAGATTAGTTTGCATGATTGTGCAGAGTGTCGCTGTTTAATGTGCTCAGTTGTTTCCTCTCCCTCTTCTACGAAACATCTAAAGAGAAGTAACAGAAACTCAGATTATCTCCACGTCAATTTTGCTTTATGGATTTCTAAAACGGCTCATTTCCTGACTGCAAACAAGCGTTTTCTGCTTTATATTATTTTCTCGAGATGGTATTTCCATAGAAACCTATTACAGCCAATCTATACCTTTGAAAGTCCATTCCATGCTCAAATAAACAAGTCAGTTACTGCAGGAAACGAATCAATCAACTCATTTTATTCAGTTTTTATGTCTTAAATATGAGTACAGAACAACGTTCCTCACGAGGAAGTAATGGCACTTTTAAATGGATGAAAATGAGTCATAATTGATAGTTGCGACTTCAATTTAGAGAGAAAGCTTCTATTTTTCCTGGAGAAATGTTGTAAAGTGCAGTCGCAACCAATGTCAGAGAACTTCATGATATGGAGATTGGAAATGGTTGCCTGTGCAAAAATGCAGAGGACACTTTAAATTATAATTTTCTGTCTATATTACATTGCTGTAAGGATGAAAAAGACTCTACAATAGTTTGTCTAAGATTAATGGCAGTCCATTTCACTGAACTGCTTAGGAGGCAGCTGCTGACCAGAGGAGGGCGCCCCGAAGATGGTGCTCTAATCAGCAGAAGCGAGGCAGAGTCACAGTTTTTTTTTTTTCATAGATTTGTCAGTCCAGCGACTTATACATCAAAGCGACTTATATACATTATTTGTTTCCATATTCATAACGCAATTTTTGACTGACGCTTTAAATTTCTAAGAACTACAACAGTGAGTCCTTCACTCAGCTGGTGGAGGCGGAGGAACGCTAGAGAGCTACTGGCTCAGGGTGTGATGGATGGATGGATGGATGGATGGATGGATGGTGCTGCCCACCCAGGCAAAATGAAGCTGTTCTGACCATTAAATAAATGCATAATAAACACGATAGGTCAGCGGTGACTCATAATAAATGCATCTTACTGTATTTTTCGCTGTATAAGTCACGTTTTATGCATAATTTCCATGCCCTGTGACTTATACGCTGATGCAACATATTTATGGATTTTTCCCATATTTATAAACCAATTTTTGGCTGAGACATGACAGTTTTCATTCATTCTGACTGAAAATATTGAACACTACCATTTTCAGCCGCTAGATGGAAATCGAGTGGTATGGCATGCCATTGTGTCATGTAATAAGTAAAAAGTGGCTATTAATGACACACTCGGCTTGCCACAGCCTGCCACCTTCGTCCAGCTTGCCTGGAGCAACCATCAAATCAGCTTCATTTCAGTGCGTTGCCCCAGCAAACCATTGAAGTTCATTTATTAAGTAAAAGTTCAACTGAGACACACCTTTACTATGTCGAGCAAACAAATACTGTAATTGTTTTAGGTGCTTATCTTATTAAATTTCAAAGAAACACACAACTAGTTGTTCCTCTGCCTGTTCCCTCAGCTAGGAATCAGCTTTTGAAATACAGCTGATTTGACTGTCAAAGTGCATTTATTAAGCAAAAGTTAGACTGAGACACACCTTTACTATAATTTGGAGCAAACAAATAATACTTTTTAAGTGTTAATCTTGTTAAATTCTTGTTAAATACCTCCTGTACACTCTCCCATGGCAGCCATTCAATTTTTGGCACACCATTGGCCCACATTTCTGGGTTCGGCCCACATTTCCAGGTTGTTAGCGGTGACGGGTAAGAATCACGAGTCAGTGGTGACACATAATAGATGGGACATATATGGCAAAGCAACGTATACAGTGAAGCGACGTATACTGCGAAGCGACGTATACTGCGAAGCGACGTATACTGCGAAGCGACGTATACTGCGAAGCGACGTATACGGCGAAACGACGTATACGCGAAGTGATGTATTTATGGATTTTTCCACTTTATTAGACATATTTGGACAGATGCGACTTATAGGGTGGTGCAATGGGTACAGTGAAAAATACGGTATAAGCCAAAGCAATATATATGCTTTTTTTTTCCTCTTCATGATGCTTTTTTTGACTGATGCGACTTATACTCCGGAAAATGTGATAGATGCTAGATCCAGAACTAGCCCACACAGACTGCTTATTTGCTTTTTCTCATCAATGTCCATTATTTGAATAATTAGATAGATACAGCTGCAGTCACACATTTAGCTCAAAATAAAGACGGCTATATATTAAATCTTCCATCTGTAGACATTTATCCTTTCATCACATCAACAGGCAGAATGTGCAGCAGCTTCATTTCAGCTCTAAAAGTGTTTCGTTGTTTTTTCTTGTGTGCTCCGTCAGATGTTGACTAAACTTGTTTTTATCTCTCATGTGTTTCAGCTGGTACATGACAACGCAGATCTTCGCTGCGAGCTTCCGAAACTAGAGAAACGTCTTCGCTCTACAGCTGAGCGAGTTAAAGCGTTGGAGGGTGCGCTGAAGGAAGCAAAGGAAGGAGCCATAAATGACAGGCATCGCTACCAACAGGAGGTGGAGAGGATCAAAGATGTGATGAGGGTTCGCTATCCCTTCCGTCGTCCCCACGCTGCACAGATAGGTGACAGAAACTCCTGATTGGTTAAAAAATTAACCTCTGCAAGTGATACATTACTACTGCTGCATAGCATGTTTCTTTAAAACCTAATAAATCTTTTTTTTTTTAACATAGGGTTGCTGCCTTTTTCCTCTAAAATAAAATAAGAGTAGATACTATACTAGTTAGATTTATAGAAACTGAAACATGTGCAAACAGAAACTGGTTTGTGTAACGTAGTCGTGTGCTTAAAATTCAAGATTAAAAGAGAGGAAATGTCAAATCAAGGCAAAAGCTGGGCATGAATTTGATGAAGCCTTTATGGATGTCATTTTAATTTTGAGTTTTTTATTATTTGAGTGCACAACACTTCAGTAAAAAAAAAAAGTTTGAGTGCACAACATCCATGATTTTTTTTTTTTTTTACTTAATTCCTTTGGAATTGGTTGCACAAGTTTGAATTTATCATAGATTTTCTCTAATCCACACCGGGTCAGATTTAAACATGAAATTTCTAATAAACTGCATGCATACACCCTAAATAATATCTGACTAAATGTTCCTCAGCAAGGTTTACCTTAACCACACCTTTATTGTAGTCATCAACAAGCTTCTGGCACCTCTCCACTTGGCAGAATTGTTCCAAATCCTTTATATCTATTGGTTTCTTGGCACAGACCTGGTTTTAAGCCTAATCCATACAGTTTTGACAGGGTTAATTTCAAATCTTAGAGAGCACTATGCCAGCGGCATAATGCCGACCAGCTTTACTCAATCAGAAATCAATGTTGATGTGTGTTTAGGATAATGGTTCTGCTGGACACCCACCTGTGTCCAGGTTTCAGCTGTCCAGCTGTTGATGCAGTTTTCTCAGGTCTGAAAGCCCCACCTCGACTCCTCCAGACTTACTGCACTTCTCGTCTTGGAGGCCAAACAGCTCGTTGTCTTGTTTTGCCTTAAAACTTATCTCCAGGTTGGATTTGACTTTGTAGGCAGCTGCAAATTTTAGTTGAGCTTGAAGGCGACATTTTAAGAGCAGGGGTTTCTTTCTTGATCGACAGCCTCTCAATCCACAGTGATGTGAAATTTGCTTCGCCGGAGGGTGTGACACTGGTGTGCCAGCTCGTAACAGGCTTGAGCCTTAATTGTTCCTGGTCCAATTATTTTTATGCTGGCTAAAGGAAATTTCCAGCTGTGTTCAGTCATGATCACTCAGGAAAAGTAAGCCTTGATCTATTCCAGTTAAAATGCATTCTTCAACCTTCAGCACCACGTCTTGAAAGTCTTAGGTGAATGTGTGAATACATTTCAACCTGTATGTATAATTTAGATTATATCCTGATTAGGAGTACATCTCAGTCATTTAAAAAAAATGGTGCACCCAGTTCTTGTTTTAAAAAAAATCATCAAAGTTCTATGTTGTATAATCATCACATCCTGGGGGAAAAAAAAAAAAAAAAAAACGGTTAAAATGTCATTAAAATCCCTAAATTGTTATGTCCACAATAAGTGCATGTAAAAGTCTGACCACAGTTGTATTTATAATACAGATCATAAAGTCTAGGTCTGATAATTAAAATAAATTCAGTCTCCCAGTATGCATTCTCTTTCACAGGGTAGATATTTTCCAGCCTCTATTTCATCTCTCACATCTGCTACTTCACTCCCTTTCCATCAGACTGTGAGAGAAATTGCTCCCCCTGATGCAACCATCTCATTTATGTCCCTGCTGTGCCTACTTCATAAACTACATCCCATGTATACCTCCACTCATCTGCCATCCTTTCCCTTCCTCTATCAGCACTTTTAAAAAAGGCTTTATTTTTTCAGCCCTTTTTGCTGATGGTTAGTCTTACTTTGTAGGTGAAACATAAAATTATCCTAAATACATAAATGTGTTTAAGATATGATAGCTCATAAGGTGTAAAATAAATTTAGCAGACAGGCTGTGTATAGGTTGCAGAAAGGGGAATAATTAAAAGAGACAACACGTGCTTGAACGGGGTTTAGTTGTTTAGTAAAACACATCACAGAGTTTGCATGCTCTTTTGAGAGAAACGTCAATTTTTGGAAAATCAGTGCAATTCATTTTAATCTTTGGCTCCTATCATTACGGGTTCAACCAAAGGTAATTGCAATGAAGAATTTAGAGACGCATATGCTGCCTCTGTGAGAAAATGAGATATTGATTTATGCGAGGGTTTTTAAAATGATGCGTGTCTATAGAGGATTTTACAATGGCAATTAAAAATAAAGGGAAACTGTGCTGTAAATTAATATGTTCACATTACTCCAGACACATACAAACTTTTGTGTTTTTTTTTTTTTTTTGATAATTCACCATGTGGTGCTCCATCCTTTTGGAAAAATGAACAAATGCTTTAGTTTTTATAATGAGTTGCTCGATCAGTGCATTCATCCTCTTGTTATCTCACAGCCAAGCCCGTGCGCCCCGGCCACTACCCGCTCTGCTCCCCCTTCAACCCCTTCTTCATCCGAGGCTACAACGGGAGCCCGGTTCCCTTCAGCAACACCGCTTTGCAGAACAAAAACAACCAACCAGCAGCAGAAACAGGGGACAGACTACCTGAGACCGACTCAAACCAGAACAGCCCAACAGAACACCCCGACTCACAGATCAACAACATGCACGACAGCGACAACCAGAACATGTGAGTGAAATCAGCTTTATCTTGATTATGTCGTATTTTCTGGTACTTTGTACTTTCAGGCTTCACAATACTGTCTAACCAAAAGAAACCATTAAAGTACCCTTTAACTTTATCATTTTAGCCAATCAGCGATGATGAACATTTTGTTCATACAACCAAATATAAATCCACTTTCTCAAATTTTTTTGTTTTAAAGTTTTTATATTTTATTCTTGAAACAAAAAATCAGATTATTTCAAATTCTATTTACAACATTTTTTATCATAGCTCTTAAACACTTTCTTAACTTCTGACATTGTGGTCACTTTAGCAACTTACACATCTTCCATCCTCAACAGCAGTGAGGTTGCCATGGCAACATTTCAGAGAATACTGAAGGCTCAGGAAAATGTATAAAAATGGGTCTGAGTTAATGCATTTTTTGTGCTAGCTTTATTATTATTATTACTATTATTATTTTTATTGTTATTGTTGTTATTAGTATTATTATAATACTACTAATAATAAGGTAATTATTTACTATACTGTTATTATTAATTCAGTTCCGTTTATTTATATAGTGCCAAGTCACAACAGAAGTTGTTTCTGCACAAGAACATTCACAAATATTAAAAAAGCCAACTAGTGAAAGTTATCTATCTTTTTTTTTTTTTTTTTTAAGTTATCTATCTAAAGAAGCCAGCAGCTTGTGTTGAAGTTTCACTTCATCTAAATCTCCCATCCTGAACAAGCACATTGGCAACAGTGGAAAGGAAAAAACTCCCTTTTAAGAAATCTCCAGCAGAACCAGGCTCAGGGCGATTACAAATACAGTAAACAGGTAGAGTTGATCAAGTGAGGACAGCAACAGAGTGTCTAACCCTATAACCACAGGACTAGATCAGGAAACCAAAGCCAGCCCTAACTATAGGACTTTAGCAGCAAGATTTTGGCAGCATAATGGCTCAGTGGTTAGCACTGTTGCCTCACAGCAAGAGGGTGCTGGGTTCAATCCTCGGTTGGGCCTGGGGTCTTCCTGTGTGGAGTTTGCATGTTCTTCTTGTGCCTGCGTGGGTTTTCTCCGGGTACTCTGGTTTCCTCCCACAGATCAAAAACATGCATGTTAGTCTACCTTCAGGCCCAGGCTTCTAGTGCAAAAGAGATCTGTGATCTCAGTGGGATTTGCCTGGTTAAATAAAGGTTAATAACTTATCAAAAAGTAAAGACCTACACCTAATCTTAAAAGTAGACAAGGTGTCAGCCTTATGGACAGAAACTGATTGGAAGTTGGTTCCACGAGAGAGGAGCCTGATAATTGCAAGCTCTTTCTCCCATTCTGCTCTTGGAAACTCTAGGAACCGCAAGTAAACCTGCAGTCTTGAGTACAAAGTCCTCTGTTAGGAAAGTATAGAACAATAGGATCTTTAACATAAGATGGAGCTAGGTTGTTGAGAGCTTTGTAGGTTAGAAGTAAGATTTAAATTCCATTCTGAATTTGACAAGAAGCCAGTGAAGAGAAGCTAAAACTGGAGAGATATAATCTGTCCTACTAACTCCAGTTAAGAGTCTGTCAGCAGCATTTTGGTTCAACTGAAGACTTTTTAAAGAAGTATTTGAACACCCAGATAACAAACCATAGCAATAGTCCAGTCTAGAAGCAACAAATGCACGAACCAGTTTTTCTGCATCATTTTTAGATAAGATGTTTCCAATTTTAGTGATATTACGCAGATAGAAGAAGGTGGTACTAGCAATGTTTTTAATGTGGGGGATAAAAAGTATGTCCTGATGAAAAATAACACCAAGATTTTTTTAACATTGGAGCTGGAGGCCAATGCCATCCAGAGGAAGTGAAAGACTGAAAAAAATATTCCTAAAATGCTCAGGTCCAAAAACCACAATCTCTGTCTTGCCTGAGTTTAAAAGCCAAAAATTTAGGGTTATCCATATTTTTATGTCTTTAATTAACACATGCTTGTAGTCTAAGTAACTGATTAGATTTATTGGGTTTCATGGACGAATATAACTATCATCAGTATAATAATGAAAATTTATCCCATGCTGTTTAATAACATTACCTAATAGAAGCATATCCAAGGTAAAAATTATTGGTCCGAGCACTGAACCTTGAGGAACTCCATGACTAATTTTGGTGTATGAAGAAGATTCATTATTTACAGTTACAAAGTGGAATGGTAAATACATTTTAAATATGATTTAAACCATTTTAGAGCTGTTCCTGTAATCCCAATATTATATTCAAGTCTCTGGAGATATTGTGATCAGCTGTATCAAATGCAGCACTGAAGTTTAACAGGACCAGTGCAGACAAAAGTCCATTTTCTGAGTCCATGGGAATATCATTAGTAACTTTCACCAGTGCTTTTTGTGAAATGATGAGCTCTAAACCCTGACTGAAATTCCTCAAACTGATTATTTATGTTCAGATGTTCACACAATGGATTTGCAACTAGTTGCTCAATTTTTTTAGATGAATGTTAGATTAGATATACTGTACAGTAGGTCTATAATTGGCCAGAGTTCCTGAATCAAGGTCAGACTTCTTAAGTAAATGTTCAATTACAGCAACCTTAAAGCGCTGTGGTACATATTAATTCATTAAAGACAAATTAAGCAGATCCAAAATGTGGATATTAATTGGTGGAAATATGTCTTTAAACAGTCTGGTTGGGATGGGATCTAGCAGACATGTTGATGGTTTGGATGAAGCTATTATTTTTGACAATTCAGAGAGCTTAACACTACAAAAACTGTCCAAACATAAACCAGGTTCTAGCATTATTGACTCTATAGTCGCTTTAATGACTGATTTTTGCATTTGTTTTGAAACTGATTTGGTATTTCTGGCAGAGTTAATATCATTACTTGTTGTGCTGTTAAATTCAACAGTCAAAATAAATCCAGTGGTTTAGAAATTATTGTTTCACAGCATTTCTGGTATGAAAATCTGATTTTAATTTTGCGTAGGCTTCCAGCTGAACCACCGAGCGACGCAATGAAGACCTCCGAGATGCTCGATTCAGTAAACGGTGAGTCTCAAGCAGATGAATAATGGGCAGTCAAATCTTTGATCAGTGTGAGTAAATTATTTATTTACTTTTATGAGCATAATTTAGTAGCACCCATTGCTTCATTGTTGTTATGTTGGGATGCTGTTTTATTTCCTGTTTCAAAGTGCTGGCTGTTAAAGTTTACAGCAGCTGTCTGCTACCATTAGCCTGTTTCCATCTCTACATTCATCTTTTGTCAAAGTTAATAGATTTTAACTGAGTCAGATAAAGTTTACAGTATTTTAATGATTTTAATGTAGGTCAGCTGTCTTTTTATGCAATTTCCATTTATTCATCAAATACATTTACAAGAAACCGACTGTCACGTTCTAAAGTTTACCAAGAATCTGTGCAGTCAACTGAGAGTCTCCTGCTGCTGACTGTGCAACCTAGAAATATGCATTAAAATTTTTTGTATACATATAGTTGAACAGAACAATATGTGTAATTTGATTTAAAAACATTGCACATGAACTGTTGTTTTGCTGGTATCCTGGATTTTGTTCTGGTGGGTGTCACAGCTGAGAGGTTGAAGGTGAGTGAGTGACGTCATTCGGCTGCGTGTGTAGCTGCGAGTGAGAGCTGATGGTGCAGCAGGTGGCTAGCCAGAAAAACAGGGAAATGTTGTTTTTTTTTGTTGTTGTTGTTTCCATCACATGCACAAAGACAAAATGCTTCGTGTCAAAAAAAACTAATAAAAGAACTGTGAAAGAAAAATTGCCATTTGAAAGATGTGTCTGTTCGGGAGTGCAACATTTGAGGAGTTCTGCTCATTTTTTTTTCCAGTTTGTGTCTGTATGTCATAAGCAGCAGGCTCTGGTGGAGATAGATTGGGCTTGCAGGGTCATTTCTCAGACAGGCTAGGGGTCCATTTCAGCCTCTGACCCAGCGATGACGGTATTGGCGTTGTGCAACAACACCAAACCTCTTTGATTCACCAAGAATGTCAATAAAAGTCACAGACAGGATTAGAACTACTTTATCAACATGTTGCAAACATTTCTGCCCATTATTAAATACCAAATGTGACTGCAGTTGTCCTGAGAACCCTTTTAGGTTAAATCAAACTATCCCTCTCCCCCACGCACCGGATGTTGTGTACAGTGCAAACAGCTGTGATATTTATAAATGTTTATTCTGGTATTACTGAAGTAGTTTGTATTCAGTTCGATTTATTTACCAGGTCAAACCTCCGAGGCCACTATTCCTCGTTCCTCCCAAGCAATTTCAACTCTTGTACTCAGTGTCATGAATTTCAATTAGAGCTTGTGGGAACCTGTTTTTCTCCAGCCAAATGGATTTGCCAGGCCCGCACTCAAAAATCTACTTTTTGCTTTTCTTGCTTAGCCTGTTTGGTGGAGCTTGACAAGAAAAATTCTCTTAGTGCAAGATTTTTTTTAATCACCTGTCACAATATTTTGGGCTTTTTTTCCCCCTCCAACTGAATATCCTTATAAACCAGTAAAGCATGAAGTCTCATCAAATTGCACCCAAATGAAATTAACTTTCCTTTGTGCACCACATTAAATATATTCTCGCCGACTTTCAGATAAATTGAACATTTGATGTTATTTATTATGTACAATTGTCAATGTGTTGTGTCAGACACAAAAGACCAGTGAACATTCTGTGGAATAAATCTTTGTCAGCAAATTTCAGTGAGAACAAGTACCCCTTGAAGGTTGGAGTAGCATACCAACCCCCAAGTTTCACAGGAAGCTGGAAAATGAATTAAGTTCAACCATTGGTACAGAATGTAAATATGATCCAGGAACTACAAAAATAACAAGTCTCATTATGTAAGTTAAGTTCTGCTCTGCTGCAATGATTCCCTATGAGTAAAGGCAGCTTTCAAGAGGGATGTGCATTTAATGAACATTTTAATAAAAATGTTCAGATGACTGGAGCTTTTAAAGCCTGTGTGGTTATTGGATATGTGCTGTAAAATAATAACGTATTTTCCAACGTATAAGTCACATTTATTATGTATCACCGCTAACTCATCTCTTTTATTATGCATTTATTTAATGGTCAAAACAGCTTCATTTTGCCTGGATGATGCATCACCATCCATCCATCCATTGCAACCAGAGATGCTAGCTCTCAGCGTTCCTCCGCCTGAAGCGAGCGTGCACGGGAGGACTCGCTGTTTTAGTTCTTAGAAATGTAATGAGATTAACACTTGAAAACAATTATTTGTTTGCTCGACATTATAGTAAAGGTGTGTCTCAGTTTAACTTTTCCTTAATAAATGCACTTTAATGGTCAAAGCAGCTTCATTTCTCCTGGACAGTTCAGTGCCATCCATCCATCCATCCATCCATCCATCCATCCATCCATCCATCCATCCATCCATTGTGGCCAGAGCTGCTAGCTTTCCAGCATTCGTCCGCCTGTGCCAGCTGATTAAAGTGATCGCACAAGGGAGGACTCACTATTGCAGTTCTTCAAAATTTAAACATTAGTCAAAAATTGTGTTATGGATATGGGAAAACAAACATATATGTTGCTTTGGCGTTTAAGTCGCAGGACTGACAAAACTACGCAAAAAAAAAAAAAAAAAAAACAACAATGGTGACTTATATGCTGGAAATTACGGTAATTAGTGGCAACAGTGAGCCTGCACTCATTCAGACAGCTATAATAAAACAGTGTAAGAGTAAACCCAGGTTCGACTTAACCTTCATTTTTATTTGATTTTAAATGCTTCTTTTTTTCTTGCTATTGTTAATAAAACAGTTATGAAACAGACTGTCACTCATCTCAGAACACAGCTGAACATCCATTACTTCTCATAACAAATAGTTGCAATGTGTGACTTTTTGTGCACATTAAAGGTTATTCTTTGCAATGGACCTGAAATATAATCATTCTAATTTGCAAAAGCTTCAAATGTGTAGAAATAAACTACACAAAACTTGATACATGTTCAGATTAAGAGTAGACAGAATGTGTTATTTTTCTGTCAGTATAACATTTCTGGCTTGTGCAAGTTAAACCTTTATGAAAGGGGGTGATGGATGATGGTTTTCTTTTTTAAACAGTCTTTTACCAACGTTAATGAATGAGTTGTTGAACAGAAACAGAATAGCAAAACTGAGATGGCTGTATGTAAAGTTCTTGTTGCTGCCTTGCTTTTCTTGTTGATGAGTTTGTTAGATTGCTAAATGCTCCATGCAGCTGTTTGATGCAAAGCCATCGGTCATTAGTGGCTTTGGAATGTAATAATTAAACACAGATGTGTGTGTGTTTTTTTTTTGTAAACCACAATCCCTCAGTTGTTCTGCTCCATTCCAATCTGTGTCCTAATGCTGTCTTTTCTGTTCACAGGAAATACCACAGATATTAATGACAACAGGTGAGACTTGTGAGTCTGTTTTGTAAGCTGTAATTCGTTATCTCAGTGTGGGTTTCATGTTTTCAGTCTTTGAAAGCTGCATGTTTTTTGAGGGGATTTGTAGAAACTGGAGCTTTTGAGATGAGTCAGTCACAGTTTGATCAAGAAGTGACATAGTACCTCAAAACATCCATCCATACATTATCTTTACACGCTTCTTCCTTTTCGGGTCAGGGAGGTCACTGGTGCCTATATCCAGCTATCACTGTGCAAGAGGTGGGGGACACAGGTCTCCAGTCCATCACAGGGACACATAGAGACAAACAACCATTCACTCACTCTCTCACACTTAGAGACAATTTAGAGTTACCAACCAGTCTAACATGCATGTTTTTGGTCTGCGGGAGGAAAATGGATAAAACCCATGCATGCACGGAGATAACATGCAAACTCCACCCAGAAAGGCCCTCGGCCAGGATTTGAATTGGCAACCTTCTCATGGAGAGGCAGCAGCTCTACCAACTGAGCCACCATGGTGCCACCTCAAAACACATATTACATATTTTGTAACTATTAGTAAGAGATAAAGTGCAGTTTTCTGCATTGCACTGCCACATTCTTTAATTTTTTGCTCTGATAGTATTTGTACATTACAAATGTGTATGTTTCCAGCACTGATTTGTGTTCCTGCTGTGTTTCTGCTCCATTGCTGCCCTCTTGTTGCTGTCACCACTACTACTGCTGACGTGTTGTTAGCATGTGTCTGAATGTGGAATCTGTAACCAGAACTGATGTCTGTGACAATCAGGATGCAGCTAAACTCTACAGCCTGAAGCCCGAGGCTCCAGCCAGCTAATATTCAGCAGGTAAGATATGCAGAAAGAATCATATATAGAAGCTGTTATTTATTCATTATTTCAATACAGTGTGCTTGCACAAACCATAAATCAAGAATAACCTTGTTAAAATCATAATGTTTAAAAAAAAAATCACTGCCTACATGAAAACGGGAAACGTTTGTTTGGCCTTTGTACTTTAATAGATTTCTCCAAAAGTGCACAACGGTCATTTATGTCAGTTAATGAAATCTGTGATTAATCTTTTTTCACACTGTAAACAATAGCCTGCTTGTCTTTTGAGAAAGAAACAATTAAGTTGTCCATTGATTGATACTGACATTGACAATTTTACCACTTTTGAGTGTTACTCTGTTTGAAATTGCCACATTTAGCTTGTAAAGCTAAATCAGTATTTTTAATGATGTGTTTTAATGAAGATGGAGAATTTTACAGACACAAAACTAAACGTACCACTTTACAGTAAGGCTCCCTTATAGATGTTAATAAATAGTTTACAAATATGTTATTAATTCCTCTATAAACACTTTATAACTCATTAATAATTGTTTATTACGCATTCATTATGGGTGACAGAGAAACAGATCAGTTTGTTGCCAAATTGTGAACCAAATCTGTGCACCTATATAGTTCATATAGAGTTGTTATATTAAACATTTCAGACTAAGTTACTACCTTGTAAACACAATAAGCATTTGTAAACCTAATTTTTTTTTTAGTTTATAATATTAGTTGTAGGTACTTATAATGCAGTGATAAAGTAAAACATTATATGCTATTAAAATAGGTTAACAAATGTTTATTGTGCTTACAAGGTAGTAACTTATCTGAAATGTTTAATATAACAACTAGATGAAACATATAGGTGAACAAATTTGGCTCACTATTTGGCAACCAACTGGTCAGCTTTGTCTGTCACCCTTAATTAATGCATAATAAGCAGTTATTAATGATTTGTAAAGTGTTAATAGAGGAATTAATAACATATCTATAAACTATTTATTAGCCATCTATAAGGAGAGTCTAATTGTAAAGTGGTACCAAACTAAATTTGTCAGTCAAGTTAAGCGTGTGCAGTTTCCAAACATAGCTAACGCTCAGTGAAAATGCGAGCCGTAACATGACAAGCTCCTTCTGGCAGTGTTATGACTCACAGCTGTCTCTTCTTTTCTACCATGTTCTTTCTCTCTGTGTTGTTCTCAAATGCACTTGACTGTCACTCTCATGCTCCGTTTCTGTGTCTGTGACTGTCTTTCTGCAGGCAGGCGAGTTTGTCTGAGGCCTCCTCTGTAAATCTGCATGCAGACGATCCTTGTCGGCCCAGAAAATGAAACTTTCTTTTCTCCTCTCCTCACCCGTTGTAAACAATCTTCCTGTGTCTCTTTTCAAGCCTCTGCTTGCTCTTCTCTGATTCTGTCTCCTCTTCGCTGTGAGTTGTTTGGGGGTAACGCTGCATCTCAAATACCTGGCAGGCTGCACTCGCCGCTGCGCCCCGTCCTCATGACTGGGAATACAAAAAGGACCAAAAATAGAGAGAAGTCAGCAGCCACTGAGATGTGCTGCTGGTTATTAAGAACATGAAACCAGTGCAGTGGAGTGATGTGTCATTCTTATACATTATTAAACACATGAATTATCTGGAAGCAACGTTGTCCAAAATAATCAAGTTAAATTGTGGTGAACAACAAAAAAGTCCAGAGCAGTATAGTTATTTTACTAATACAGGTAGTCCTCGACTTAAGGCGCCCTCGACTTACAGCAACTCGGACTTAAGAACGGGTGTGCGGCGCAGCG
>JARVGS010001636.1:22255241-22265457 GCA_031762315.1 Hypsolebias antenori | reverse complement strand
AATGCAGCACTGAGGTCTAACAGGACCAGTGTAGACACCTGTCCATTGTCAGAGGCCATGAGAATATCATTAGTAACATTCATCAGTGCAGATTCAGTGCTGTGGTGAGCTCTAAACCATGACTTAAACTTTTCAGATTATTTCTTTGTAGATTATCACATAACTGATCTGCAATTATTTTCTCTAGAATTTTTTTAGATGAAAGTCAGATTAGATATAGATCTATAATTGGCTAGGATTCCTGAGTCAAGGTTATGTTTCTTGAGTAAAGGTTTAATTACAGCAATCTCAAAGCTCTGTGGCACGTAACTGTTTATTAGAGACAAAATAAGCAGATCCGAGACATGATTATTAATTAAGGGAAATAGATCTTTAAATAACCTGGTTGGGATGGGATCCAGCAGACATGTGGATGGTTTGGATGAAGTTATTATTTTTGACAATTCAGAGCTCAACAGGACAAAAACAGTCTAAACATAAATCAGGTTCTAGTGACATTTTTTAAATTGTCTCATCTGACACAGAAGCAGAGGTGATAGTGGGAATGTTGGTTTTATTTTTTTCCCCTAATTGAAACAAGTTTCTTTATAAAGAATCTCATGAAGTCATCACTGCTTGTAGTTGTAGAGACACATGAATCAACACAGACAGGATTTTTCATTAGACTAGCTCTGGTACTGAAAACGAACCTGGGGTTATGTTTAATCTCATCAAATAAAGATGAACAATATAAAGTTCTAGCTTTACGGAGTGCTTTTTTGTACGTTAGCAGGTCATCTCTCTAGGATAAGTGATCCCTCAACACATTCTGAATTCAAATCTAAAAATTCAAGATGACTGCAAAAGCTAATTTCAAATATAACTCAGACCTTTTTAGAGCTCTTCAGCTGAAATTAGATGTGTTGGTAGCTGACAACAATGCCCAAGAAATACTGAATTAAAAAAAAACATATCCAAGATGGCCACCATAGCTTAAAATAAAAAATGACTCAACTCGCTGATGTTGTTGCTGTGTTGAGCTGAGGTTTGTGTGATGGTAGCTGAGAGTGAACTCCAACTCACAGCACTGTCAAATCTAAATTTAAAAACGGCCTCAACGTGGCAGTCTCCCTCAAAGTTTCTCCAGGAACCTTTTAGTTAATAAATAAAATAATTGGATTATGAAATACGGTTCACGCCATATGTTGTTGGTCTCTTTTACCTTTTAACACATATTCAAGCAGAAGCCGTGTTTATAAGAGGTTTAAAGTCTTAAAGAGGAGCAGATGATTATACATTTTTGTGTGTAAACTTTGGACAAAACTCTCGTTCTGTGGTGAATATTACCCAGAATCCTCGATGTCCACACATTTGGTGTAGCTGTCGTTGGAGTACAACACCACTGTGGCCACCTGGTCCACTGAGAGGGACAAGAAGACAATGAGACATGGTGTCCACCAGCTGTGGTCCGACAGGTCCCCCACACCAGCAGAACCAGTACCGAGCCGCTGGGTCCTACCTGACAGGACGATGTTCTTCACCGTCTTGTTGGAGTTGTTGGTGATGTTGACGTGAACGTGAATGGTCTCGCCGTGGTAGTA
Organism: Hypsolebias antenori; assembly: GCA_031762315.1. Lineage (NCBI taxonomy): Eukaryota > Metazoa > Chordata > Actinopteri > Cyprinodontiformes > Rivulidae > Hypsolebias > Hypsolebias antenori. The sequence goes on along the minus strand of JARVGS010001636.1, from coordinate 22,263,877 downwards.
CAGCTGAACACAGAAATAAGTTTATCAGGGGTCGTCTTCACTGAGTGGAGGCTCGTTCAGATTCACACTGTTGTGATCCTGTTGAGATTTTTATTATTCCCTGTTCTTCACTCTTCCACTTATCGTAAAACTATTCCCTGCAGTTTTCAGCATCTTTCTCATCCCACAGTTTTCATCTTTTTCAACAAATCATGAATCAAAACGTTCGGCTCTTTCAGGACAATCCTGCTGTGACTTTTGGTATTGGTGCAACTTTAGCTGTTTCAAATATTTAGCCTTTTCTGCCATTTTTTCTCATAAAAACTGAACTGAGCTCATTTTCCATCCTTCAGCTCTTTAGCTCTGTTTACAACCTTTTACTGCTTCTTTCACAGTTTGTTCTGCTTCAGCTTTTTTCAGCTTCCTTCTGCAAATGCAAACTTTTTCAGCTACTTTCAGTTCATTTCAGCTGTTATGTGCCCCTTTCAGCTTCTTTCTGCTAACTACATTTTTGTGCTTCTTCTAACTTCTTTCTGTTAATTTCAGCTTGTTGTGCTCCTTTCAGCTTATTTCTGCAAGTTTCTGCTTTTTCTGCTATTTCAGCTACTATAAGATAAGACAGAACTTTATTGATCCCGCAGGAAATTGTTGTGCCAGAGTTTCAGTACAAAGAAAAATACACATAAGAATCACACGATATAAAAATAACAGAGAATTTGAAAATACCAATGTTAAGTTTTAAAACAGGTGCAGACTGAAACAATAAAGTGTTTCTTGTGGTGCAGGTTTAATTTTATTGTCCTATGTGTAGAAAAGGGGAGGAGTTAAAAGTTTGATAGCCACATTTAGCTGTTTTTATGCTAATTTTATCCTTTTCATCTAATTCTACATTTGTTGCACTCATTTCAACTTTTTTCAGCCTGGTTCAGCAAAAATGTGCTCTCTCCACTTCCTTTTGATAACTGAAGCTTCTTTCTGCTTTTAAGCTACTTTTCAGCTGTTTTTCTTTTTTGCGTGCTAGTTTTAGCTTTTTTACAAATAATTTCCACTCTTTGAATTCATTTCTGCTTCTTTCAGCCTAACTGGGTGAACATGTTGTTCTAGCTTTTCAGCTAATGTTTTAGTATGTTTAGCTGATTTCAGATAAATTAAATTTCACTTCTGCTACTTTCAGCATAATTAACTTCTTTCTTCTAATTTCAGCTTGTTATGTTACTTTCAGCTCATTTCTACTAGTTTCAATTATTTCAGCTATTATTTATCTGCTTTGTGCTGTTTTTAGCTTTTTCAGCTAAATCCACTTTAATTTAGCTCATTTCAGCTCTTTCTGCTTCCGTCTGGTAGTTTAAGCTTTTTTCTGCCTTTTCAGATACTTTTCAGCAATTTTATTTTTGTTACTAATTTCAGCTCTTTTGGCTGATTTCCTTATTTCTGTGCTCATTTCTGCTTATTTAAACCTACTTCAGCAAAAATGTGTTCTTTCTGCTTTCTTCTGCTACTCTAGGCTTCTTCTCTCCAGCAAAATCTCGGGATGTATTTGAGCTAAATTTCAGCTGTTTTTCAGCGAGTTCTTCATCAAAAAGCGTTCACACAGCATTTTCACAGGAAATGTATTTTCTCAAGTTGTAATTTTTGTTTTCTTTTGCAGCGAGAGAACTTTCCATCTTCAGCTGTAACTTTCTTCCTGCAGCTCAGATTCTTCTGGACATTTCTGACGGTTCCTTCGTGCATTTTGTTGCAGGCTGGATGAGTCAGTCAGGTTGAATCAGCTCAACTCGTTCTGGTACTGGCGGTGCTGATCCTCTCTGCTGATTTGAAAGCAGCTTTGATCTTTCCAGGATAAATGTGAAACTTCTGACCTGTTTGTCCAGAGTGGCCTTGACGAGCAGCGGTTTGTCCGACATGACAAAGTCCTTGGCGACTTCAGCAGAAGGCGGCGGGCCCTGAGTCTCTGGAGCGTACTGGACCTTCCTGATCATCAGCTTCACCGTGCTCCTGTTGGACCAGCAGACAGAGATGTTGCAGACGGGTTAGACCAGGTTCTGTGTTGTCAGCGCAGCAGGACAGTGGAGACTCACCGTTTGTGCACTTTTGCATCCTGGCTCTCAGCACTGAACGCCTTGATCTCAAACTCCACGGCACATTGCTGCAGAAGAAGAAGTAGAAGAGACGTGTTCTATTTTTTTTTAATTAAATAAATTAATTCATTTCAAAATAAATATAAAAACAAGAAAATTATTTACAAACCACATTTTAAAATAAATCAATACATGAAATGAAAGGAGGCAGAAGAAGAAAAAAATCTTATCATGTCTGCCCCTTCTTCAGTCTATAATGAATTCAAACAATCAATTCAAACAGCAATCACATATGAAAAAAAATATAGAATAATAAATTACTTCTCACACAACACCATATATAGTAATTTACATTTATATCAATTCATGAATATTTGTTCAGAAATTTAGTTTAAATCATCTTCTTAAATATAGAAACTGACTTTGCAATTTTAATATCAGGTTCTAAACCATTCCACAATCGTATTCCCTGTACTAAAGTAGACCTACTTTTTACTGAAAGTTTTCTGAAAAAGACACATCTTCTTGTGTCTTGTTTTGTCTTAGTAACAGTCCCAACACTCAACAACAGCAGACATAAATAAATAAATAAATAAATAAATAAATAAATAAATAAATAAATAAATAAATAAATAAATAAAGTACATAACTCTTCATGCTTGAGGGTTATGTGACTTATTATCTCTAGCCTGCTTAAATGCAAATCAGGGAATAAATAAATGTTTCCACATACCCAAAATGTTGATTTACTATTAATTTTTTCCTGAACAGAAATTGAAAAAAGACCATTTTTCTCAGGAAATGTTATAGGAATTTATAATATAAAAAGGCCAAATTTAATAAGTAAAATCACACCAATGCTGTAAATTTCCATATTATTTTGATTTTCATAGCTTTTATTTATTATTATTAATTCATTTTTTGTTGTCTTCGCTCCATCAGCGAACTGTTTGAGATCAGCCACATCAGGACCATCTACCACATGTTCATCGCTGTTCTGCTCATCTTCTGTTTGAGCACCCTGGCTGTGGACTACATCGATCAGGGCAGGTCTGTGACATAAGTGCATGTGCAGAATAATGATGAGTTAAAAAGAAAAACAACGCCTTTTCTACATCCTACAGAATTCTATGAACTGTGGAGCTTTCTGGGGAGAATCGTACACTCTTTTCCACTCATTTATCAGTAATGGTTATGAAGGAAAATTTCTTCAAACATGTTGGGTTAAAATCTCAAAATCAGACTAAAAAATAACATTTTCTGAAAAAATACATTAGGAAAACCAAGTTTTGAATGAATTCGCTAAAATGTGTTAATAAAATCTAAAACTGATTAATAAAGCTAAATGAAGAATGCTAGCTACAAGCTAAAAATGATAGCTATATAATAAAAATGCCAAAATACTATAGTTAAATGTAGAAAAAATGCTAGCTATATGCAGCAAAATGATAAAGGCTACAGAAGGTGGACCTGTGATCGGAAGGTCGCCAGTTCAACTCCCCGTACCGACAACATCAAAATGTGGGTGGGAATGGTGAAACATCCACACCTGCCTCCACCCTCATTTGCCCCACTCTGGGCCCTTGAGCAAGGCCCTTAACCCACACCATCTGCTCCCCCGGACATCCTAGACAGCAGCTCTCTGCTCCACACAGTGGTTTGTGGTTTCATCAGAAGGGCATCTGGCGTACAAAATTATTGTCAAGTCTTTGTGTGACTTATTAGCTGTGGCGACCCCTGAAGAAGGGAGCAGCCGAAAGAAAAAATATGCATCAAAATGATCCCTAAAAGCAACAAAAGTACAGAAAAATGCCATCCATCCATTATCTTTACCTGCAGTTTCCTTTCCAAATCGCAGGTATTACTGGTGCCCATGTACAGCAGTCACTATGAGAGAGGTGGGGGACACCCTGGACAGGTTGCAAGTCCATCACAGGCACACATAGAGACAAACGAGACAAGCATTCACTCTCTCACTCTCACCTATAGTTAAAGTTACCAGTGACATGCATGTTTTAGGTCTGTCAGAGGAAATCGGAGTAGCTACCTTGAGAAAACCCACGCATCCTCGGAGAACATGCAAACTCCACCCAGAAAGGTCCTCAGCCCGGATTCGACCCGGCGACCTTCTCACTGAAAGGCGCCAGCTCTATTAACTGTGTCACTGTGCCACCCTGTAGTTAAAAGCTAGAGTGTTAAAAGGGTAGCTATAAGCCAAAAGTAGCTACATTTTACCTAAAGGGGAGCTAAAAGTCAACAGCAGCAGAAAGGTTAACTAAAAGCTAAAAATAACAAAATCCTAGTTAAAATAAATGTTAACTAAAATAATTAAAGAGCCTGTCAGAAGCTCAAAGTGCTAAAAGACTAGCTAAATGTTTGCTAAAAGAAATGTAAGAAGGCAAAATTAGAGCCAGTGTGCTGATGCCAATTTTAATTGGAACAAAAATGATGGAAACATCAGAGTTAATGCTGACTCAGCAATCACACAAAGAGGATGAGGTGGAAACATTTACGTGTTGTTTTTTATTTTATTTTTTTTAACTTATCAGACATTTCAGTCAGCCCTGCACGTATTGGATCGTTGTCATCCTGGAAGAAATTGTTCCCTTCAGGATAAAAACATTTTTTAACAGTAAAAAGGTGATCACCAGAACTTGTTTATATTGATTTGCAATCATTTCTCTCTCGGAGGACCCAAACACCGAGCAGCAGTAAATCATGCAGGTTTTTCTTTCAGGTCTCACACATCTGTAGATTTTTATGGTCAGGACACGGGCACCGGCGACCCCCGTGACGCAAAATGGAAGAAGCGGGTAAAGATAATGGATGGGTGGATTTTTATGGTCAGACGCTTCTCAAGCTTCATGACCGTGAACCAAATCGAATAGAACTTAATTATAGCCCAAAGCCCTTTAAGAAACTTGCTTCTTCGCTCATTTTTTAATGTTTCTCCTCATTGTGTTGCTTCCCTCGCTGCTCCTCCGCTCATCTGGCAGCAGGGGAGAACATAATCAATCCTTCTGAGAGTTGCTCCGATTGCTTTGGGCAGCTCAGTAATGATTTTGGTTTTTGTTGTTTGCAGTTTCAAATATTTTTTTCATCTGAGAACAAGCTTCAAAAGACAGCTCCTCTGTGTGCAAATTATCTGATGGATTTAACCTTGGTTAGCATTGATTTTGACAAAGATAACTGAAGAAACAAAAAAATAATTAAATTCCTTGAAGGCATAACTGCCCGGCCGCCTTTCATGCCACAGTTTCAAACTAACATGATCTTATGATCAGAAAGGGCTTGTAGCTACTACCATGCCAAGTTTTAGCACAACATTAAGCTACAATAAAGCCATGTTTGTGTTGGCTAAGACTGATTATCTGTGGTGGCCATCTTTTCATTGAAACCCATCGTTTTTATGAGGTATATTAAATTTGTTTTGGTATGGTACAGTGGCCCTAAGGTGTAAATGAACAACATTTTAAAAATAAATAAATAAATAAATACATACATAAAAAACATCATTACATTTGGGAAAAAAACAACAAAAACAAAAAAATCACAACAATATTTGAAAAAATGGAATTACATTTGAAAAAAAAATACATAAAAAAAACAGAATTACATTTGAAAAAACAGAATTACATTTGAAAAAAACGGAATTACATGCAAGCGGAAGTGTCTGGAATCGTATTAGAAAAAGCAGAATTACACTAAGCAGAAGTGATCAATGCTGAAGTGGCCAGAATCACATTAGAAAAAACAGAATCACATTAGAAAAAAAAAAGAATTACGTTAAGCCAAAGCGGAAGTGGCCAAAGTGGAAGTAGCCCAAATCACATTAGAACAAAACAGAATTACATAAAAAAAATAAATAAATAAATAAAAAAAAATCACATTTGAAGAAAACAGAATTACATTAAAAAAAAAGGAATGACATTTGAAAAAACGAAATTACATTAAGCCAAACAGGAAGTTTATTTATTTGTTTATTTATTTATTTATATATACTTTATTAACCGCATAAAACTACAAAAACTTCCTGTTTGGCTTAAAGTAATTCCGTTTTTCAAATGTTATGCCATTTTTTTCAAATGTGATTCTTTTTTTTTTTTTTTTTTTTTTTTTTAAATGTAATTTAATTTTAAAAGGTAAAGTAATTCTGTTTTTTAAAATGTAATTAAGTTTTTTTCTAATGTGATTCCGGCCACTTTCGCTTTGGCCACTTCCGCTTTGGCTTAATATAATTCCGTTTTTTCCTAATGTAATTCTATTTTTTTCTAATGTAATTCTGTTTTTTCTCATGTAATTCTGTTTTTTCTAATGCAATTCCATCCACTTCCACTTTGGCCACTTCCGCTTTGGCTTAATGTAATTCCGTTTTTTTTCAAATGTAATTCCTTTTTTTTTATTTTCAAATGTAATTCCGTTTTTTCAAATGTTGTTCATTTACACCTTTGGGCCATCATAGTACGGACAAACACACAAGCAAAAACATAGCCTCCCTTGCACATTCAGGGGTAGGATATAATAATAATTAGCATGAAAGAGTGTTGAAGTGAGTACACGCTTGCTGTTATCACAATGGAAGATATTATATAAAATGAGAGAAACAAAATCAAAGTGTTTAGCTGATGTTCAGCACTTTGGTTCAGCTGTGGCTGGTGTTAAAGCACTTTATAAATAATGCTGATGATGATGGTGAGCTATTTCTCCTAATTAAAGCTTTAAAAGTGAGAAAAGGTGACCAGAAAATATTAAAGCAGAAAATGCAGTACATTATAATGTTATCTTCTATAATAGTTGGAACCCAAAATGCAGGGAGGGCTCGGAGAACTCTGGTCAAAAGTAAAAAAATCTTTAATGAAAAACTAACAAAAGGGCTACTAACGTGCAGCAAACACCTATATGAAGGCATGAAGGGAGACAAAAACCAGGATGTCACACAGAACATGAAGCATGAACAGGGAGTCTTCATGAGAAAACGCCCAGACCATGACATCTTCTTTACATTTATTGAAAAGGTTCAAATCTATTTTTTACAACAGTTTCCACTTTGTCCATTTAATGATGATTTGTGTGATTTTTTTTTTTAAACTTTCAGGTTGGTCTTGGAGTTTGACTTGCTGTTCTATGCTTTTGGGAAGCTGGGGACAGTCACCTGGGCGTGGGTGGTTATGTTTGTTTACACCCTGTTTGTTCCCTACTACACCCTGAACTTTTGGGGTTCTTTATATCACAAATTCCCCTACAAGTTGGGCCTGTCCCTGGGTATGGGGTTGGTCCTGTCGGTCATACAGACCTGCGTTCTGGGACTGTTCCCAATCTACACTGTTGTGCACCACCAGCTGCCACCGGCATCACGCTTCATTGTTATTATGGAGCAGGTAAGTATGCACTTTGATTGCATGTTTGGTCACATGTTAGTGTTTCCATTTGTTGAAAAGACACAATGTAGCAACGTTTAACACTGATTCTCCAACCTACTGTGCATTCTAACTTTGTCCAATCGTCTCAGATTCGATTTCAGATGAAAACCTACTCGTTCATAAGAGAAACAATTCCTGTTTGTATAAAGAATTGTCCAAAGGAAGGTAATGTACCGTATTGTTTTGACGCGAGGTGTATTAACTCCGCCGGCACTTTCATTACTCACAGTGACACTCCCAGACACATGGGGAAAATGACTAAAACTGAACCTAGAAAATGATTTATACTGACATCAAACCCAACAATAAAAACACTTCTGCACAATAAAGAAGTCCAAATTTGAACTTGTCAGAGAGTAATTGTTACATTGGTCTTTCAAAGGAAATTAGGTGAGCATTGTGGCATTAACTGCTGAAGAAATAAACAAAAAATGTGAAAATAGTGAACTTTTTTATGTCTAAATGTGACTAAATGTGATTTTAAACATCATCAGATGTTATAGTGAATGAAGTGTGGACCACATACCTTTAAAAGTTTTTTTTTTTTTTTTTTTACTGAATTTTGATTTATTACTCACTAAACATATTATTGAGTAACATTTTTGCAGCTCAAACTGAATATTTGTCATAGTGATAACTGAACTGTCTGAATTTCAGGGGAAAAGCCCAGGTTTCCAACATTCTCCAGCTATCTGTACTTCCTCTTCTGTCCAACCCTTATCTACAGGGAGTTGTATCCTCGGTAAGTCATTCAGCCTTCATCATGTTTTTGAGCTAGGCTGAGCACCGCTGTTTGTATGGCACACCTTATTATTGCCAGCATTGTTGGATGTTCTTCTTTTGGACTTTAGGACTCAATCCAAACTTTAGGAGTCACTTTAAGTTAAGAAGGCCACTGCAGCTATTCAACATTAGCCAACACAAAAAGGGTTACAGCTCAGTGTAACAGATACAGAACTAAAATATGGTGTGGTCATAGCTGTGAGTCATTCACAACACATACTCTGAGCATGACTTCATGTGATGTTGCATAAGATTGTGCACATCATTTTTAAGATCAAAGGTCATGCTTAATAATCCAGGTAAACTCCAGCAAAGTTGTCAGGTCCTCTAGACGTTTTTTTTTTTTTTTTTTTTTTTTTAAAAATTTATTTTTTAA
>JARVGS010001636.1:22174540-22188874 GCA_031762315.1 Hypsolebias antenori | reverse complement strand
AGATAGATAGATAGATAGATAGATAGATAGATAGATAGATAGATAGATAGATAGATAGATAGATAGATAGATGGATGCCTTTGTTCTTTTCCTCACACCCCTTCTGGAATAAGAAAATAAAGCGCTGAAGGTCAGTCACAGAGCAGACTGCCAAATATAGCCGCTGTGTTCATGTGAGGGCCAGACTCTCCAGAACGACAAGCCCTGCTCTGACCATGCCCTGTAATTGAGGAGAAAATAAGGACAGAAATTATATGTTTATTTTTGACAACAATTTTAATCTTCTGTGCTCTCCTTCAGAAAATGAGACGCCTACCAAAAAAAAAAAAAAAAAAAGAAAGAAGGAGAAGAAGAAGGCCCTGAGAATTCTGCTTGAGTTTGAAAGTCAAGTTTTGGGCCTTTTGAACATCAAAGTAAAATGCATATCTAAAAAAAAGTACTATCTCGTGAGAAAACGAGTCTCAACCGGAGTGACATGTATGTGAGATGTGCATTTACCCGTGCACCTCACAGCCTCTTTTAGGACTCCACTATGAGAAATAAAGCTCGAGTTATTTTGTAAATAAATACTGACCCAGCACTAAAAATGTTTTAATTAAAACAGTATTTTTTTTTTTAGTTTTACTTTCTTAATAGGGAGCAGATATGATAAGAAATGTTTTCTTCTTCTGCTTCCTTTAATTTTATGTTTTTTTGTTTAATTTTTCTTTCTAAAAATTGTCATTGTTTATATATGAAATGAATAAAATTATACAATACAATACAATACAATAATATATAACAGGAGTGTCAAACTCACTTACAAAATGGGGCCAAAATTAAAACCTTTTTCAAACTAAGGGCCAATTTCATAATCTACATTAACTCAAATCGGATACCCAGCATATTTTCTTGGTCACAGGTTCCTCAACAAGAGTTTGATTGGTCTCATTTGATGTTCTCTGTTGTGCTGTCAATATTATAATCAAAGATTACTGAAAAAGAATGGAGATAGAAGTATTTTGCATTTCACATATGTTGGGGTGCAGAAAAGATGTCAATGAGGACCACGTTTGGCCCCTGGGCCTTGAGTTTGACACATATGATATATAAGATTAATATTTCTCACTGTCTTTTCACTATTTACTTTTACTAGTATTTTGTTTGTTTGTTTGTTTGTTTGTTTGTTTGTTTGTTTGTTTGTTTGTTTGTTCATTTCATTTCATTTAAAAGAACAATACAATTTCAAGAAAAATCATAGACATAGTATTTCATTATTATTATTATGAGATAAAATTGTCATGTGAATAACCTATAACCTTTATGTGTTTTTTGATAATGGTGTTTTCATTTAAAGACTAAATTAAATATTGCTTAATCTGTATGTTGGCTTTACTTTCTGAGCACACTTCCTGTCAGTATGGAGAGAAAAAATAAAAGCTCATAAAAAGCAGGTTTGATTTGCCATGCCACAAAACATAGTTAAATAAATATATTTAAACAAATTAATTTGTTGAATACTTTTATGTAGTGCACTTTGTATTTTGTATTGTTGCCCTTCAGCAAACTTTTGTTTTTTCCCTCAATATGCTCTTCTTTTTTTAGACTAACTCACTGAAGGAAACAGTCATTTCTCCTTCATAATTGTTTGAATTTTATTTTAATTGACGTGATAATCTCCCACTCATTTTATTTTATCCTTTCCATCCTGACTTGTCTCTGTAGTTTAGCCTCTTTAACCATCGCACTAAAAAGGCAGTTAACTGCATTTAGGAATATTGAAAACAGGGAGAGGTTTTAAACCAGAATAATAAAACCTCGGATATAGAAACCACAGTCTAGCTCAGCTTAATTTATTTTATTTATGTGGCCAGGCTTTTATGCTCTTTTGTTATTTTTGAAGTCTCAGGAGGGAAAACATGGTTTTCTTAGTTACATCTTTTCTTTAAAACAAAAATAAGTGTTAAAATGGTAAATAGGTACTGTTAAAGTCTGTGCATTTGATGGTTTTAGGGGTTTATGGTGAATTTAATGATTTATTTATTTCATTCTCGTAAACAATGGGGGGAAAAAAATACAAGATAAACTAAAATAACGTCCTGATGGTGACTGATGAGGAACCCATTCGCTCTTATTGAAAAATGATTCAACACTCTCGTTTTAAGGGAGGTGGGATGTCCTCATCTTAGCCACCAATCTCAGTCCATTTCCCTCCATCTCTGGGTTTTTATTGCCTCTTAGTGAGTCTTCAAAGAGCCCACAGCCTATAATTAGGGGGGCGGGCCCCAAGTGCCTCAAAACGCTTCCCCGCGTTGGAGCCTGACTCCATCCGAAGTGTCCCGGGACTCCGAGCTGCTCCTCTCCTGCTCCCCTCCACTTCTTCTTTAGGATTTTGTTTCTCAGGGATGGCCGCATCTGTTCTGGAGGTAGGGAATGTAATTGTAAGTGAACTCATTTTATTTCTTCTTCTCCTCTTTTTTCTTAACTAAAACAAACTTTCAGATGAATATTACTGCACTTGAAGTTTGCGTTTGTAGTGAGGAAGTTTAAAGGCATCTTAGATTACAATATTTCCATTAAAAGGGACTTTAAGGTAAAAAATTAAAATTAAAAAAGATATCTGGCTATTTAAAACAATCAGTGCAAGTTTTAATCAAACTTCACACCTCAAGATGTTTCCTCCAGGTGAGTATGTTTTATTTTTGACAGAAATCACATTGGAACATTTCAATGCATAAAATAAAAACAAGGAATTGATTAAATAGTCTTAAAGAATGTGATGAAACATTATTAACTCAAAACCAGAACCGATTGAACTACGATCAGAGGAATGATCCCAAACTGGTTGTAAGAGAGATATAACTACTAATCACCTCTGAACAGGGTGTGCTCGATATCTGATAACTACAGAGGAATATTACTGAAGTGATTTTTGACTCAATCTGGAAATCACTTCCAACATATTTATTTAAACTTTAAGAGGGGAGTGTAATAGAATTTCGATTTTGTATCACAGGCAACTTTTTTTTCCTGAACCTAATAAAATTGAGTGATTTATTAAACATAATCTGTTAGATTCAGTGCCAAAATGTAACAAATAAATGTGTTACCTAAAGCTAATTAAGCGTTTTAACAAATTAGACTTATTGTTACTTTTCTGTGCTACAAAAAGGAGCATAAAAATCAGTTATACTTTCTTTAAGCTTGAATCAAAACTTGATTCAAATAAATTCTTAATTATTTTATTTAACATTTTCATTTTTATGAAATCTATTATATACAACACCTCATGTTTTTTATGATGGGCCAACACGACTGTAAATTTGAAACCCGTTTGTTTATACGAGTGCACAGTATGTTAAAACTGTGCGAACTAGAACGTTTAATGATGAAATCAATTTGTGAACAGCTATATAAGTTTAACAAAGTGTCTCATTCTCTGAGCAGAACAGAATCCACTGCATGAAACAACTCCAACTGGTCTGTTAATGTAAAAAAAAAAAAAAAAAAAAAAAAAAGGAAAAGCTGAAGAAAGCAGTCAGACATGCACGTTTTATTAGAGTTGACACGTCCAGAAGCAGCAGTAACAGCGAGCCGGCACTTCCTGCAGACAGACAGTCTCATTTCCTCTCTTGTCTTCTCCTCTCCAGGAAGACGCACGCTATGGCTCCAGTCCTCTGGCTATGCTAACCGCTACCTGTAACAAGTTTGGTAGCACCAGCCCCATCAGGGATTCAGCCACACCTGGTAAAACCGGCAGCTCTCCGATAAAGAAGCAGTACACCATGACCTCTGATCTTCAGACAGCGAAGAACGGGCGGACTGTTGATGGCAGTGGCCTGGCAGACTCCTACACTGGCTCGTTCACCACAGCTGGAGGAGGTGGTGGGCTGCTTACTCCCACTGGAAGCCCTCCTCCCTCTGCCGGAGGCTACACTTCCGAATACAACCCTTTCTCCCACTCCTTCCAGACCTCAGCCTCTCAGGACCCGTCTCTTTTAGTGTCCAAGACCCACGCTACAGCTGACTGTCTCACCAGTGTCTATACCTCGCTGGACATGACACACCCTTATGGCTCCTGGTATAAGGCTGGAATCCACCCTGGTATAACTGCTGCTCCTGCTAATGCCACGTCCTCCTGGTGGGACGTCCACTCCAACTCCAACTGGCTGTCAGCGACTCAGACCCAGGCCGATGGAGGTCTGCAGGCTTCTCTTCAGCCCGTGGCACCACAGGCATCCCTTAGCCCACAGCTGCCAAGTTACAGTTCTGACTTTACACAACTCAACCCGGCTCCTTACCCCTCTGTGGGACTGGGCTCCTCCTCACATCTCCTCCAACCTACCCAGCACATGCTGCCCCAGGACATGTACAAGCCCAAGCCTGTGCCAAGTGCAGGGCTAATTGAGAATCCCATGGGCCTTAAGCCTGCTAGGGGATCAGGGGGCTACGGCGGAGGGGCTACACCTAGCAGGTCTTCATGTGACTGCCCCAACTGCCAGGAGCTGGAGAGGCTGGGGGCTTCAGCAGCAACCCTCAGGAAGAAACCAGTCCACAGTTGCCACATTCCAGGCTGTGGGAAAGTCTACGGCAAGGCCTCCCACCTAAAGGCTCACCTGCGCTGGCACACCGGCGAGCGGCCCTTCGTCTGCAACTGGCTGTTCTGTGGGAAGCGTTTCACCCGCTCGGATGAACTGGAGAGGCATGTGCGCACCCACACGCGAGAGAAGAAGTTTACGTGTCTTCTGTGCAACAAACGTTTCACACGCAGCGACCACCTCTCCAAGCATCAGAAAACCCATGCCGATTCCGCCATACAGGGCAAAGCCGTAGGCGTGGAGGGAGACGCCGATCCTCGGAGCGAAGAGACGGCAGAGCTCAACTCCAGCGCCGTCCCCACCAATCCGGTCACTGACCAAATCACCAACGGCGAAGAGAAGAGTGGAGCACCTAATGGAGTGGAAAACAGCAGTGGGTTGTTGGAGATCTAACCGCAACAAGTCCTCTACGCAATACATGTTTGCCACATTACAGAGTTGTTTTAATGGAGAAAGTTTTACTTGTCTAATAAAAATAAAAAGGTATACTTGTCCTCAAACTACACAGAAAAGTTTGGAGAAGGCTAAATGTGCTAAATACGTGAACGTTACAAGAAAATGTTTTATTTCTTCTGAACCACGCAAACAAGGAAAAAAAATGTGCAAGCCCTGTAGAAGCACATGTGGACAAATTCACACACACACAGCCTCGCACAATCAAACTCCAAGGTATAAGAACACAGATGCACACATGGACACACTTGCACGCACAAAAATAACTTTGAGCAAATGTGCAAGCATATATAATGCATTCATGCATTCAAGGGAAGCCACAAAAGCATGCCTGTTCAGACACACATAAAAGTAAACATTGTCATGAACATTGAGTAGTCTGCACACATTTTCTGCCTTTCAAATGAGACAAACCACTGGGGGGGGAAATGTAATCTGCAAAAGCAGAAGGAAAAGAGCTCTGAGGCTGCAAACGGAACGTGGCTTTAGAACAAGACTTATGGTTGGGATGATGAAACTCATGTAGCTTTGCCTGCTTGAAGAGAAATCTGATTTACAGCCATAGTTTCATACATATTCATTATGATAAGTGGACAGTCTCACTTACAGTTATTCTGTACATTGTACTGCAGGTGTCATATTACACTTTTTACTGTTTGCTTCTTTCCATGTCTAATTTAATTTTATATTTACATAAATGATCTAATTTAAGTCTTAAATTATGTATGTGAAAGATTATCTTGCATCCCGCTGGAAATATTATACCTAAAAAAAATGAATGGGTAAAGCCGGCCAAAAATGAAATAAAACGCCATAAATTAAAACATTTTGTTCTTATTTATAAGTTATGAAGTTGAGTTTGGAAAGTATGCTTTTAAAGTTTTATTTATAGATCTTGAATAATGTTATGTGTGTTACCTAATTATGTATCTTTTTCTTTATTTGAGAACATTTTTACACCTGGCAACGCAATGAGTAATAAGGGCTTCCTACTTTTTGTATATACTATATATTGATAACGGTATATAGAAATTGTTAGGTGTGCTATTTTTCTACTTTTTTATGTATTTTCTTTTTTTTTTTTCTGTATAACTTTTCTCCCCGAAAAGATGTTTATTTAATGAAGAAAAACATAATCATAGGGGGCTTAACTTGTTAGTTTCGGATTTCTGTTGTTTCCTGATTGTTGTGAAGAGGGTGTAAAAGATACTGTAAATAACAATGAAGCATGAAACCTCATAAAACTACACATTGCTGTACATTTTTGGCGCAGAATCGTCAAAATCGTGGTGCTTTTAAGAGTAAACAAATGATTTTTCCCCTCCTGATTTTATTTCACAAACGCATTCTGAGATGACCAATAAATGAATAAAACAAATTTCTTCCTCTGATTTTCAATACTTCATCCTGATTCCCTAACTTGCTGATATATTGTTTTATTTTTCTCTTTCTGTCTCACTTCAGTTAAGTAAATACTTTAATTATATTTCCAAAAACAAAGCCGTTCACTGAACTGGAGTCTTAAGCTGACACAATGACCCCCTTTTCAGAGAGGCTCTGTAGTTACACTCAAGACAATTTACTCTCCAGCCTGAAAGAGGTAATTACTGAGAGAGATGCTTCAGCAGAGTCAGGAGGAGATCGGAACAAGGGAGCTGTGGTTGTATTGTTTATTGAGGGAGGAGGTCAAACAAAGGACCCCAATTAAGACATAGATGCATGATGAAAGAGGAGATTTAGAGAAAAAAATGCCTAAAAGAAGCTTCACCGACTATTACACATGTTTTACAAATCAAGCTTTGAGGTGGTATTTTTTTGGGCTTCGACAAGTTTTTAAAAAATTTATTTTTCATATGATTGTCGGACTTTTCCAGACTAATAAAAATACCTGAGGCCTTCCCACGTTGCACTAAAAGGAAAACAGCCTCAGGACAGGCCAAATGAGCCCTCAAGCAGATGCTTCACAAATTTTTGAATCGGTGGCAGGTGATTTTTACTGCATGATGAGCAAGCACGTGGTACAAATGTCCAAATGTGCTGGGGGGTTTTTTCCCCTCATTTTAAAGAAAACAATGATAAAACAGCAACACAAACAGCACAAGTGAATAGGAGACTGGGCCAGCTGGAACTCCCTGGAGCTCTGCTGTTATAACATTCACACTTCCCAGGCTGCATGGTTCCAATTTAAGGCTTCTAATGAGCTGTAGTTGAGGTCAATTTATATAAAACGTCCCGGGGCCAACTTTGTCATCAGGGACCAATATGTTTATGGTGGTCTGAAGTGGGCGCACGGTTGAGTCCACAACATGAAAAGCAAACACTGGGAATAGGGTTTGGGTAGGGTGTGTCAGACCAGCAAATGAGGGTGGGGGTTAAGAAGATGGTCAGTGGCTTTTAAAACCTCAGCTGCTACTGGTATTTTTAACTGTTTCTGCAGTGGTGGTGGCACACTGTAGCCTTGGCTTTATTTGTACTTCTTTTATTTAGAAAGCCGGGAAACATTAAGTGTTGCTTCAAACAAGGTCATAAAAAATACATACATTCACTGACACGTGGAGACAAAAGCAGAAACTGGACAATCTGTTCCATATGGTTTGCCCACAGTCACACCATTCACACAAAACAAACCACTGCACTCCTCAGACACACCTGTTTAAGCCATCATTTCCAGTTTAACTAACGTCAACTTAAAGATCATCCCTAAAACATTTTCTCATGCTGTATTTGTTCAAGCTCAATGACTTCACGAGTTACACAAACTTTACCCTTAATGAGAGGCTCCTGGTGAGGGTCAGGTTGCAGCTCGTTAGCACAAAAGACTTCACTCATAATGTGTTGAACAAAATGCCAATTAACCTAGTTTCCTGCCATTATCTGATCCTAACTGACTAATCAAGTCAAACAGTTGTCTGTGTTTTCACATAGCCACAGGCACGGGCCCCTATACTCCCTTCCAGAGGGAGTGGGGGGATTTGGATGGGACAAAAGCACAGGTGTTTGCAGGTGAGTCTAGGTTCTTCTGTGGTGGAGAATTGGAGGGTAAAGGGTAAAGAATTTCACCATACCCCGAGGCTGCAGCAGTCAGGTTGTGAGTAATAAGATAAGGCTCACCAACCCACCCCCCACAACCACCATTAGCACCAGAGTGAACCATAACATGACCTGGAGAACAAAAAGAGTTCAGGCTAAATGAAACAAAGCTTGAGAGGAAAATGTAACAGATAACAGAGGGCAAGAGTTGAAAGGAAAAAAAAATAAATAAATAAAAAATAAAATAAAATGGACAAATTTAATATGCAGGGGTATTTTCTGTCATTACTTCTAATTGTGGTTTCATACCATGTTTTAGTTTACATTTCATTCAAGTTGTAGCAAAGTGTAGTGTATCCTCAAGAATAACTTGCTTATTTTACATCATACAATTAATACCAATACATAGTCCCTCGTTTATCGTGGGGGATCCGTACCTCTGTACCCTGAAACCCCACAACAAGTGGAAAACCATGAAGTCGGGATACAAGTACTAAGTAGTAGTTTATTTTAGTATACAGTACAAAGGCATTTTAAACCCTTCCCACACTCTTGCAATATTCTAAACAATGTTTCTAATTTCTAAACACTCTAAAGGAGCACAGCATGTCATGATTTCAGCTCCCTGCCTCCACTGCACTCTGCCACCTGCTGCTCTTGGCCACGCCCACTTCTCTGCTGCAGAGCGGATCATGACATGCTGCAGGGGGAAGTTTCTCCTGCAGCTGTGGGCTGCACGCAGGTGCTAAATAATTT
This sequence comes from Hypsolebias antenori, assembly GCA_031762315.1. NCBI lineage: Eukaryota > Metazoa > Chordata > Actinopteri > Cyprinodontiformes > Rivulidae > Hypsolebias > Hypsolebias antenori. Next base: position 22,180,058 of record JARVGS010001636.1, on the reverse strand, counting down.
AAAATAATTTGTTTCAAATAAAAATTCCATGCTGATCGTGCACCTCATCCATCTATTAGCCAAATTGTGTGTCATGTCTGATCTTGTTTTGGAAAACCGCAATAGAGTGAGCCCATGAAAAATCAACTGTGAAGTAGTGAGGAACTACTGTATCTGTTATTGTTTACAGGAACTGTGGGAGGCTTGGGGGTGACTCTGCACCCCTTTAAAAAGAGAATATGATTTTCATTAATAGCCTCTGGATAAGAAATTACTTCCAGGAGAAAACTAAGAAAATTGCATGTGCGACAAGTAAAGACATAACCAGCCCATTTCAGATGTTTGACACCCATAATTCTTTTATACTAAGCAGCACAGGGACAGGCAAGCTTCTCAGAAAAAACTAATTTGCACAAAGCTTTCAGCTTCAACTTCAGTGTTAAGTTTTTGTGTCTAACTTATTAACAAATTTTAACAACTAGACACACTTGAAAGCTGAAGTAAAAATAAATAAATAAATTAAACTAAAATGTCCAAGTTTAAGCTGGCTGCAGTAATGATTGAACATTTTTTCAGATAATAAATAATATGCCAGATTTTTTTGTTGTTGTTGTAATGATTGACCTAGCTCTGCTGCTGCATGTTTAAATATTGTTTTTTCTACTAGTTGAACCTGGTCATTTTATGTATAAAAAAGAGCAGGATTGTGTGCAGGGGGGGTAAGCAAGACTTTCAGCTCCATACTTCACAGACTCTGGTTCCATAAAACCAAGCATGACAGAGCTAGTTATCTGGATTTGACATCTTCAAATTTGAACAACACAAGGCAGAAGGAACTCTTCAGTCTTTTCTTAACGCTTCTTAAGTCCTGCTTATTGTTATGTCAAAGCAGATGGCCGCTTGTGCCGAGTCTGGTTCTGCTCGAGGTTTCTTTCTCACAAGGGAGTTTTTCCTTTCCACTGTTGCCTCTGTGCTCGCTTAAGATGAGAAACTGCAAAGAAGTGAAAACTCAACGCAATCTGTTGGCTCCTTAGATAAATAACATTATTAACTGACTTTATATGTATGTGAATGTTTCTGAAAATGAACCTTACCCTGATAAATTCTACCCAATATTTCAGCAACAAAAGGTTAACTTGTGTTTAAATATTTGTAATGCAGAAAACACCACTGCTGCTCATTGCTGCATTGCTAAAAGAGAACTAAACATATCTCCTGCAAGCAGTTTTTAATTTTATACTTATTTTTAAACAGGGTTTTATTAAAGCATATCGTGATTTATAAAGAAAACCTGCTTGTGAGTGGTCGCTTACTTTTTTTGATTGTATTCTAAAAAAATGTGTCAAATCCTGCCAAAGTATCATTCTATTGTTTTCTTGTATTGTATAGCGATGAATCTCAGTGTGTTTAATCAAAATGCATATTGAATCACAACATATATGTAAGGGCTAAACTGGATTAAGGCTGAACTCTTTCCGAGCAGGTTTTGCGGTATCATAATAACTATTTGATATGGCTGGATCGAAGGAGAGACGTCCTGAGGCATTAGCAGATCAGTTGGTGTGGAAAGAAATGAGACTACTAAAACCGACTTTGGTCATTTTTACGAGTTTACCGGTATTATAATAAAATGTTGCACAAACTACCGAGGGTTTGAGACAATTCCTTTTGGCACAGCAAGACAGCAGAAAGACACATAGTGTCTTTTATCAGTTAAAAAAAGGCAGTTTGAAGACATTACATATCATGTTCTGCCTTAATCTCTTCAGGATAGATCCATGGAGAAAACCACTGAGGAAATTGGCAGCCTATTATAGCCTCACAAATACTCAGAGAACCATTAGTGTTCTTTTCTTTTTAAAATGTTGATTGTCTTCCGTCTAACGCACATCTCAAATCAATTTTGTTTGCCATTTTTATTGTTTTTCAGCTCAAACCACTAAATACTTCCTTGGAACAGTTGAAGTGAAGAGACATAAAGTGGAAGGAGGAGGTGATGGAGGGACAAAAACACAAAATCCACAGGAGAAAAGGTGACAAAAACATAGCCCTGACCCTAGCAGGCCTATGGTAAGCAGGACAAGGAGTGCAGCCAAATAGCAAATGATTCTGGATCTGGATCAAGTGAGTGAGGAAACTGAAGAATGAAATGTTACCCAGGGAGGGAGGAGAAGAGAGGCGGGGGGAGGACAAAATGCACAAAAAGAAGTAAGTGATTTGGGTTGGAAGCGGGAGCAGAGAGCCGGGGTTGGCAGGGATTTTGGTGGAGGAGTGTGGTGGTTCAGAAGTCCTCCAGCGCGAGGCGCCAGTGTGTCCGGTGGGGGCCCTGACCATGAGCTGCCTCCACCCCCCCAGAGCCACGGCCACAACACTCCCCGCTTCCCTCCTCCCCTACAGCTCCGTCACCCATCCAAGTCAAAAACCTCACTGGCAGTCAGAGCTTCACTGAAGCTGCTGCATGTTTATTTAATATTCTGAAGAAATTGAAATATTTTTGTGGGTTCTCTATACCCACACACACACACACAGCTTCATCGCACTTGCACACATCCATTCACACACATTACCACCACAATATATAAATAAATAAAGCAGAGGAATAATGTTCTCTTGATCTGTGGCCAAGAAAAGACTCGGAGAAAATCTTTTTCAAATGGTGTTTGGAGAAAGAAAGAGGGAGGACGTCTACACTTCAGCATGTAGGGCTGCATGTCTCAGACTGAATGTCCCGCAGAGGAAAGAGTGCATTTAAAAAAGTGGTTGACAAACAAAAAAATAGTTTCCATGTGACAGAAACAGGGACGATTAACATCTAAACGCCAATGGATCATGTAGATTCCACAAAAAAGTAGTCATTTTAAATGTTAGGGATCTTACTAACTCCCTGTGTGTGGTCTGGATGAGAGCATGTAGCAGAAGTGTTAAAGGGATAGTCTGGTCATTTTGGAGCGATGTCCTGTCGAACAGTTATTGATGGTAACTCAAAGACATGGAGTCTTTGTCCAGGCTAATAGCTAGCCAAAAGAGTGCCAGTTTTTTAAGCTACTCCCTCACACACAATCCTGCCACATGACTTTTCATTTAAGCATGAATTAACTAATTACAGATACACATGTTAGAACGTGAATACTAAGCACATTCAGTAGTTCCTCAATACTTCACAGTTCGACATTCTCAGACTCACTTTTTCGCCTGCTTTCAATGTAAGATTGTACACGACTCACGGTTGTCAACTTTAATATTACTCACGTGACTGGGATGTTAGGGATAAAAAGTTAATGGGAGCGGATGAGTGTGGGGAAAATCAAGAGGACCAAAAACTAAAGCAAAACAAAAAAATATATCCTTAGGACAGGCGCCACCATTTTGTAGTTTTCTTTCAATACAGTACTGTAACACAAGACAAAAGAACTACACGGCCCAGAAGCCAACAGTGCTGCCGATATTCAAAGAACAGCAATGGAGGGCGCATAACACTGCCGGAGAAACCGAGGTGGTAAAAATAGTTTTTTGCAGCGTAAAGTCAGAAGTAATGATCTATCTATTACGCTCACAGAACTGGCTGGAAAGTCGCAACTAATTCTGAAGCTGAACTTATACAAATTGTAGTCTTTTCACTGGTGAGTACCCAAATAAAATTTTGCAGTACTATAGTATATGTAAGTATGTTGTTTAAATTATGTACCGTAGGTTTAAGAGTTTAGCACATTATTAAGAACATTGCAAGAGTATTGGAAGGTTTCTATAGCTTTAAAATATTTAAAAATACTAAAATAAATTCAGCGTTCCTACTTCATGGTTTTTCACACACTGTGTATGGAATATTACCCTAGCTATAATCGAGAGACTAATGTATGAACATACAGTAAGCTAAGACTTACATATATCAAGAGCCTGCAAAACATTCTCGAAGGTGAGTTTTAGTTCTTAGCAAGAACATTGTCTTGTTTGTTTTCACGGAGGAGGCTGGACTTGAATTTTGTTTTGGAATCAGCTCACAGGAAAATTGGTCACATTCCCGCTTCAACTTCCAGATTCCTGTCCGAGATCTACCTGTTTATAATGTCTATGATATTAAAGGAGCTCATGGAGATCTCATGAACACCAGTCAAAATGAAATTAATTAAGAAATAAATTTCACATTTTTCTCATATTTTATTAGTTATTGTCATTTATTTAAGGCAATTCGTAATCCGCAGCCAAATACCTTGTGCATTTGTTTACCTACAGAAACAGCCATATTGGTTGAAAATAGGTCAACGATGGCCATGTCCATGGAAGAGAAACTTCCAATTGAGAAGTTCAACAATTCTGATGCACTTGTTTGTATTTATTCTAAGACTTGTTGAGCAAAGTATGCAGATAGGATCTGTGTTATCCCGTTTCTTCTTTGTCTTTTTCTTTGCATTTAACAATTTCAAATTCCCACCTTAAACATCTTCCCTGAAATTCTTTGCTTGTTCAATTTCAGCATATGTGTTTACCTGCACAGACTGCAGCGAACCTAACGTGGGTAATTCACATGACTCATGCTTACACATGAAGCTTTGATGGATTCAGCCTCGTGATTTGTTTACGTTGAGTGCACACCGAAATTTTAGAATTGCACATCTGGAGTAAACTTTTTCATATTGCACCTCGGAAGTTCAGGATAATCTTTATAACTTTATTTTTTAGTTTGCAAGGAGAACCTTTAATAACAGTCCATTTGAATATTATCATGAACATTGTTTAGTCAAGAAAACAGCAGCAAACTAAAAAATGAGTGTTATGCAAACATGTAGGTTTAATAGTTAAAATTAAGTAGTGTAGCTAAAAGAAAGAAGAAAAGAAAGAGCTGTTTAATAATCCAAAAAAACTATAAATTAAAGTAAGGCATGTTTGCCTCTGTACTCTGTACTCTTACATTAAACAGTTCTGTGAAATGGCCGCCAAGACAAGTTTATCTTTATGATGCTTAAAAATCCCCAATAGAGCCGGTCGCGTCCTACACAGACGTGAGCGTTCAGATGGAAGTCGGCCTCAGGTAATTTTCAAAACACGATGAAGTAATTCAGTTTAGCCATTCTCTTTGGGTTTAATATTTTTTAAAAACTAAACATTAAGTTGGCATGTGTCACCTTGATTCTCCCTCAGTAATAAATATATTTTTGTTTTATCCCACTACCAGGTGGTGGCATGAACCACATCATCACTTCATCACATAATAAAGCCACAAAGTTCGCTTACCTTTTCACATAGCCACCATTTTGGCTATATTGCTACCTCACTTCTTGGTCCAAAGGCACATCGGGGTGAGTTGACTTTGAGCTACTTATACGTACATACGTATGATGTTTTTGAGAAAAAGCTGTTTGGAAAACATAATAAAAAAAAGGCACTACTCTGGTTATACAGTAGTCCCTCGTTTATCGCAGTGGATCCGTACCCTGAAGTGCAGCGATAAGTGAATAACGGTAAAGTAGGAATAGTAGTACAAATTGTAAGTAGTATCAGTAGTTTATATTAGTGTGTACTCAAACACACACACACACACACA
>JARVGS010001636.1:22135605-22146993 GCA_031762315.1 Hypsolebias antenori | reverse complement strand
CTCCAGGTGGGACAGGTCCTGGAAAAGTTCAGAGTTCAGTCATCACACACTTCTTAGCTGCAGGTGATCTGGTGGATGTCCCTGAAGAGGAAGAAGACATCTGCTGTCTCTGTCCCAGACTGGAAATAAAACACAAAGAGGTATTAAAAAAACAAGTTAATAAGATTATAATTTTAAATTAAAAAGTTTAATTAGATAATAATAATAATAATAAATACCTCTTTTTGAACGGTTGAGGTGGTTGAATCTCTCGCTCATCATCATCATCAGGGCTTTAATCAGCTCCAGGGCTTGTTGACAAAATCAGTTTTAGCTTTTTCATAAAGTTCTGAACTTTTTGACGTCTGAAGTGTTGACGTGATGGATGTCATAACAAGGCTCAAGAACTTTAAAGCCGGCGCATCAACAACATTCAGACGTAGATCCAGAACTTTAAAAACTCGTGCAGTTTGTGTTATTGCTCTGAAATGATCTGTTACCTGATGATGGTTGTTTAAATGCTGCTGCTGTTAGCGGTGTTTGCAACGAGCTGCTTTTTCTAGCGTGTAGAAGACGTTCACATTCGGATGACGTCGGTTCAAGTCCGTTGACAAGTTAGACGTGTTGCTGCTGCAGATCCAGTCTTTGTGAAACAAAGTCCACACACAGTTTTGGATTTGCGCTCGTCTTTTAACAAGAAAGCCATAACGTTCCCAAACAGGAGACTGCAACGAGATGCTAGTCTGCTAATGCTACACGTGCTGCAAGATAATAGCGCTGTGCTGAAACTCGCCTAGGAATTTTAGTTCCGCGGCGCATATATTCTCCCATTAATAACGTTTAATGAGTGAAAACGGTACGCAGGTGGACCGAACCAAACGTGCCGTACCGAAACGGTTTGGTACACCCACGTGTACTGTTACACCCCTAATACATACATATACACAGCAAAACATACATATACATGTATATGTAAATATACATACATACACACACTTTAAACATACATACATTTTAAAAGGTTTATTTTAGTTTGTATAAAAATTGTAATTATTAGTCTTGGAAAAGTGTGGCGTTTGCTTTTAGTATTTTACCAGACCGTGATTACAAAACTGTTTATTCTCTGAAGTGTTATTCCATGTCATCCACATGACAGGTAACATATTGTGAATGTTTGTATTTGTCAATGTCAAAGCTTAATGGTGTTTTTTTCTTTAGTTAGCTGCTTTGCTTGTATAACAGTTAATCAAAACGTTATGACCCAACAAGTGTTAAATAAGTCTAAATTTTGCTGTTGTTTTTTGCTTTATCATATACAGTATATTTATTAAATCAGCAAAATCTTTTTATTTTTAATTGATAGGACTCACAGCAGCCGTCTCCTCTTGCCTTGTTGGCAGCCACTTGCAGTCGAATTGACACCCCTGGAGAGAACGATTCCCCAGAAGACCAGCAACAGAATCAGCAGCTGGAAATGAACCAGGGTGTTTTCACGTCCAGCGCCAACAGCTGGCAGGTTATCCCTTCCAGTGTTCAGGCATCCTCAGGCTCTAACACTGTCACCACCGACTCCTCAGGGGTGATGACAGGAGGAGACAATAGCAAGGGTAGACAGGTGCTGTCAACATCAGCAGCTGCTGCAAGCTCTCAGGGTCAGCAGCCACAGCAATATGTAGTAGCTCAAGCTCCGTCTATGCCATGTCAACAGGTTCTTACCACCTTATCGGGTGTTGTGCCCAACATACAGTACCAAGTCATACCACAGTTTCAGACAGTAGATGGTCAACCACTGCACTTTGCACATACTCAGCAGGACTCTGCTGCAGCAGGACAAGGACAGCAGTTTCAGATAGTGTCCTCTTCTAATGGCCAGCAAATCATAGCTGCCACCAACAGAGCAGGTGCAGCTGGAAACATCATAACCATGCCCAGTGTCCTTCAGGGAGCCATTCCCATTCAAAACATAACTCTAGGCAATGGTGTGTTACAAAACCAACCCCAGTTCTTGGCAAATATGCCAGTGTCTCTGAATGGAAACATCACTTTACTGCCTCTCAGTACAGGTGCTGGGGGAGATGCAAATGCTAGTGGAGACACAGGGGGTAACCAGCTTATGCAGCAGCAATCAAAACAGCCAGTGTCTTCTAACAGCGAGGCAGGTTACATGACAAGTGTGTCCACTGTCACAACTCAGACCTCCTCCTCTTATGGAATTACCCAAACACAGAAGAGTAACGGATCAGTGGCTGGGACGTTCCAGCAAACCCCAGCAACTTCTCTTGGAGTCCCAATTCAGCCAGACACCAGAGATGGGCAGCAGCCTCAGCAGATTCTTATTCAGCCTCAGCAGGTTATCCAAGGCGGAACACCTCTCCAGGCCATCCAAGCCAGTACCGTTGCAACCGCAGGTGGTCAAGTCTTTGCGGCTCCAACACTCAGCCAGGAAGGGCTTCAAAATCTTCAGATTATGCCAAACACTGGGTCCATCCTTCTGCGCACTGTAGGCCCTAATGGTCAGGTTAGCTGGCAGACCATTCAAATCCAGAGTCCAGCAGGTGCACAGATAACACTGACCCCAGTCCAGTCTCTTCCACAACTTGGGCAGACTCAGGGAGGTGCTGGAGCTGGAGCAGCTGTCAGCGCGGTGCAGATTCCAAGCCTTCAGACCATAAATCTTAACACACTTGGAAGCACTGGGCTGCAAATGCATCAGCTGCAGGGGGTCTCCATCCCTATCACCAGCAGTACAGGTGAGTCATCACTTTTCAGTACTGTAATTATATTACATTTAAGGCAAGTGCACAAGTTTTGAGGTAATACCTCAAATTATGCTTAAATGTAATGAATAATGTGATATTTATGCATTTTTTTTTCTTATTCATCATTACTAATGTTCCTGGTATGTCCTTTTGCTTCTAAATAATAAATGTGATGTTGAAAAGCAAGTTCCTTAAACGTAGCAGTCTAGAAATGAGGTTTGCATGTTGTATTTGTGTACAATCTCACTTCGTATTAAAAAAAAGTGTTAATTTCCTGTCCAACCAGTTCAGCTAGTTGAGTTTTGCCTGAACTAACTGCACTGCTGGTGTGTTTGAGTTAAAACTATATGCTGCGTTGCTTCAAATGATGGGGATTATAATTATATTAAAGTTGTGGCTTGAGCACAGCTTCTGCATTACAGCAGTTCTTTAGCCTTGTTTGCTGATGGCCTTTGTGCTTGCTAATCTGAATTTGATCAAATCCCAACATTTAAGAAGAATCAGCAAGTATAAATGAGTTGGTTAAAATTACAGATTAGAAGAATAGCTGAGTTTTGTCTGTCAGAGCTGAAATTAAATTATTTATATTGTGTCCAGAGGATTTAGGGTTACAATCATCAAACAGCATTCATCTTATAATAAAATTCAGTTTCAAATACTAAGTTTTCTTGCAAATGATACAGCAATGTCTTTATGATCGACTGAGCTTAATTTGATTGATTTTTGTGTTATCTAAAAATAAAATATTAAAATTGAAAATCTCACTTTAACAATATCTTGTCTTCATGAGGAGAGAATGGGAAAGATGGTTGAAAATTTTGACATGAAAAATTTAGTGTTTTGAAGTGAGTTAAATCAAAAAGTTGTCAGAATGTTTTCACATATCTCCTTTTTTTCTTTCAATATAGGCGAGCAGCCATTTCAGACTGGTGGAGAAAGTTTGGATGACTGTACAGTCCTGGATGACGACGATCCAAAATCACCAACCCAGGGGCGCCGAAACCGCCGAGAAGCCTGTACCTGCCCTTTCTGCAAAGATGGAGAGGCACGGTATGCATGAACCCTGTTTATGGTTGTCTTATAAGAAGGTTAAATAATATTTCTAATCTTTTTCAGCATTTTTATATATATATTTTTGTTTAACTAATTGTTCAGTCAGATAATGTGTTTTACCTTGACTACATTTCCCTGCTGTTCAAAAAATATTTGTTGTGGTTAAAACATGGTTTTAAGAATCACTTTTCAGGATTTGGTGGCACCTATTGGTGAGATTCCAGACTGCAACCATTTATTTATTAGTATTTTGCCACCTTTTTTGACCGATTAGTTAGAGTAAATGCTAAATCAGTATCATTCATTTTACTGTATCACAGAGACTTGGGCTCTGTTCATACAAGATTAAGGGATAGATGTGTTCCAGTTACTGACTGGTGTTGCAATTAATGTTTTACAATTACACCAAGAAGCATGGGTACCGGTATGTGTTTATCTGTGATGTTGATTGAAATGAAGAAGAAATAGGTTCACATTAAGTCCTTGCTGTTGTCAACTAGTATCTTTGTGAATACTGTATAAGTCATTTTATAATAACGTTATGTACATGCACTGAATCTGTCTTTCAAAATGAGATGAAGCAAAAACTGTACTATTTCTAACAAATAAGTCTTATGCAGTACATATTACTCTGAGGTTCAACATTTACAGGTGAAACGTAGTGTATCGATCCAACTTTTTTTATTGTTTCAAAATCAGGAACAAGTAAAGCAGCACTAAAAGATAAATCTGAAATTTTTCAGGAACACAGAGTCCACTTTGCATCAGTGTTTATTTTAATGCGTTTTAAAAAAAATATATATTTATTGTACATAATCACCTCGCAGACAAAGCTCTTAAGTATCAAATGGACAGATTATTCATCGAAACACTAATGTATCTGCCTGTTTCTTTACATGGAGCAGAGATCCAAATAAAAAGAAGCAGCACATCTGTCACATCACTGGCTGTGGAAAAATCTATGGCAAGACGTCCCACCTTAGAGCCCATCTTCGCTGGCACACAGGAGAACGTCCTTTTGTCTGCAGTTGGTCTTTTTGTGGCAAACGATTCACTCGTTCAGATGAGCTGCAGCGCCACAAGAGAACACACACAGGTACGGTGGATTCAGTTGTCGTAACAGTAAGGCCTGCTTGATTCTATTTGATTACTTGATTTTGGATCCCTGGTGTGTATACTTTCCCACTGGGTCAGCTGAATACAATGGAATTGTTGCTATAACATTTATACTTTTAATAACTTTCTTTCAGATTTTTATTTCCCCTCAACTATTGTATGTGTCTCTTTTTAAAGGAGTAGTCAACAGTCTGAGTCCAAGGAACAATTAGGCACACTTGCTTAATTAACATCTTTTCTTCCCCTAATTTTTTTCAGGTGAGAAAAGATTTGCATGTTCCGAGTGTCCAAAACGCTTCATGCGCAGCGATCATCTCTCAAAACACATCAAGACCCATTCAAACAAGAAAGTACCGTCTGCCACCAGCAGCGCCGTGTCAACAGATGCGTCTCCTGCAGCAGGAACAGAAGCCAGTATGGGAGTGGGGTCTAGCGACCAGCACACCATTGTCACCATGGAAACCTTATCTGCAGAAAGCCTTGCTCGATTAGCTAACAGTGGTATTAGCATGATGCAGGTGGACATTCACCAGATCAACGGCAACAGCTACTAAAGATGGAAGACGTTTGTCTTAGTGGATGTTGTATTTAGACGTTTGAGGTGAAAATGGGTATGTTACTGGAGAACCTCTTAGGGGTCTCTCATGCATCACATCAGACACTAACAATTTTTAGAGTGTGGGCAGAAATCAGACTTTTCTCTTATATTTAGAGACCCGTGGCATTTAAGGCTCAAAGGTGGATGAACGGGGTTAAAATCTCAAAACAAAAATCACTGAAATCATGTTTCCCCTGGAAATGGGATTAACATTCATCTCGCACAAAGATCCAGTCTTGGTTACCCATCAGTGGGCTAGTAATGAACATGTCAGCACAGTTCACGTTGCGTTTGTAGCTAGTAATATTCTCAATACAAGCTACATCGTTGGAACAGGCGACACTAAGTCAGGTTCTTTTTCTGTCTGGGTTTTTCCACTTGTTCACCTCAGGAGGTTTTGATCTATCGGACTAGACTGCTGTCAGGTTCTTCAGGTTAACTGACCCAAATTATCTCAAAATGAAATATATCTTCATTAAATGAAACTATTTAGCAGCAAAGATTGGATTTTCATATTACTGTGGATGAATATATTTGCAGAGTAGCAATTTTAGTATCCTGGGGATGGACGTGAATACATAAAATCATGCTGAGGCCAGAGGATATAGGTGTTAGGGCACTGAAGTCCCATAAATAATTATTTACCAGTTTTGTAAGTACACATTCAAGCCATTATGCTTTAATATCGTTGTGAAAGCATTTTTTTTTGTTTTTGTATAAATTTGTGATTGCTACATAATTTTTTCGCACAGGCAGGTCTATATGATTGCAGATTTACGTTTGTTCTTTTCATGCACAATCAATCTTGTTATTTTTATGTATGCGTTGATTAAATTTGTAAACTTCAGTTTGTAATGTATTATACAGTCCAGGTCTTCCTTTTTTTTTTTTTTCTTATGTGGTACTTAAATTAGACTTTGCCTTGCAGTTATATCAACTTGTTGTGGAAAACTCAATTTCTTGTTTAGTCATTAGTCCGTTTAAATGTTTGTTTTTTTTGCGATAACATCCAGAAGTTGTGAATATGCAAGCTCCAAACCAAACATTCATTTATTTGGGAAATCTTCTTTTAACTTTGTTTTTATGCTATAATACATATGCCAAAAGTATAACTGGAAAAGATCTGGCTTGAGGCTAACTTTGGATACACTTCCTGTTCAAATACGTTTCAACATGTATTGTTATAAAAAAATGCTTTTTTCTCCCCTTCCCCTTTTGCAATTATGCTTTGTAAATTGTGCAATGTACATTTAAAGTGACATTCTATTAAGTTCATTCGACAAGTGCTCTTATACTCCCAGTCTGTTTTAATTAAGGGATTTTATATTGTATGTTTATACACCAACTGCAGATGCCAACAGCTGGATTAAAATTAAACCTCATTTCTTTTGCAAGCTTGTGCATTGAGTTTCACTCACAAAAACACACTTGGTCAGAAAACTTTATTTATTTAGAAAAATTGCAAGAATAAAATGAACTGGGGAAAACAAAGCAATGCAGTACAGTACAGTCTGAACAATGGCTCCCTCCAGTGTTAAATGTTAGATTGCTACTTTCTCTTCTCCCTTCAGTTTGTCATGGAGGCTGCAAGGACAGACACAGACATGGTGGCCATTAAAACTGATCAAAAGACTGGGTTCTATGCTACATATTACCTACCCGGCTTGAAAAAGTACATCCCCCCCCCAGGTGTCAAATGACTTTTTCCTAAGGAATTAATAATGCCTACAACCAAATGAGTGCCCTACGGTGAGGTACCACACCTGGTGAGGTAGGAGTGGACATCAGAGAACCCATAGTACTGAGCCAGAGGGAACAAGATGCCGGTTGGACAGCGGCCATCACGCTGACGGCAGAAACTGCAATTACAAATGCCTCTGCAAGGAGGGCACTTCCAGTTCTGAGGAGAAAAATAATAGCAAACTTAAACACTTCTAGAAAGAATTATGTACATGTATGACTAGTTAAATTTAGTATTTACTGTATTTGCTTTTTAAGATCGTCAGAACAAGCTGATGAAAATATGAGAACATGCAAAATACGATTATTAAATAAACGTAGTGCAGATATAAACCAGGGTTATTAAAAGCCACGTGCTTGCATTAGTTTTCTGGCTCTATAATAACTTTGGGTTTCAAACAGTTTGGCCATCATAAAGCACGTTTGTTTCGACACATACTTAAACGAGTAACATTTCTAAATACACCGGGGTAGAAATCAGTCGTTAAACTGTTTCTGTTTTCTGTCTCCACATTTAAGGTTCAAAACTAGCCAGCCACCATGTTGCACTAACATGTTAAAACATTTGAAGAGTCAACACCACAAAGAAGCTGCTCTTCCAAGGAACACATGAACTGACTGATGATCAAAAAGTATTTTCATTATTGCTAACGTGTTTTTTTTTTTCCTCCATTCAACCTTTAAACAGGTTAATCTCATTGAGCCTCGGGGACTCATTTACAAGAGTTACAGGGCTGATGATTATGGCCTGTTATAGTTTTATTTTTATTAACAGTTCCAGTTGTAGATAACATTTCAAAGACATAAATTTTCCAGATTATCATAAGGGGGTGAACATCCAAAATAATTTCTGTTAATGGTGTTAAATTTCCTCATGTCTCTTCTTGGGTGTCGTTCTGTGTCCATTTTTTCCACTTATTGATAAAAATGTCTTCTTTTAGTCTAAGAATGAAAGTCATTCGGTCCAGCGCATAAATTTCCTTAACAATATTCAGCCATTGTTGTATGGAGGGAGCTGATGTCTGGCGCCAGTTAACAGTAGCCTATCTTAATCAAGTACATCTCTTCCTTCAAAACACTTTATGTTTCCAAGATACATGGTCTAAAAATCTTTTTTTATTTTGGGTATCCCAAAATTGTTTTGATTGTAGTATTCCCATTTCTCCAATACCAACCTAACTTTTGACATATGTGTATGTTTTGCTTCTATATTTCCACACATTCTCCAACATGGGAGATGAGCTCTGGTTTGTTTACTCTTTATATTGGGCGTTATGAAGAATTTAAGTGAGATTCTTCCACCCAAACTCTCCAAAGTCTGGAGTTTGTTGTTGTACTGATTTATACATATCTCCTGTCGTTCTTCAGATGACATTTCAATTTTGACTTCTTTCTCCCTGTTAGTTTATAAATACCGGTATGTGGTTGATGTTGGTGTGTACCCCCTCATAGTTTTATATAATGATGTTATGTCCTTGAATTGAATCCCTTTGTAGGTTTTAATCACCCAACTAAGTACCAGTAAACCATATGATGTTAGTCTGAATGTACATTTTAAAAGCCAATAATTTTAAGCATTATTAAAAAGAGACTTCTTTCCTCAATTGACTTTGTGGTATATCTTTTTTTTTGCCTAGTACTGTACTATATACAGTGTTACCAGAAGTGTAGAGTTTATTGGTGTATCATAGGTCTGACCGGATCCAGCAGTGCTTTCTTGACATCTTCTCCATATCGGTTCCTCAGGCACGGCCCACAGAACTGACCCTGAACGCCTCGACAGTCGTCACTGCGACAGCATGTCTTTGTGTCAACAGTTTTCTGCCTGCACTGATGGCATGTGGAGCCCTGAAAATGCAGAGGAACACCAGATAAATTACTTTGCGTTTTCCATCCCTTTGAAATTAGATCTTTAAGAGATGCAACAAACATCTTACTGCACTCTTATGGCCAACTATGGCATGACCAGCAGGCACGCTCATATTTTTTTATACAAAGAACAATAAGAGCAAGCACTCTTTTCCAATTATGTGTGAACTCCAGGAAAAAAAACATACCCAACAATATAAGGACAAATTATAGTAAACCAAAAAAAAACAAAAAAAAAACTCAACAGCAAATTAAAATGTATTTTGTAGAACTTATTTGTATAAATAAATAGGTAAAACAATATTGGTGCATGCTCAATAATCCAGGTAGAAAAATCTGGAAAAAAAAAAAAAAAAGTTAAGTCTGGTCTTGTGGAATTTCAAAAACCAAAACTAAAAACAAACAAAAAATTGGAGAAACGTTTAATCTTTCCTCCGAAAGACTTCTTCAGTCTGAGGTGCTGTGTTCAGCCCAGTATTTTAAATAGCACCCTCTCACAGTGGATCAACCAGTTTGCTGCTGACAGCCAAAACCAGCTGTTCACATGATCAAGGAGGACCATCAGCCTAATGATGGATCATTAACACCCTGATGCTATTCACAAGGGGCTGAATGATTCTAGCAATAACTGCATTGTAAGAGGGGACAGTTGAACACAGAGGCCTCCACCCCTGTTTAATGATGGACAGTTTCTTTTCACAAATGTTTTTGTTTGTTTGCTTTTTGAACGCCCAGAAGACCAGACTTAACTTTTTTAGATTTTTCTACCTGGATTATTGAGCATGCATCGGGATATTATCAGTACACAGTTCAAAACTCTGCCTCACTTGTGATATACGGGCGCATTGGGCATCTGGCATGAACAGCTTAAATATTTGGAAAGGCACCATTGGTGCAGAAATGTATATACACGTTTTGAACAACTCAGACACTTATTTCAGGGAAGGTATTGCTTATTTCAGCAAGACATTGCTAAACCACATTACAACAGCATGGCTTGTTGGGGTGGCAGCATGGTTCAGATGGTAGAGCTTTTGCCTCTCAGCAAGAAGGCTGCCAAATCGAATCTGAGCCGGGGACCTCTCTGAGTGGAGTTTGAATGTTCTCTTTATGCCTGCATGGTTTCTTCAGGTACTCCAGTTTCCTCCCACTAACCAAAAGCATGTATGTTAGGCTGATTGGTAACTAAATTGTCCCTAGATGTGAGTGAGAGAGTGAATGGTTGTTTGTCTCTATGTGTCCATGTGATGGACTGGAAAGCTCTCCAGGGTGCCCCCCACCTCACGCACAGTGACTGCAGGACATGGGCACCAGTGACCCCAAAACGGAAGAAGCAGGTAAAGATGATGGATGGATGGATGGATGGATGGATGGATGGATGGATGGATGGATGGATGGATGGTTTATTAATATGTGCATGGTGGTGGCCAGCTTGGATGTTGACGTGACACTCGATTTTGGGTGGAGACCTTTATTTTTCTGCAGAACTGACAGACATGCTGAAGAAGTATGTCAACCATTGACTCAGGTGTGTCGAAGCAGGAACATGACTAAAGCCTGCAGGGCGTCTTCCAGAACCAGGACTGGACATGGGTTTATTTATTTTTTAAAATCAGGCTGTCAAAATCTAAAAATCAGTAAATATTCAGTATGTTTCATCATAAAAACGCCTCAGCTACTGCTCGCTGCACTGCACTTAACACACTGTGCTTTTAAATCTACCACGCAGCCACTGCAACAGCAATCTAATAAAACCTGGCAGATCAGTTTATGACTGAATGCAAAATGTCTCGTGCACATGGCCTCATAGGCTCCTATTTAACCTAATATAACTAATATGAGCACCATATATCACTTATTACTGATAGAGGATCAATGTTGGATTCAATTAGCTAATGATGCTGAAAGGTACTTCCTGGATACATTCACATTCAGAGCTTTGTTCCTGGACTCACCTTTGATAAAACATCACTTTGGCCATTCAAAGATCTCCTCTTGTTCATGTCATATGAATCAAAACAATGAGGTTCTGGTTTGTTGTTCAGCCATCAGGTTTTCTTAAATAACATATTTGTCTTTAGGAAAATTAAAACTATTCAATTAAAATCTGAAAGCAGCCATGAACGGCCCACGCACCTTGGCAACTCCCATACATGTATCGACATCCCCCCCACCAACCCACACTCACACACGCACGCACGCACGCACACACACACACGCACGCACGCACGCACGCACGCACGCACGCACGCACGCACGCACACACACACACAC
>JARVGS010001636.1:22108059-22119611 GCA_031762315.1 Hypsolebias antenori | reverse complement strand
TTGCTAACAGACAAGAAAAAACCTCAGAAAACAATGAAAAAAAGTGCCGTATGCAGCCGGATGACGTCATATGGTGCATTCAGGTGCCGTTCGTAAATCCGAAACGCCGTAACTCGCGACCGCCGGAACTCGAGGATAACCTGTGTATGTATATATATATATGCTTGTTTAATGTACAGTATTTCCTTCCTTAAAGAACTTTCCTAATTGGCTTTTGTATGTATGTGAATGTTTCTGTTCAGTGCCCTGAGACAACTTCTGTTGTGATCTGGCACATTATAAACAAACTGAATTGAATTGGATTATTTATTTTTCTGTCAGGAATTGATGCTTCTGCTCAAACCAGTTCTCATGAGATGACCATTCCAAATGATGTAAGTGTTACAGGATTGTCTTTGTAATCAATATTACGATAACAGTAATTTTCATATTTTATTTTGTTCCTTTTAAACGATTGGACCAAAATAAAAAAAGGGCTAAATGCATCAGAGGATCCAGTTTCTGCACCATATGAGCTTGTGGAACACCAGGACTTGTACACAGCTACTGCAAAGTTGTTTTTGTTCTTGTAATAACAGGGAAACGTGTTTATTCTACCTAAAAGCACAGTTACAATGCGTAAGAACACAAAAAGCAGTGCTTCGACTTGTTCAGTAGTTGCATATTTTTAGCCAACCAAGTTCTTAAGGTAAAAATCTTTTTTTCTAGTAAATATCCTAATCATGGTCATCATAAAGGCACGTGTGCAAATACTGTGAAACTAAACGGACAAAATGTAGAAATGCCATTTTCAGCATGTAGGTGCTTTAACCTCCTAAGACCTGAACTCTTGCATGTGTGGATGCCAGGTCCTAGGAGGTTAAAGCCACATACAGGATTAGAATTGAACACTTTTTGCATCAAACTGCATCAGTAATCAGCACAATTCGTTTATTATCAACAGAACTGGTGGCCTAATCCAAATTGATTCTCTAGTGTCATAATTGATAAAGTGAAAACTGTTTCATCTTAACTGTACAGTATTGTATAAATAGTGCATTTGTCAACTGCGTTTCTGTCACTTGCCTCCTCTTCTTGATCGCAGCTTATTGGATGCATCATTGGCCGCCAGGGAGCCAAAATCAATGAGATTAGGCAAATGTCTGGTGCCCAGATCAAGATCGCAAATCCAGTGGACGGCTCAACAGACCGCCAGGTTACGATCACAGGCTTGCCTGCTAGCATCAGTCTGGCAGAGTACCTCATCAATGCCAGGTGAGATAATAATTAAAAACATAGGTGTGGATAAAAACAACAGATTGTGCTATTAGTCATGTCTAAAGTACCATTAAGTCAAAAGAAGAGAACTCCTTTTTAAATACTCTTGCTGTTGTGTTGGATCAAGGTTCTCTAAATTTTACAATCCTGCAGTGGTTTGTTAGAGTAAAATAATCTGTGGAACCTGTACCATGCAAATGCAAAATTTATTTCCAATTTGATCAGTTTTATTCTGTTTATCTGTTTGCATTTTTAATTGATTGATGGCATTATTATTGTTAATTGTGTTTATCAATTTCTCCCACATTGATCCATCACTACAGATGAGTACTCATTATTTTTTTTTTCTAATGAAAGTCTTTTCTTACATCCCTGAGTGATTTTTATCCCCCACACCTGACCCCATCCCGCCTCCTCCCTAAACTCCCCCTCCCTGCCCATTGCTCATCAGCCTGCCCTGTGACCCATCCCGACTGTGTTGTCCCTCTCTCCTTGTCTCTCTTTCTACAGTGTAGAGTCCTCTAAACCTCCTCCCTCCTCCTCCTCCTCCTCCTTGAACCCTGAACAGACCAGCTTGTGCTCTCCCTCCACCTCTACTACTACTACCACCACCACTACTACTACCACCACCACCACCACCTCCTCTGCTGCTACCTCTTCCTTCTCCTCCTCCTCTTCCTCTTCCTCCTGTGTGGTGCCCCCCACAGCCTCCATCCCTCTGTCCTTGTTGGCTCCAGGGCCGCCACCTCCCTCTTCTTCCTCCTCTGCTTCTTCCTCCTCCACTGACTCCCTGCTCCCCAGCTCTCCTGCCTGTGTGTCGAGTCTCCTCAGTCTGAAGCCCCTGCCTCTCCTGGCCCTCCATGTTGTCAGTGGGGCCAGTAACCCCCCACACTCAGTTGCCACTGAGCCCAAAGCTGCCCCCGAGCTTGGCTCCAAGTCTAAAAGGCGAAGGCTGTCCCCTTACTAACGAAGGAAACATAAGTCATCTACTACTGAAGTGCTGACAATGCTCTCTGTTGTCCGTACCTGCACTTGCTTTTGTATCCGGCTGCGCCACGCCTCGCTTCCTGCCGAACGCAGCCCCCCGCCCCCCACCGTTACAAACCCAGAGAGATGATTAATGCCATATGTATAAAATATCTGTAGCGTGATTTTATCTGTCTCTTTAAGATATGACATGTGGAGTGCATTCTATTTTTAAATGACTTTAATCTTAGCATGGACGGGGAATAATTTCACTGAATCACTGAAATGTTTCTCTTTTTGTGAAAGCTCTGCTCAGGTAGCGGCTCCTCTTAAGATGTCATGAAGTATTTGTGCAATTAGCTTCTAGTTGTTTTTAGGTGACTAAGTGTTTTAGGATTACTTTTACTGCTCATGTAAGAAAAAATATGTATTTTAAAGAAAATCTTCCCTCAGGTATGAAAGCCACCAAATCATTCTTTGGATGTTAAAATCCCCAAAACAGCCATTTGCTTCAGTTCAGTACAACTTCACTGAGGAACAATTAATTACAAGAATCAACAGACATATTGTGGATCTGATTATTACATGTGTTCACCCACTCGAGTAAAGCTAGATGAATAAATTTGATCCCCTTCACATCTTTGAATATGAAGCTGCAGCAGCTCGTTGGCTTTGTAGAAAAACTGGAAATGGGAGCTAATCAAGCAGCCCGGCAGAGATTATTAAAAAATAAATAAATCTTTCAATACATTTTACTTGTTGCCAGGCAACAGGCAGAGACTACAGAAAGTTACTTTTACAACTGAAATAAGATAATTATAAATAGAATTGTGATGTTCAGCTAAAAAGTAGAAACTCTAAATTTTAATGGTTTTACACTTTGATTCCCTTCGAGATCAAACAAACACTAACAGTTGTCCTTTGGTCCTAAATAGAGCAGGTCATGATTAGGCTTCTTTCTGAAGTTAATCATGAATTAATGTATCATTAAAACTGTTAGCTGATATTTTGCACATCACTAATGGAAATTAGATTTTTTT
Organism: Hypsolebias antenori; assembly: GCA_031762315.1. NCBI lineage: Eukaryota > Metazoa > Chordata > Actinopteri > Cyprinodontiformes > Rivulidae > Hypsolebias > Hypsolebias antenori. The sequence goes on along the minus strand of JARVGS010001636.1, from coordinate 22,116,348 downwards.
TTTCCCCAATAATTTTTGTGAGCAAATCCACCAATGGATATTTCTTTAAATTCTCCCTCTTTGCTCGTACACAATTTAAATGTAGAAGGGCTGGTTAGACAGACAAGTCAACGGTAAGTGTCATTATTGGGTTAATCTGAACATTTTACACTCAGTTCAGTTTATTTATATAGCGCCAAGTCACAACAGAAGTAATCTCGGCACTGAACAGAAACATTCAAATATAAAAACCATAAGTTAACACTGTTTATCTGAGGAGCAGACTGCTTTGAATTTAACTCTCATCTTGAGCAAGCATGAAGGCAACAGTGGAAAGGAAAAACTCCCTCGTGAGGAAGAAACCTTTAGCAGAACCAGGCTCAGGACAAGCGGCCATCTGCTTCAACCAGCTGGATTAGTAGGAACAGATACACAATGGCAGGTCCAGAATCACACGTTAAGATAGAAATAGTATCAAATGAAAACTTCAATTTTAACACATCGTTTAAGGAAATGAGGTCAGTGTGTCCTCTAGTAGTGTACGCCTATGGCAGCATAACAATCCAACCCTAACTATAGTATTTATCAAAAAGGAAAGTTTTAAGTCCAGTCTTAAAACTGGACAATGTGTCAGCCTCACGGACAGAAACTGGAAGCTGGTTCCACAAGAGAGGAGCCTGATAACTGGAAGATCTTCCTCCCATTCTGTTTTTGGAAACTCTAGGGACTGAGTAAGCCTGCAGTCTGAGAGCAAAGTGCTCTGTTGGGTTACATGTCATTTGATGTATTTAAGAACATAATCTGCATCTTAAAAAAAAAAAAAAACCCAATTATAAAACAGTTGCAATGAAAACAGAGTTTGTAAGAGCCAAAATGACTGTTGTGTTGTTTGTGGTGGCACAGGTGTTCAGATTTGTCCAACCCTGCAGGTAATTGCATGAAGGGTGTGGTCACATATTAAGTAGAGCTGAGTAATTGCACCAGGTGCTGAGTTAGTAGGGTTTCTTGCGAACTTTTCTGTTGACCGTCACTGGAGGACAGTTTAGAAACGTCACTTTTGATCAATATCTTTTTCAGTCAAACTGACCAACGTAAATTAATACAGGCGCAGTTTCCTGGACGACAAAAGTAATTGTTAGTTTTATAAATACTGTACACAAAATACAAGGTGGACTCAGCATGGATTTATGGAGACATCACAGAACAAGCTACTCAGCCGGCAGCGACTTTTTTGTGGATCAAAGTCGCTACAGACTTGTTTGCTCCTGTTTTCAGTATTTTTTTTTTTTTGCTAACATTTCCTGCCACGCAGCTTCATATTTTGCCTATAAACATGAGCAACATGGGCCCTCTGATCCTTTTTTTTTTTTTTCTTTACTGACAAATGTCAATTTGCTGATTTTGATCAGCAGTTGGTTTAGAGAATTAATCCCTTGTAGTAGAAGTTCCTCACATGGGACACTTACTTCATTTTATATATGAGCGTAGTTTTTCTGGTAAATAGACCCAGACAATCTCCTTTAATGAGAATACTACTATTGTAATGTACAGTGAATGATATTGATGTTTATCTTTTCTGTGTGATTGCATGCCTTCCTTTCTCTCTTTTCCTGGTGTCTGGGTGTGCGTCTGTTTCCCCAGGCTTTCCTCTGAGGCCACAGGACTGGCAGCCAACTGATAGGACACTGCATCTGCACTAAGTCACATTTTATATCACCGGCTACCATACAGCAGTCTAATGCAACTATTCATCTTCAGAGTTTATATATTGTACATCCTCGTTCTCATTTGAAAATAATGTCAACTGCCACTGATCGAATCTGAGTTCTTTATTTATTTTATTTTGTTTTGGTTTTAGTCAAAAAGAAGCAGAAAATTAGGTTTTAAATTCTCGTTTGAGTCAGGTTGCAGATTTTAATGATTTGATGGTAGCCTTCTTTTGTTTCTCTTGCTCTATTTTATTTTTATTTTGCCGTGACAAAGAAGTAGTTGGAAACCCCAATTGGGGCATATAGATTTCGTTCTGTACAGCTCTTTTTTTTTCTTTAAAAAGGAAAAGAAAAATAAAGAATCAAAAATTACGACTAGTGTTTTATTTTGTTTAGATTTTTTTTTTGTTCTTTTATTTTGGCCCATATTTACTTGCTTTAAGAATAAACGGCGTCCTCGCCCTGTGTCACCTTCCCAGCCGAAGTGCTTGTAACTGGGATTATTACACGTATGTCACTGATCAGGAAACGTAGCTGTAGTTTCACCGTCACTGATCAGATTTGGTTCTGACGACAAATGTTCTAACGTTCAGATTAATTTATTCAGATAAATTCAAATGTGTACGACTACGCATGTCACCTTCTCTCTACATGTCATTCCGGTTCCCTCCCCCCTTTCTGCTGGTCCTGAGATCATGTGTTGATATTTTGCTGGGATGGGAGATTTTTGGGATTTTTCTGGACTCGGGTTTAAGGGATCAGAAGCAGAGGGTTGGCCTCGCTTTTTTGTATAGATTGATATATACTTTAAAAAAAATTGAAATATTTGTTTTAAATGGAAGAATGAATATTTTTTTTAACTACAAAAATAACTTCTGGACACTGATTGGTCTAATAAATGTGATACGGCTTAGGAGTGAAACAATTTATATGTTTGAACTAAACAAAGAAAGGGTTGTGAGATACCACTAGATTCCTTCTCTTTGCTTTGCTCAAGTCAGGATTCTCTTTTTTTTTTTTTTATTTGCAGGACAGAAAAAAAACGTGCACGTTGTTTAAGACTGTAGACCTGGGTGCCACAATATTGTTAAAAAAGAAATAAAGGCGTGAAATGCTTAAACCACACATTTTGTTGCTGTCTTTTATAAATGACAAACGTCAACTGAGATTTTATAAGTCTGAGTTTATTTTAAATTGCTTCTTAAATATATTTATTGTACAGTTACATTAATGTTGTATAAAAAGCCTTCGTTACAGTCCAGCCTGGTGTCATTTCAATAAATAAAACAAAACACAAACCTCCATGACTGAAACACTAGAGGGCAGTAGTTTGGCCTGTTGGCAACATTTCATCCTCATAATGGATTTCTTGGTTCAGATCTTGGAGACATTGTTCATAAAAGCTCTACAAATGTAAACTTAAACTCCTACTTCCTGATTAAAAAATAAAAAATACATTTTTCTAGCTTATTGATTGACCTGATGGATTATTGAATAGTAAGCTCAAATGTACAGGAAAGTTTTCAAAGAGTACATCAGCACCAGTTTCATCATTCTATTAAAGACGTCCCCACAAACAACTGAAAAATAGACCAACAGTGTCTTCCCTGTGAGGCTAATGTTAGTGCAAACTGGAAAACATCAATGTTGGCATGTAAATCTTTATTCTAAGACAGGGCTATTCAACTAAATTGGTCAGGGGACAACAGTAAATCCTATTAAATAAGGTTTTATAATTTAAAATCTAGTTTTATTTAAAAATGAACCCATTGGTGAGCGGAACTGGGCTCACCCGTGGGCCCGAGTTGGCCCCTGGACCGCCAGTTGAATAACCCTGTGCTAAGATCTTAAGTTAAATTCCGTAATTTTATTCTTTATGTTTAAGAACAAATGTGCCAACTGTGAGTATTTCTGCTAGAAATAAGTGCAGATTAGAGATGCAAAATGGTGTTAAAATGTATTTAAATAAAAAAGATATTTTTATTTACACTGGCACAATGCAAACGTTCCTTCTGCGAGATGGAACATTTCTATTTTTGTTCATGTCATTGTTACAAAGTTATCTTTTTAAATATCTGCTGTCTTTTTTTTTTCTCAGTAAAATTTAATTCTGATCACAAAACGTATTTGAATTGATCATCCAAGAGGTTTACATTGCACGCTTTTATCTTTACAAGCATGCTTTCTTTTAAATATCATTTACACCCTCCATAGTCTGAAGATATTTTGAAACTTTTTTTTTTTTAACTGCTGAACAATTTGCAGCAATAATTTGTTCCTCTTGCGGCTGATGATCATGAACAGCAGCTACGGTTACATTCAGCCAACAGAATCTTTTTGAGGTTCAAAAAGAACAGAACCACCTATAGAGAAACATCAGCACCTTAAGTTATACAATCTCACATTTAAAAAAATTTGTTCATTTTACAACAGTTTCATATTTACAATCATATTCAAATCACATAGAAAATGAGGCAAATAATGACACTAAATTAATTGCAAATGAAATGTAAACTTTGTCACACATAAATAAATAGTGCATAATGTAAGAAAATGTGTTCTATTACCGGTAAATGGGAGTTGCAGCACCAGTGGGTGAGCTGCTGTGTTGCTTTTTACACTTGCTGTAAACACCCTAAAAGAATCTATTAACCATATTTTCATGTTAAATAATAATAATAATAATAATGTGACAATGATGGAAGTACAAAAAAACGTAGATGATGACAAACGGTTGTTCCAGGCCTCCAGTGGAGGCTTGTGTTGCTGAGGCATAGTTTGATTAATTTTTGCTCATCTTCGGCCTGTTGCTATGGAATAAACCACAACAAGACTTTTTTTTTTTTCTTCTGTCGATGCAGCTCATCCATTAAAGGTTCACGTGATGGGTTAAATCAGATTTATAGTAAGATGAGTTTTAATTTCATGTCTGCCATGAAAGCACCAACATGATTAGTATTTTTCTGAAGAGTGAAGCAGGTCCTCAAGAAACCAGATGTTTGCGATTCACCAGTTGGCTGGAGGTTGACTTGGGTCTGCACTGCATGACTGGTCCAGCTCTGCACTGTCACAGTCCGAGTCGTCATACTGAGCCTGGTTTAACAACAAAACATCAAGTCTCAGAAGTATCTATAACTAGACCTGCATGTCTTTTTCCATTCACACACTTCACTTTTTTATTACCTCATAATTGTGTTCACTCGAAGCGAGCTGCGTCTTCACTTGGCGTAGAACAGCTTCTTTCTCAGACAAGCCGTCGGAGCCCATTTGTGTCTGATCAGAGGGATCAGCAGGAATCTCAGAGCCCTGAGACAGCAGGTCGTCGCTTTTGTCTTCCAGGCGCTCGTCCGTGTTGGTGCTGACTACGTCAGGTGTGCCGCTGTGGGAGTGATCGGTGGTGTTTCCCTCCTCACCGTCCGAGACGGATAAGTTTTCCAAGCTGAAGTTGGAGAGGGACTGACATTTGGTGATGCTCACTGCGCGCCTGTGTGTTACACGGAATAACAGGAATACATTAATAGAGAAGTGGGGAACAAAAGATACACAGGTAAAGTATGGATATGTTCCCGTGTTGTGGCTTTATCATAACTAAAAGGTGGAGTAAAGTATTAACATTAAAATTACAGGCAGTAATATGCATGTACATGTTTGTTAATAAAATATTTTATAAACTGGTGGACAGATTTTAGATTTTGAGGCACTATAGCAGTAATGACTGAATGTGCAACTGTTGAGGTCAACTCGATTGAAGACGGCCACCACAGCTAATCAACCCACATTTTAATGTTGCAATGAAAAATGTTAAATATGTTTGACTATTATTGAATATTTCAATTCTTCCTTTTTTTCTAGAATTTTTTTTATTTTTATTATCATTATTATTATTAATTTTTTTTTTAACCAGGAGAAATTCATTGAGATTAAAAAATCTAATTGACAAAACTGGCAACGTAAAACTGTTGCTCTATCAAGTTTTTTAAATTTAATTTTAGTTATTTATTTTTGTAATGAGCATTGTGTACCAACTTCATGCTCTGTGCTGGTAAGTATGACGTTGGACACCCAACAAATATTTTTCAAACCCTGATCTCTTCACTACACAGATAAGAAAATTAAGCATCCTTATATTTCTATGCTGACGATACAGTTGTTTATTGTTGATCTAAATCAGCTGCTAAGGTTTTCCAGTCTGCATTCGACATTCAGTCAGACTTGTTCCATCTCAAACTGGCGATAAAACCAAAAGAATGTAGTTTTCAAACAGGAAGTCTGTACCAGCAGTCCTTCCTCTTATTTTATCTCTGTGTTGAGTTTGTCGATTCTTACAAATTCTTGGGAATCTTAGTCGATGCACATCTCTCTTTTAAGCCTCATGTCAGAAATGTCATACATCTCCATGTCTCTGCGTGAGTGCAGCTGCAGCGTGCGCTCTCAGGACATTATTACCTCAGTGTCCCTTCAGTGCATACCGAATTCTGCAAAATGGTCTTCTCCTACTCTGCTCCTGTTTTCTGGAATATCTTACAAATAAATCTGAAGCTCTTGACCTCTAAGGGATTTTAAACAACTGCTAATAAGTTCATGGCAAATATCAATGCAGACATGTTCCAGTTTTTAGTATTTTATATCACTTTATAATGTCGTGTTTTTTTTTTTTTTTTTTTTTAATTTACTTGGTTTGTTTTATGTGTAATGTGGCTTTTGAATTTGGATATCTGGATTTTTCTGCTCAGCTGTAAATACTGTTTTTATTGTTCTTACCGTCTCCGCGGCAGCTCCACTTCACTGTCCACTTCTCCTTCCTCTTCCTCTGATGAAAGTCCACGTCTCTGTGGATAAAATTTAAAGCAAGAGTTCATAAATGCACAGCACAGAGTTACTAAAGCTGAGACTGTTCAACTGCTAACTCTTGAGAAAACACCAGAGTCATAAAAACTCTGAGGTTAAACAGGTGTTTAAAGTTGCAACTTCAATCAGTGACGTTTCTGTCTGGCCCAAATGCTACAAACTGACATTCAGTTAAAATCTTTTAATCTTTATTTGATCTTTGTTGCACTTATTAGAAGTATTACATTCATGAATACCTCATGGACAATTAGGAACCTGCAAATTTTGACACTGGAACTTTCTTAGAGCAAACTTTTACAGTAAAACACTTAAATCATTAGGTAAAGTTTGACTTTTGATGTCTTAACTGATGCCATGCTGTAAGGTTTCCACAAACTTTTTGACCAAATGTAGAAACAAAATTGTTTTATTTCCACCGAACCATCCCCTTGCTACTCACCTTGCTTCTTTTTAAGGTGAAAGTGAAATAGAACTCCATGAAAGCATTTTGAGATTTACCTGACTGCGTGTGACCGCTGCCCTGTAGAGCAGCGCTGCAGGTGTGAGCCGCTGACTTCTGGGTGAGCGTGTGATCACTGTCCCCTCCTCCTTTTCATCGCCCTCGTGGGGAACACGAGCGTTCCCGATGACGGACGACCTTCCTGCCGCCGCCCCTCTTCCGCACGGTGAATCTGGGCTACTGGAGAACGGAATAGACGCTGCGTCTTCGCTGGGCGTGTCACTGCGTGGAGGTGTTTCGGCTAAGTCGTCTGTCCCCACCCCAACGTCCCGCCCGTCTTCTGGCCCGTCCGTCCCTCTGCTGTCTTCCAACCCAGCTGAGGCGCTCTGACTGCCTGCTCTGTCCAGCCCCGGCCTCATCTGCCCCTTTCGCCGCTCTTCAACCTCCAGGGTGGTTGAAATAAGATCAGGGCTGGAGGACGACATCTTCTTGAGCAGCAGGTCGTGCTGCAGGCCCCTGAGAGCCGCGCTGGGGTCCAGCCGGTGTTTGTTGCTGGGAACAGAAGAGGTGGCGCTGATCATTGCTAACGATGACGACAGAGTGGCTTTAAGCTGAGCCAAGTCGCCGCTGCTGCCTTTGCCGGCCTTCCTGTAGCGAGGTTTTCCTCGGCGAGAGCGGCCAGGAGAGGTGGAGCCCTTGTTGGGGATGGTGACCTGGGTCATGGATGAGTCCAGTTTGGGGAGAATGACTTCTGACTTCAGTAGGTCTGGTCTAAAAAGGGAAAAGTAAGATTCTGTTTATAAAACATGACAAAGAAGCTTTTTAATACTCTGGATTTTTGTCATTACTGTTCACCTCATACACACCACAGCAGTGATTCCCAGGCCTTTTGCTCTTTGACCCATCAACCTTGTTAATAAGCCAATTCAACAAAGAAACTCCTCATTCGTGATTTTCATCCACTTAGGAATTCTGTTTTTAACTCTGTGGAACAATTAAGGCTAAACATACAAAAGCCAAATATTTCTTTTTTGTGTTCTGTAGAACTTCTTCACAAGACACATTGTTGTACTTGTATCGTGGCCCAAAGCAGGGTTCTGACACCAACTATAAGAAGCACAACACAACACATTTAAAGTACAGGCAGTCCCCGAGTTATGAACGGGTTCCGTTCCTACGACCCGTTCGTAACTCGATTTTGCCGTAACTCAGAGCGCCGCCCACGTGGCGGCCGTATCTCCAGATTTTCGGCCGGAAGTCGGAGCGCTACCCACGTGGCGGCCGTATACGTCGTTTTAAACACGTTTTTTTCAA
>JARVGS010001636.1:22075928-22090118 GCA_031762315.1 Hypsolebias antenori | reverse complement strand
CCCCCCCCCCCCCCCCCCCCCCGAGACGCCGGATGGTGGACTAGAATCGCCTCAAAGCCGTACGGAAGTCATTCTCCATGGCCCCTCCGAACTCCTCCCACGCCCGAGTTTTTGCCTCGGCAACCACCCGAGCTGCATGCAGTTTGGACTGCCGGTACCCTTCAGCTGCTTCTGGGGTCCCACAGGCCAAAAAGGCCCAATAGGACTCCTTCTTCAGCCTGACAGCCTCCCTCACCGCCTGTGTCCACCACCAGGTTCAAGGGTTGCCGCCACGACAGGCACCAACAACCTGCCGAGCCAGTTGTTTAGATATAATATCTGTGGGGGTAGACATTGCGGTTAGGGCACATTAAAGTTGATAGAAGCGCAAGACCCTTTTCAGGTGGATAATAATTGGAGGCTGCAGTCCCCAAGTAGGTGTGGTAGTAGCTGAGACTGATCCACACACATTGACAACTAACCATTTGGAGAAGGTTTGTGTTTGAAACTTTGTCATTAACTATTGGAATCAACTCGGTGTGTCTGTTAGTAAAATATCTTATGAACCGCTGGTTTCCTTCAAGTATCCCATCAAGGAATACTTGACCTTTAATCTAGAGTTGTGAGTTTCCTCACATGTTCCAGTTTACATCCAGTACAAACTCCACCAGTTCTGAAAAGACTCACTTTGGTGATTTGAGGTCTCTGTGGATGATCTTGTGGAGATGAAGGTAGTTCATACCCCCAGCAATGCCCATGGCCCAGTCCATGAGAAGGGATGGAGTGATCTTTCTGCCCGCTCGCAGCACCTCGTACAGCTGTCCCTGAGCGCAGTACTCCATGATGATGCAGTAACAAGGAGCCTGGGTGCAGATCCCTCTGAGAGTAAAACATAAATGCTGAAATGTTAAAGAGACTGCGTGAGACTTCATAGTCTGAAGTGAAAATGAACTAGTTACAACATGCTGCTTTTTTTAAGACACGTTTTAAATTTCAATCACGTTCTCTGGCTTCTAATGTTCTCTAAAATAAGTGATTATGTCCACTCACTTGAAAGTGATGATGTTGGGGTGTTTGAGCTTCCGGAGGTGCTTGATGTCAGTTTCTTTGATGTTTCGTACTTTCTTCACGGCAACTTCCTGTCCGTGCAGTCTGCCCAGGAAGACGGCGCCCTGGGCTCCACTGCCCACCCACTGCAGGTCCGATATCTCCTCGAATGGGACCTCCCACCCCTCTGCACAGAGAGAGAGAGAGAGCGATAAAAATCAGTGAGTTCAGAAGTTCAGAATAAGATGGCAGACTGACTACAAATCAGTTTCATTCAAATGAAATCACAGAACTAAATCTTGACTCAGTATTTGAGATAATGTCATGAAGAAAGCTCAACTTTTAGGGTGAAATAGATCAACAGGTTTGTTTCTTTGATTTCACATTTAGTCATTTGTGTTTTGTCAATTCAATGGCCGAGACCAAGAAACTCATTTCACTGAATAAGTTATCAAATTTGGAAGGACATTTTTGGATCTCTGGAGGATTCAGACTAATTAGTTTGATTCTCTGACACCTCTTTTAGTAATGTCAAAGTAGATACAGTATTTGTATTGCAGAAACATCTGAACAACATGGCAGCTGTCATGGATTACTGAGACATTTCTGACATGGCCCCTTGGTGAAAAATTCCTGATGATGCTTTCTTATGGCAAAACTTGATTTATCATCAATTACTAATAAACCAATTCTATCATCTTTGCTTTTCTTACGTGCTGTGTAGATTTATGGGAGTCATCATGTAAAAAAAGACACTGACTAAACATGTCTGCAAATTAGCATCATGCTAGCTAATTTAGCTAAAACTTTCCACAGTAAAGTTCCTGAGTTGCTAACAAGGCAAAGAAACATATTGAAATATAAAATGTTACATCATGAAACTAAAGATCTAGTGTCAATGCTAACAAATGTTAAAATCGTCCTCTGGTTGGTTTTAACACCAGAATTGTTATTGCCCGCCACCAAAGCAGTAATGCAGTGTCTGTCTGTGTCTGTGCTTTTGTCTGTAGAGATGCAAACTATTCCATGAACCAGTTGACAGATTTTAATAAAACTTGTAGAAAGTATTCATTAGATGGACATTTACAATTGATTAACATTTTGAGTCAGCCTCATTCAAGATGGCTGCCACAGCTGGACTAACTTGTCAAACACCAAAAGGGCTACAGCTCAGTCAATGAGCTAAAGCAGGGGTGTCAAATTCACTTACAAAAGGGGGGCAAAATTAAAACCTTTTTTCAAACTAAGGACCAATTTCAGAAACAACATTAACTCAATCAGATACCCAACATCTTCTCCTGGTCACAGGTTCCTGAACAAGCATTTGATTGGTCTCATTTGATGTTCTCTGTTGTGCTTTCGACATCATAATCAAAGATTACTGAAAAAATTCAAGCGATAGAAGTATTTTACATTTCACATATCATATTGAGGACCAGATAAGATGTCAACGAGGGCCACACTTGGCTCCCGGGTATTGAGTTTGGCACGAATGAGCTAAAGAGCCATCCACAGCACATTTGTTAATCACTACATCACAAGTTTTCACAATGGCTCATGAGATTGTGCACATTTTCATTTCCAAGGTTTGACCCAAAGAACTGTGGTATGAAAGGTGGTGGGTGATAAGCATGCCATAAAGAAATGCTAGGCATTTCATTTCAAATGATAACTGGTTTTAAGAATAATCATTCATGTAAAAACTTGAGAGCATATTGTTTGTCTCATTTGTCTCTCCCTGCGATGGACTTGTGACATGTCCAGGGTGTCCCCCACCTCTCACACAGTGATAGCTGGAAATGGGCACCAGTGAACCCTGCGGCCCAAAAAGATAAAGATAATGGATGGATGTTTAGTTTAAGATGATAGAAAGAACCACCAGTATAAGAACTGTTCATTTTATTGCAAAAACAAGACTTTGAGTTATAGTCTGTGCCAAAAATGTGAATGAAAACTAAATTCTAATAATAGAATAATCCTGTAGAGGTGCATTTTAGTTTGCTTGAAGCCTCAATGGTCCATAACCTGAGCTGATATCTTGTTCTGTAGATGAACCTCCTAACCTGAGACCCGAGGCTGCGATCAGACAGACAGGGAAGCTCTAATCTCTTGTGGGTAATTCTTTCTCAGCCTCCTAAATCCTGCTTAGTGCCATTGTGGGGCTGACGCAAAACAGGGGTCCAACACTCAGGAGGGGTTTTGGAGGAGAGAGAGGGATTTAAGAAGCTAATGTAGGGTGAACAGAATGGTGGAGGAGCAGTAATGGTGGTGGTGGTGTGTGTCTAAAGAACAGAAACAGTAGTGGGGATTCCCCACGGGTCAACAAGGGTCTAAAGGGCTGAGGCTGTTAATATACACACAAACATAGAGCCTGCTCTGCTGCTGATGCTGACCCAGGGAGAACAGCAGCAGGGTAGGCTGTATTCAGACACATTTATCACATTAATGAGGATGATATTAATCATTAATGTTCTAGTGAATGATTGTGGACTCCGCCTCTAACCAGCCTTCCAAATGTTAAAGACATTAGACCTCATCTGACAATGAGCACTCGCCACAGTTCTATTTTTTTCTTTTAATTTATAAAACTTGAGTAAATTACACCTCTTCATATGTCAGAGCCAAAATCCAGGTTTTACTGTGACACATCATCCCCCTCAGGTTGAAAAGAGAGATGTGGTGCATTCGGTTGCCGAAAGCTCCTCCAGTACAGTATTTACTTCATTTTTATAATATCCGCTGTGGAGTCATACGCGTGTGTGGCTCCTCGTGATGGTGCGGTGGAGAGGAGGGCAGTGAGGTGCAGATGGACTGGAAGTGATAACAAAACACGATGAAAGGAGAGACAATGAGAGGTGGAAGGAGGAGGGGGGAGGCGTGGAGAGGTGGAAAGCTGCCACCTCTGTGTTTGATATAGGTGCCATATTTTTGTCCAGCTCAGACATTTCATCAGACGTTGCATGCTAATGCCGGCGCCGGTTATTAGACGTTTCTATTTGCAGCCGCAGTCGTGTGTGCGTGCACACATCATTTGGTGCACGTGTGCTCCCGTCTGAGTGCGTGTCAGGCTTGTGTTAATAGAGATGAGAGGTGCAGGGTCAGAATGTGGCCATGCATTATTCATGAAGCAGATTTGGCAGAGGAGTCTCAGGGGAGCCCTGTGCTTTTGTAGTGGCTGCAGACATCAACAACACCGTCACGGGGAGCTGTAGCCTCACTGGGGGGGTGGGGTGGGAGGTGGGCACGAGCGTGGCAAACGGATGTGGGGTATCTAGAAGGAATAACTCCTTGGCAGCTTCAATGGAGTCTTTTTTCTGTTTTGCATGTATTTACTATTTCAGGGGGTTTGTTTACATCGTTGCCATAATGAGAGTCACTTTTCTGCCGACCGATTAACGTAATTAAAGTGGAGATAAAATCATTTAATTAGCATATCAAAGCTTCAAACCAAAATTAAGCTGGGGGGAAGTGGTTGTTTTTATCGGTCAACTAAAAGCCACCATTGGTTTTACGGTGTAGGGCTGTTTGTCCACTTTAAATAGAAATAAACGTCACCTAGACTTACCGTCCAGGTTGTGTTTGTGCTCTGTGGAGTAAGCCTTGCCGATCATAGTCCAGACAGGCCGCAAGCACCCAAACAACCCCTCCAGAAACCCTCCGCCCCCTCCTGTGGACTGACACTGTAACCTGGTGTCGTCCACCTGGCTCCTGACCACGGAGCTGTCTGGCTCCAGCCCCTCTCCCTCTGTCCTTACACCGCCCCCATCGTGCTCGTGGAGTTTCAGCACGCTGTTGGCAAAGTGCTCCTGTTGTTCCTCGCTGGGTGTCTGGTTGTGTCCGGTGGTTCTCCCCTCTCCTCCTCCCCCGGGCTCTCCAGCATCCCCGGTGTCTATGGAGAGGACGTTTCTGAGGACGCACTGGGTCGGCGTCAGGTCCATTTCCGGCGTGCAGGGGGTTTCAGCGTCGAGGCGGCGAAAAGACGGGGGGTCGGACAGAGGTGTGTTGAAGCCGGAGAGGGAGGGCGAGGGGGCTCGGGGTTCGTGAACGAGCGCCATGAGGAGCTTCAGGAGGTGAAACGACTGAAGCAGCGGGAGTCTTCAAGACACGAAAACAGAAAGAGATACAAACGATTATAAAAGACGTGAAAACTCAAACCCCTGCAAAGGTAAGTTGGAAATTTAAGATTGTTACTAAGTTATCAGAAACTTAGTAGTTAAGGCCTGAGTCTGACCCAGTTACATTCGAGCTGTATGTGAATGAAGGCAGACAGATGAAATCTATTTTTTATTGGGATAATTGTTACAGAACTTAAAGTTTCTTCTGAAGTTCACACTTTCTACATAGCAAACCAACAAAGATGCAGATGATCATAACCAAGCCGCACATTTCAGCACATTGACCATCGATGGGATTTCTCACAACAAGGACGCAATGACACATTTCGCAGTTTGATTAAACAAGCGAAACGTGACCCATAGCACCTAGACAAGTGTCTAAATTTGTTCTTTATGAGACGTGACAGCTGATTTAAGTTGTGTGTATTAGGGACAAAGAGCCTCATGTCTGGACCATAAATCTGAGAGAGCTACTGCTGAAGACCTGTGATTAATGACAAATGAAATCGATCTCCCTCTCCCTGACAAATCAAGCACAGCATTGCAGTAAATATTTTAGATTGGCACTTGTTTAACAAGCTTAAAAAGTGAATGATAATTTGCTGGTATATAAAACAGACCAGGCAAAAAATAATGAGAGAAATCCACCGGCTTCTTCAAAGCTTTACACATCTCCAAGGACAATAGCACATGCATGCTTAGCAAGGAAGGAAACTATATTACTTCTTATAAAAACATTTTCTTTCATGCTGTTTTCACTGATGAGCATGACAAAGACATGGCAGGTTTTAATCATGCAGCTAAAAATGAAAGCAACTAAAATCCTTCATATTTTACTATAACAACCACAAGGAAAAAGTCTGTGTTTTTAAGGGAACATTAAATTTGGAGCGTATAAGTGGGGTTTTATGAGCATGACTTCGGTTATTTTCATATTTGAATGACAAAAATTAGTAAAATGACAAATTATGCATCGATTACATATAAACAGTAACACACATTTTAAGATGTGCCAGCATTTAAAGTAATCGGTCTGAAAATCATCCGTAGTTTCATGTAACTATTACAGTATTCCTAATTCATAGATTAGTCTTACATATAAAAAAAGACATATTATCAGCCAAATTATATCTCAAGGTCCTGAAATCTGATACAGTAGAGAAAAAAAAAAACAACCTTCCTCATTAAAATGTTCTGCTCTGAAAGAAAATCAACTCCAGGGGCACATCTGGTGCAACCCATCATTCACATCTGACTGATCCCGTCTCCTAATAGTCCTGCTTTATTTATCGGAGTGTGTTTGTGAGGAGGTGTCAGCTGCAGGAGCTGCAGGAGCAGGCTGCGCTCGGTTACAGGCCAGCGCGTCCAGGAGGCGCATCCTTCCCTCCTCTCCACCTCCTCCGCCTCTCCTCCGCCTCGCTGACAGCATCAGCGATCCCAGTCAAACACAAACTGACAGTTTACATCAGAATGAAACATATTTCCTGCTCAGCCTTTCTGCCTGCCCCTCTCGTTTGTTTCTCCGACTAAATGATGCCAGTCAATGGTTCCTACCTCAGCGGGTGTCCATCTCTGTAGGATGCGAGCGCGCAGCCTTTTTCTCGTTAGTTTGGAATTTTATATTAAAATAATAATAATAATAATAAATAAAAAAAACCGACTGAATAAAACGTCCCTTTTGCGCAGCATCCACGCTCCCTCCTCCTCCCTCCTCCTCCTCTTCTGCATCCAGCTACGTTTTCCTCGGCTGAACCGTCCAACCAGCAGTAAACACAGATGCGCTCCTTCACTTCGCCTGTTCTCCTTCTCCCCTACTCCTCCTCCTTTTCCATCACCTCCTATAACGACGCGATCTGCGCACACTCGCCGATTGAAACCCCCCCGGTCGCATGTAGTAAACACCGCCGAGGAAGAGGAGAAGGAGGAGAGGAAAAGGATGGGGAGGGAGGCAGCAGGCCTCCTCCTATCAGAGCAGGCGTGCGTCGTGACGCGCGCAGTCCGGTGAGATCCGGACGCGCGCAGGTCCGGGGGTTTGGAGTGAGACTTCACTCTTTGACAAGGCGGTGGAGGGGGGGGGGGGGGGGTGTCAGCCGGTGTGTGAGGTGATCAGAAATGATGTCATCCCCAAAGCACGCGCAGCATTTGACTGGACAGCATGCAAATCCTCTCAAACCCTATTAACGCCGTGCGCGTGGAGGGCGCAGTAATTGGTGCGTTTAATCTGAGAGCTCCGTCTGCTGCAGAGTGAAGATGAAGGATGGATCAGCTGACCCATTTCCCTGAGGCACGAAGAGATGGGTATCAATTGAGGAAAACCCAAGTGAGACTTTTTCCACAACTCGTTTTCCTCATTTTGATGAACAGATAAATAAAGTTAACATCTTTATTTTAAATAAATGGTGGGGGTGTCTGCTTGTAAACTTTCAACAACACACACAAAATGGCTATAACTCTACATATTTGACCTAGAATTTGAAGTGGTAGTAGCTGAGACTAATCTCCATTACTTATTATGAGGGCTCACAGACTGTGCAAAAAATCTTTAACATGTTGCCATTAACTGTCCGGAGTCAACCTCATCTGTTAGTTAAACATTTCATGAACATAACACAAAAAACGGCTTAAATCCACATTCTGCTGGATTTGATGTCACCCACAACATACCTCAAGTGTTATTTGCACAAGAACTTTGATGAAAACGCCACAATTAACTGTTGGAGTCAACACTTTAAATAACTCAAAAACGGATGCACAAGTTTTATTGAAACTTTCAGAACCAGATGCATGTTTACAAGTGAATAACAGCTGGAGTCAATCTAAATCAAGATGGCCACCACAGCACATCCAGATCAGCCAACACAGAAATGTCCATCAATCAGGACAGTTAAAATCTGAGGTGGTCGTAGCTGCGATTGAGGTTATCCTCAATGTATCAAATCTCATGATATCATAATGTTGTGCTTAACAACAGTTGTCCAGACCAAATTGGCTTAAACTCTATCATTTCTCAAACTAAAAT
The DNA here is from genome assembly GCA_031762315.1 of Hypsolebias antenori. Lineage (NCBI taxonomy): Eukaryota > Metazoa > Chordata > Actinopteri > Cyprinodontiformes > Rivulidae > Hypsolebias > Hypsolebias antenori. Next base: position 22,081,958 of record JARVGS010001636.1, on the reverse strand, counting down.
CTTTGTTAAAATTGTGGAAGGGGACATGTATTCCTTCAAGTAATCCTTTCATATTATTATTACTCTGTCATATAAAGAAGCTAAATGGGCAGAAAACATCTAAAATCATATAAACAAAATAAAAATAAAAAACACACCTGACACCAGTTTAGAAATATATATTATTGTGGTTTTAAAACAAAGTATTAAACATAAACACAACTTTAAATCTTGGCAACCAAAATAATTGATTGAAATTTTAGTCTGTCTAAAGTGCAATAGTACCGCAGATCGCAAAAGCCTGTTGTTACCACACAAAAATAAAGAACTCACAAAACTCAGTTGTGAAATTATGCATTCAGTGCAAAACGAGTTGAAACTTTCCGGTTCACACAGACATAAGTGAGTTTGGAGATCCCATGTCAAACTTTGTGTTTATGCAGAGTCTAAATGTTTGTAGCTCCATGACCCTTTTTGAGCACTAAATCCAAATCCAGCCCTTATCTCCCAGATTAAGTCCACGTTGGATTTAAACCCATAACGATGACCTCATCCTGCTGCTTAGACAGAAGGGGAAACTCCTACAGCACAAACTGTGACAGACCTGCACAAATAAAAGCAGTGAAAGCCTTCTTGTGCTCTCTGATGGTTATGAAGATCACAGAGGAAAAGGTTAGGGTTTGATACCACTATAGACAAGAAAAACATCCATCCATCCATTATTTTTACCAGTTTCTTCCTGGTCGGGTCACATGGGTCACTTGTGCCCATATCCAGCAGTCACTGTGCGAGAGGTGGCGACCCTGGACATGTCTCCAGTCCATCACAGGGACACATAGAGACAAAAGAGACAAACAACCTTTCACTCTCTAGTCTTTATAGGAGGAAACAGGAGCACCCTGAGAAAACCCATGCATGCATGAAGAAAACATGCAAACTCTACCCAGAAAGATCCCTCAACCAGGATTCGATCTGGCGACCTTCTTGCTGAGAGGCTGCAGCTCCACTAACTGCTCCACTGTGCCGCCCACAAGAAAAACAGTTTTAATAATACTGCATCTTTGGATCCTCAACCATTTTCTGGGTACTGTCTGTAAAACATTGTGGTAGAAGTGTTTGTCTTCACTCCATCTTTACACCTATGGGAAGCTGTAAACAAAACATAAAAATAAAAAAACTACAGTATTTGGACTTATATGTCTTACATGTTACATTTAAGATCTAATGTTCCAGCAAATACAATTAGTATTTCCTGGGAATATGCAGTGTGAATGTGTATTGATGAATGATTTTGCTGAAAGCTTCTGAAGAAGCTAAAAAATATAAAGCTGTAAATCTTCACTTACTGAACTGTCACTGCTTGTTTAATTTGAACAGTTACAAATGTCGACAAAAACTGACGAATGATTTGCTGAAATGCCAGCAAAATGCTAAGCAGGAACACGTTAGCTCATAGCAGCCAGAAGGAGCAAAATGCTATCAAAAAAGCATGAAAAAGCTAGTTTAAGAGGCAGAAGTGTTTAAATTTGAGCAAAAAGCAGGTAAATACTAAGCTCTAGATGTAGTGAAACGCCAGAAAAAAAATCTGGCTAAGAGACAGAAGTAGAAATATAATTGTAATAAATAAAGATAAAGCTAGCGCTGGGCAAAAATAGTGAAACTGTGGTAAATCCAGTTCAACACAGTTAAATTTAACCCTAAAATCAGTAGAGAGCATTGCTGACCCATGAAGTGTCCAGTTGTCAAGTTGAAGATTTTTATGTGAAAGGGTTCCCGAGTTAGAGCTGTTTAAAGAAAGGAGCAACATTTATCGTTGACCTTTGACCCAATGACTTTAAAAAATAATAGGGATCTTTGCTGACCCACAATCCAGCTGTGATGTCTGACATTTCTTTGTTTATCATATTAGAGCTTTTTAAAGTAAGGGATGAGTTTTGATCTCTTTGATCTTGATCTTTGACCCAATGACTTTGAAATCAGTTAAAAAAAAAGTTGATCAATGAGATGACCAGCTGTGAAGCCTGACATTTCTTTGTTTATTATAGTAGAGTTCTTTAAAGTAAGGGGTGTGTTTTAATCTTGATGTGTGACCTTGATCTTTGACCCCATGACCTTGAAGTCAGTAGAAAAAAAATGTTGACCAATGAGGTGTCCAATTGAGAAGTTTGACATTTCTATGTTAATACAGTAGTTTTCAAAATAAAGTACTGTAATATAAATAAAGGGGTGAATTTTGACTCCAAGACCCCAAAATTGACAAGCACCATTATTGACCCATGAGGTGTCCAGCTGTAAACTTTGACATCTCTACATTACACAGTTGCAGAATTTGAGCTAGACACTATGGGTTATTTTGGTGGCCATATTGAATTTTATTTACCCTTCTGTATGGGTTGAGGATCACTCTCAGCCACTACCACACCATATTTTCACCTAAATTATCTAAAAATTGATGAGCTGAAACTGAAAAAATAAAATAAAAACAAACCCACAATAAATCCCAAAACCAGACATTACTGGAAAAATAGCTCAAATCAGCAGAGAAAAGCTAAAAGGAGCCAAAACCAGCTAAAATGAGCACAGAAGCAGCTAAAAACCAGAAGAAAAAAAAGCTGAAATGAGCTGACAGACTTAAAGAGCACATGACTGCTGAACTAAAAGAAAATTCAAAATGATTACATTAAAGGTTACATTGGCAGAAAACAATCTAAAGAAACAGAAAAACAATAGTGTGAATAATAAGCATTCACACAGTAAATGTGCAAGTTATGATCAGCGAAGTTAGCTGTGTGTTTGGCAATAACGTTAATGCAGTACTTTTATTATTTAATGGTATATTTTCCACATTTCAAGTTTTCAAATTAATCTTCAAAGAACCATGACCAAAAAAATGGTATTTATAAATGTTTAATATTACTTTTAATATCACATGCAAAATAAGTTGAACTACAAGCAGCTTTTATTGCCGTTTCTTGCCGTCTTCAACTATACCTCCTCTTTTGTTTTCTGATTTAAGGCAGTCTGAACAAAGCACCATGCATTCTCCACTACTTTTATCTTTTTTCTGAAAACTTTCTTCATGATTTATTTATGTGAGCTTGCATGTGCAGCGTGGTTCATCTTCAGGGAGGTTCGTGGCTTTGAGGATCCGAACAGCTGCTTCTGAGGTCCACCAACACAGCTTTCATAAGAAACAAGTGTCGAAAGAGCGCTGCTGGGTATCATATCTGAACAGATTAAAAAAAATAAGCTTTCCATTGCATGACTATAATAAAAAATGTAACTGATATTTTGTTTTGAATACACTTTTTAATCGCCATTGCACATGAAGCAGATATTCAGTAATTACAATCAACTTGAACCAAACTCAGGCTGCTAATAGAACAGCACTCCAACAAGCGCACGGTGGCATCCATCCAAATAGCTGATGTAAAGTGCTGCATTGCTTGGCAACAGGCGTCATTAGCTGCAGGAGGGAATTAACAGATGCCTGCAGAGGGGAATGTCGAGAGGAATGTCGTGTGTGTGTGTGTGTGTGTGTGTGTGGGGGGGGGGCCCACATGCCTCTGGTTCTGAGCGTACAGTATGAGGTGAGAGGCTCAATGCCAAGGGGACACAGATTGTCCCTGACCTGTTGGGGGGGAGGGAGTTGGGTGGATGGCGGTGGCAGGAGAGAGGTCTTATGTGCACATTTGTGTGATTGGAAGTAGAATGGTGATGGAGGGCAGCTTCATGGAGAGCCTCTTGTGTTCCTTATCATCACGCAGCTGAAGAGGTGGCCAATCATCACACCTTAAACAAACAACTGGCACTCAGCAGCACCAGTACACTAACTGGAAACTAACTGCAACATAACCATCTTTTAGATAAAAAAACAAAACAAAACTCTAGTTCTGAGCACTTAAATAAACGTGTTGTTTGCAGTGCGGAGGGGTCTCTTCCTGTCTGCTGAATGATTCTGTCCAATGCTGCCATCAGTCAGGTTGCCACTATTGTCTACTTCATCCAGTTTGACCAGCAATGGGATTTATTAAGGCTGGCGCCAACCAGCGTTGGTGGGAGGGTGTTGTGGGGGTGGGGTGTTCTCCATTTCAAACAAGATGAGCTCACCTCCTGTCTGCAGCTCAGGAAGAAGACTTTTCATTCATAAAGTTCACCCATTCACACACGAGCGAGCACAGACATGCACACACACACACAGACACAGACGTGCAACGGACACGTCTCCAGGGAGATGCTAGAGACAGCTGTGCCAAAGAAGCCATACTCAGGTGAGATCACCCCCGGATGCCAAGCTTCCTTTCTTTTTTTTTTAAACTTTTTAAAAGATGAGCGTTTGTTCTCTTACATCATTTGACATTGCTTGCACATTGAAACACAACCTGAAGACGTTACAGAGAACTGATAGGAATACATATCCAGCAGGCATGTTGTTACATTGCCAACTGTGAAATCAGACGTAAATAAAAACTCTATCAAATAGTGCCGTTTGAAAAAGTTTACTCGTTTTCCAGATATTTATATGCAGTTCTGACATAAAGAAGAATAAAGTGCTATGTGTTGTCATCACTGTATGTTTCTATACAACAATGAAATTAGCTCTCTGCATTTAACCCATCACACGTGAAATACACCCAGGTGTGGCAGTGGGCAGCTACGTAAGGGCTCGGGGAGCTGTTAGGGATTAGGTGTCTTACTCAAGGACACCACGACTTGTGGGCATGGCGGGGAGTTGACCCTGTGACTTCCTGGTCCCAAATGGGCAGCCCTACCTCTACATCACAACCGCTCCTGATGTAGCCACAAAATTACACAGTCTAGGTAAGCAAAGTACTTTTATTTGCATACTTTACTGAAATACACACCAATACACCAAAACTGTTGGAACGTTAAACCCCAAAGAGCTCTTCCATGAACAGCTGACTTGTTTTTAGTCACTTCAGCTGTTTTTTGCAGGTAAACAACAGCACATGAATGTTTTTCATTCAACCTTTATTTATACAGGTTAGTTCTCATTGAGCCTCAATGACTCATTTACAAGAGAGACATGTTTCAGACAGACAAAGGTAGATAAGAAAAAGAGAAACACGAGGGGAGAGGAGGTAAAAAAAAAAAAAAAATCGTATCTCGTACTATGTCCTGGCCAAGGCTCAATGTGAAAGTTGCAAAAAAAAGACCTTGCACATAAACAGCAACATACAGACATAATACATTTATGCATGAGGAGGCCGACAATGGCGGTGAGTTGTCCGTGGACACTGCCAGAAAGTCCTATAGTCCTGATAAGAGATAACACAGTGTCTATCAGCCAGCTCAGCTCTGATACAGGTCCACAGATGCCCTCGGAGGAGAGGAATGGGGGTGGGGGGTGGGGGAACAGAGCTTCTTGTTCACATACCCTCAGGGAGAAATTTACGATAGTGGGCCTATTTATGTAGAACACCAAAATGCTCAAAATTAGATGATTAAATAAAGCATTATGAAACACAGTACGTATCTAAGCTCATTATTATGAAAACTTTACATTTTTATTCTTTTATTTCATAATTGTGTTTTTCCTGATAGCTTATTTATTTCATTATGCCACTTTTCAGCAGAATGACTTCAGCTGTCAATCAACATCAGTGGGTTGGACCTTCACGTCCACTGGCTGATCCATTTATTCCATTTTTCTGAATACCTGTTCACTGGCACAACTAGCATAGCAGCTAGCAGCAGGTTGCTAGGTCAACAGTCATGAAGGATGGTAGAGATGCATGAACTTCATCCAGCTCAGGTAACTTTAGCAGATCAAATTGAGAAGATCACATTCTCAGAAGATACAGGTGTCATGATAAAAAAGTGATGGACTGCCAAAAATTGATTGGCGCCGCAGGAGCATGCACGGGAGCATGCATGGGAGGACTTGCTATTTTAGGTCTTTGAATTTAACAAGATAAACACTAGCTGTACCGGTGAGCAGGTATTCTGGAAAACTAATGGATGTGAAGAACAAGTCAGTGGGCATGCAGGTCCAGCCCATGACATTGATTGACAGCTGAAGTCATTCAG
>JARVGS010001636.1:22052694-22063728 GCA_031762315.1 Hypsolebias antenori | reverse complement strand
TATGGATGCAGTTAGAGAGGACATGAAGGTAGTTGGAGTGAGGACAGAGGATGCAGAGGACAGAGTGAGGTGGAGGAAGATGACTCGCTGTGGCGACCCTTGAAAAGGGAAAAGCCGAAAGAAGAAGAAGAAGAACTCGGTGTGTAAAACAGCCCTTCTTATGTTTCATTTTCTGGTCTACTGCGCCCTCTAGCGTCAAAAAGTTTTTAAGTACAGTCTCTTAAAATTGTGTAAAATGGCCCCGGAATTTATTTCTGTGCTTCATTCGGTTCATTAATTTTTTAATTAATGTTTTTATTAAAGCGTTACATATTTAAAATTTTACAAATCAAGCATAGCAAACGTAAATAAAACGAAAGCCTCTGACCGGGCTTCTTCCGTATACACACATCACCATTTCCGGTCCGGCTGCCAAATCAGTCCGCCGATGGCGTTCATTTGATCGTATGAATGTGGCGTGGACTTGTGTTTGCGCTTGAAATATCAAAAACTACGTGTTCGGCAGCCACTAAGAAACAGGTTTGTGCTTTACGGAGAATACATTTACAGTCTAGCAGGTGCATTTTAAGCTCCGTGGACAACTGTCGCTCAGAAAAACAGCGATATATGTCAGGTGCACCGAAAAAAATCCGCACTGACAACATGACCGTCAAAAAGATCGGAACACACAACGGAACGTTTCATTGCGACGAGGTCCTGGCCTGTTTTATGCTCCGTCAGTTACCAGAGTACACGGTAGGTACAATCTTTAGGCTTTTCCCAAATGTGTTGACCAGTTCACCTCTTTACCACATTACCCGTTTTCCTGGACAGTTGACTCTTAAAATAGTTAAATTGAAAAATAGTGTGAACAAAAACCCTGTGTTTAAGTCGCGATAATTTAAATTTTACACTGCTACTAATAATGTTTTTAATATAAAAAATGTGGAAGGAAATGTTTTGTTGCTTTCGAAATCTAAAATGATTTTGTCCTTTTTGGTTTTCCGGTTTTATTCTCGTCATACTTTAATACGCCAAAAGGTGGCGCTGCAGTTCAGAAAATACACATTCTAAGAAATTTGTTTCATTTTTCACCTTAGACACGTGCCACAATAAAAGTTATTAATTACTACCGTATCCATAGATATTTCCAAATGCCATTAACACATAGAACCTTTATTAAGGCCTGCTTTATGAATGAACAGACGCTGTACACTAATAAACGAGGACCTGTTCAATACTTGTGCAATACAGTACTGTAGTTTTAAACACTCGTTATATGTCTAAACTATTTTTTTCTTTCCAAGAAGCCAGACATTCTTGTATTTATAGATGCATTCATTTGTTACATAATGCTGTTTGAATAATAATAATAATAAAAAAAACTCTTCTCGATTCACCTGAATAATTTTTTTAAAATGTAAATGACTGCCATGCCTAATACTACCTGCCTAGTTACTAATGACTGCCCCACCCCAGGATGCAGAGATTATTCGGACCAGGGATCCAGCACTCTTGGCAGAGTGTGACATTGTTGTGGATGTCGGAGGGGAGTTTGACCCAAAGAGGCATCGCTATGACCATCATCAGAGGTACAATGGTACACCAGTGATCTGCCCAAAAGAAAATGTACTGTTTGTATTTTCAGTAGATGTTTGGATAATTAGAAACTTAAAATGCAGATTGCATTTTCTGTTATTTATGTTCTGTTATGCTAATTGTTTTACAGGTTTGGTTAACGACGATGGCTCTTTTTTGTAATTGTCATATGAATGCTATAAAGCAGTAATGGCAGACATCAAGTCAGAAAAGTAAAATATATTGCAAGCTTGTTACAAAAGTGGGATTTTGTGCATATTTTAAGTTTAAAAAAAAAAAAAAAAGGATTGAATTGCTGCTTACCAGTATTTATTACTGTGTTTAACTAAAAATGTCATAACAACATTTTTAGCTTTTAAAAGTTAAAACAGATTTATTGTTTGAAACTGTTTGTGCTCATTTTCAGTTTGGTGCCAGCTGCTCGAATCACTTTGGAAGGTTATGCACCTGATTAGTCACTTTAGTTTGCAGTTGTTTTTTTTTTTCTCAGTTTTGCTTTATAAGCTGATACTTCAGCCACTAACATTTCAAGACCCTCTTAGTTTTTTTTTATGAATAGTTTTGTAATGTCTAAATATTTTTATTTGTTGACGATAAAAAAAGTATTTCTTGAGAAATACATACATTTGGATGACAACATATGTTGCTCCAAGATCTATTAGGTTAAAAATAAATAGTGCAATTATAGACATGTAAGTTGCTTTGTTGTGCAAAAGGAGAAAGTAATTTTCTCCTTTGTCTTTGTTTTGATATTTTTTAAACACCCCCCCCCCCCCCCCCCCCCCATTACAGCATGTGCCAAACAGGAACAAGCTTTGTTTTTCTAGCAAGTTTTCTTTGGAATAATAGCTGTGGAAGTCTCATCACGTTGAGTAATCAGCCCATTCCAGGTATCTTGTTGGCTTTATTTCTAATGATAATCAGAAAAGACTTCCATGGCCACTGTGGTAAAGATTCGCCAAGGTGCTTTTCCTGGCAGGCAATTAGTGATAATTAGAGCTGCTTCAATCGAGCACCCCCCTGCTGGTGGTTCACGAGGTACAGAGGCTGCCATGACACAGTCAGAGGCCACAGGAGAATGTGGCTCATGATTGTGATGGAAAGAAAAGATCTAAGTGAGCTGGATGCAGGAGGAAGGTGGGAAAAAGCTGGGAAAAACAATTACAGTAAGACACAAGCAGCAGCAAAATCTTAAATAATAAATCCTACAAGAGCACAAAAACAAGATTTTGTAAACTTTTTTTTTTTTTTTTTTTTTTTTTGAGAGTTTGATGAGACAAAAACCTTTTTGATCATTTTATTTACCTTTGTGCTCCATGGTCCTCAGTCATTATGCAGTATAAAGAAAAGAGTTGCTTCCTTCTGCTTCAAACAAATAAAGTGACATCAATGGTGCTTTTCTCTTCAAAGGAGCATTTAAGACTTTTTAAATCCAAATTACTGTTGTGTTTTCTTAACCCAGGATCAAATGCATCATATCTTTGTACGGTAGCTACTATTAAAACCTAAAGCAACATTTCAACTTTTTATCCTAATGAGTGATGTGAGCATGTTTTGTAAGATGAGCTTGCTTTTTAGGACCCATAAACAAAAGACTATTAAATAAAAAGTAAAAATGAATGCAACAATATGAAAATAGTTTTCCTAAATTAATTTCATTGCTTAGTTTTCACATTTTTTTATTTTAGCAACAGAGAGAAAAAGTTTTTAAGTGTACATGTTTTCCAAAAAAACTCCTGGATTTTGAGTTATTTTTTTTTTAACACGGCTGTGGCTGTACAATGTTTATTTTTTAAAGAATATTCAGGGTCATAAAGTTAAAGACAGATCAGATCAAATCTTATCCCGTATTTTAACATATTTTTGCTACAGCGTTTGTAACAACAGAAAAGTTAAATCTGCTCTCAGAGACAAAATTAAGAATTATTTAGTGCATTTTAATAATAAGATCACTTCTAATTTGAGAAAACATTGCAAACACGAAAGCTGTTCTGCTTGAAAGAGTTTTAAGCAAACAATAATGTAAGAAATGGAAGAAAGAAATGATTTCCAAACACCAACTGAAGGTCATAAAACACACTGAATTAAATCAGGTAGTAATTAGGACTGTTGCCGCTCCCAGTGGAAATAAACTCCCTGCTCTCTCTCAGCAAATAAATAAAACCAGATCGATTTACTGGGGAATGGGCAATTTGTGGTTCCCCATCCCTGAGATGGAAGACTCAAACCTTTGGTTTTGTCAAATTTGGATTTACACCTCAGCTTGAAATAAATTCTTTATAATCAAGTGGTTTTAATCTCATGCCAGTTTTATCATAAACAAAATACGTCTGAAAATACAAGATTTCCAATTTTATCACTTTATTTGTAAAATGTTGAAATTTAAAACTCACGAAAGTCTAATGGGTCGTTTCTGTCTACAAAACAGATTTTATACTCGTTATAAAATAACTGGATGTCATGTTCATGATGGAGGATTTTGCATTTAATAGGATCGTTCCTTCTAATGATTCGAAACATTAGGCAGAGCTGCTTGTGCACATGCTCTTTTACATTAATTCAGAACTTCTTTCCTGCCAGAATGTTCCCTCATCTGACCCATGTCTGATGACGTCTGTTTGTCTGATAGAAAAATGCTTTGCATTCTCTGTTTTAGTCTGTGATTCTTTTTGTCCTCTTAATCACTCCCATATCCTGATTATCAGCGTAGAAATGTCAGAGCTCAGCCAATTAGCTCTTTAATTGCTGTGGTTGCCCCCTGCCTTAGTAGTGTGTCACTCATTCATTCAGCGGTCTGATTTCTGCTGTGCTGGAGCCCAAGCCTCCTAATTACTGCTGAATTAAATGACCGGCAGAGCTGGAGTGCTCCCAGCTCGGCTTGTGTCTGAGGGGAGACCTGCAGAGTTTGTGTGCTCACGCCTCAGAGAAAAGAATACTTGTGGTTACATAAGTGTTCATATTTATACACAACCAGTGATATTTAGACAGCAGCTAGATTTTACATCCATTTTAGAGGTTGGTGCAATGGGAAAATACACATTTTTATTGCTTGGACTTTCATTATAATTTCGTATAGGCAATGTCATGTTTTTAGTTTTAGTCACTGATAAAAAAAATAAATAAATAGCTCTTCACTGTTGAAAACCTGAATTTAGGTTTTGTCCATTTTATAAAAAAAAAAAACAACAACAACAACAACAAAAAAAAAAAAAAAAACAAATGGCCACTTTGTCAAAGTACATCTTGAGGAATTATTATATTTCATTATTCTGTGATTAGATTTAAAACCTCTTGTCCAGTTTGAATCAAATAAATACATCCATGATTTTATTAGTTCAGGTAAAGACGGATACACTCATGTCTTCAGGCAGCCAAAGAGCAATAAATCTGTGCTTGCAGCTCCTGTAATAGTATTGAGTTCAAGTCTCTAAACTTCAAGTCTTCAAAAAAGCATCATTTTCAGTTGAAAATTATTTTGTATCAATACAAGACTGGGGCAATAAAGCAAGGTCCTAAAATAAAATTAATTCAATCTAAAATAAACAACACATACAGGTGCTGGTCATAAAATTAGAATATCATGAAAAAGTTGATTTATTTCAGTAATTCCTTTCAAAAAGTGAAACTAGTATATTAATTCATTACACACAGACTGATATATTTCAAATGTTTATTTTGTTTAATGTTGATGCTTATAACTGACAACTAATGAATACATCAAATTCAGTATCTCAGAAAATTAGGACATTGTGGAAAGGTTCAATATTGAAGACACCTGGTGCCACACTCTAATCAGCTAATTAACTTAAAGCACTCGCAAAGGCATTAAATGGTCTTGCAGTCTAGTTCTGTAGGCTACACAATCATGGGGAAGACTGTTGACTTAAAGATGACCATTGACACCTTGTACATGTAGGGCAAGACACAAAAGGTAATTGCTAAAAAGGCTGGCTGTTCACAGAGCTCTGTGTCCAAGCACATTAATCGCGACAGGAAGGAAACGATGTGGTAGGAAAAAAGTGTACAAGCAATAGGGATAACCTCAGCCAGGAGAGGATTGTGAAACAAAACCCATTTCATAATGTGGGGGAGATTCACAAAGAGTGGACTGCAGCTGAAGTCATGCTTCAAGAACCACCATGCACCAACATATGCAAGACATGGTTTTCAGCTGTCGCATTCCTTGCTGCGGTAATCCAGGCCAAAGGAGCCCCAAATAAGTATTGAGCGCTGTACATACTCATACTTTTCATGGTCATACTTTTCATTTGGCCAACATTTCTAAAAATCCTTTTTTTAATTGGTCTAAAGTAATATCATTTTTTGAGATACTGAATTTGGGTTGTCATTAGTGGTCATTTATGATCATCAACATTAAAATAAATAATCAATTGAAATCTATCAGTCTGTGTGTAACGAATGAATATAATATACAAGTTTCATTTTTGAATGGAAATTACTGTAATAAATCAACTTTTTCATATTCATATTCTTATTATATGACCAGCACCTGTACATCACATCCATCTAACAAATCCCAGTTACTTTTTATTTTAAAATCTCAAACATTTTTGACCTATTATGTCTGTTGATAAAAAATTATTCAAAGTAATAAATAAAACATTTTTATATGTAATTATGCCAATTGTCTCATGTGGATACTACCATAGTGTGTTCAAAATAATACTTTCCCCTCTTAACAGAGAAATGTCAAACAGCAGGTTTATTTTTTTAATCTCTTCAGGACATTTGTGGAAAGTTTTCACAGTCTGTGTCCAGAGAAGTCGTGGGTGACCAAGCTCAGCTCTGCCGGCCTGGTCTACCTGCACTTCGGCCGTCGACTACTGAGCCAGCTGACGCAGCTGAAGGAGGACGACAAGCAGCTGGAGGTGCTCTTTGACAAGGTGAGGGGAGAATGATAACAGGTTTATGACAAGTTGTGGATTATCGCTGGTTGTGTTTTATTTACAAAACAATCCTTTGCAAACACAGTTTTACTTGTTTAAGCCTAAACTGGTGAATTAAACATGAACAGAGCTTAAATCATTAAGTATTTTTAATATGAAGTATTATTTGTTAAGAAAATTACTATAAAATTAAATTTAGCTATCAAAAAAAAAAAAATCCAACAAAATCAACCTTATTAGTTAAAATAAAACAAGAACATGGGTGTAAGAGGGGCAGAATAATACCTGTGGTTTAACTTTGAGCATTTTGCATGCTTCCTAAAGTTCACAGTAAGAAGTGATGATTCAAATGATTTCATTTAATGCTTTTCAGACGTGGGACAACAAAGGGTCACAGCTTTCTGCATTTAGAGGACCAGGCAATTTAAGCTAGACAAACCTTAGGTCAGCATTAATATTAATGCTGTTAACACATAGCATCTTTACTCTTTTGATGTGTCAGTGTGTTTAAAGCTGCACGTAATCCTTTTACTCACAGCTGAGGCTTTATTTATTTTATGTTTCATGTCTTGTCCTCAGCGAGTTCAGACACACTGAACCTCGGTTTTGGCCCCAAAGCTTAGTTCCACTTGCAGGCTACTTGTAAAATGTCAGCTCTTTGGTGGTTGACCTTCTGATGTTCTGAGGAGGAGCTGACTTTTCAGCACTCAACACGCCTCTGCTTCTCTGCTATAGTTTGATAGTTAATCCTAACGTTGCTTTACAGTTTTTTTTTTAATTTTTTTTTCAGCTTAATGTGAATCACTGCACTGTATTTTCAACACATTTTTAACATGAAATACATGCTAGACCTTAGATATGTGAGACAAAAACTTCTTGTTCAAAATGAGTAGAAACCATGCACGTCGACGACCTTTCATGTGTCTCTTTTGCTTTCTTGCAGCTTTACGAGAACTTTGTGGAGGAGGTGGATGCTGTCGACAACGGTATCTCACAGTATGATGGGGACGCTCGTTACGCTGTGTCCACCACGCTGAGCGCACGCGTCGGGCACCTGAATCCTCGCTGGAACAGCAAGAGTCAGGATACTGAGGTGAGCACACGCTGACGTGCATGGACTGTTTACCCGTACAGGAGCAACAACACAGATTATACCTAATGTCTGAGAATTGTTTTTTTTAATCAATGAATTACTTTAAGATTTACATAAACTGTTGTTTATTTAAAATTTAATATTTTTAGACCTAAGTTTGGTATAATAAAAGGCTGAAAGTTTCAAATAATTCCATCCAACCGTCCATCCATTTTCTTTACTGCCTGCTTCTTCCTTTTTGGGTCATGGGGGTCACTGGTTCTCATATCCAGTAGTCCCTGTGCGAGATGCAGGGTACGCCCTGGACAGGTCTCCAGTCCATCACAGGGACACACAGAGAAAAACGAGACAAACAACCATTCACTCTCTCACCCACACCTAGGGATAATTTAGAGTTACCAATCAAACAGACCAATAGTCTGTGGGAGGAAGCCAGAGTACCCGGAGAAAACCCTGCATGCTCGGATAGTTCAAGTTCAAGTTCAAGTTGTGTTTATTTGTTATATGCAGGTTAACAAAAGGTTAACAGTACAATGAAATGCTTAGGATGAGAAGAACTGATTTGACTCGCTAAAAAAAAAAATCAAAGAACAAACAAACAAGAAACATTAAATACTAACTAATACTAGAGATAACATGCAAACTCCTCCCAGAAGGGCCCCCCAGCTGGGATTCGATACTGCGACCTTTTCGCTGAGAGGCGGCAGCTCTACCAACTGCGCCACTGTGCCGCACAAACAATACCAATCTTTTTATTTTGAATAGCAAATACTACTTTTACTTTGTTGCACTGTTCTTGAGAATCTTTGCTTAGAATTACAATGTCCTGTTCTGAAAACATCCATTTATAGAGAATATGTCTGTCTGACTGTATTGTTTTATCTTACTACTGCTTTAGAGATCGTTAAAAAAATATTTTTAGGTAATATTGTTAATATTGTTAGTATTGTTATGTTATGTTGTTTGTCATGTGCAGGTTAACACAGGGTCAGCACTGCAATGAAATGTTCAGGAAGAGAAAAAAACGATTTGACTAGCTAAAAACACAAACAAATGAAATACTAAAGCATGGACTACTGGAACAAAATAAAGTACCAATAAGTGAAATAGAAATAATATTTACAAAGTCCAAAAGAAATACTGTACTGTATAGTAAATAACAAAATGGTAGAATATTATGGTACAAGTAGGATGAATTCACAGGTGGTAAAATAAGTTTAAATGCACACTATATGTTGCACATAACTAACATAAACTACACACATTGTGTGACGTTATTGCACAGGTAGTGAGTAACATTGAGATTGAATTATGATGGTAAGGTAGTGACACATGATATATAAGGATAGTAAGGATAAGCATAAGGTTTCTTTATTGTCATTCTAATCACACGTGGTACATGTGGTGGAACGAAACTGTGTACACAGGGTCCCAGTTACATCCAAAGTACGAATTGTAAAGGAAAACAGTAAGATCTAAGATACGAACTACAAAATTTGCTAAACTAAGAATACGCTAAACATTAATAGTACATGTACACTAGTACACAATAATAATAGTAATAATAATGAAAAAAAAATTAATTTGCTTCACTTCGAAATTTGCTTATATGGCATACTGTATATGGAATGAGATATGAAATGCATGACATACATACATGATACTATTCAAGAGATACAAATCTTATGAAACTATAATTGTCTGATTAAACTTTCTCCAGCTGTCAGTCTTTGAATGATTTGTTTCAAAAAGAGGTAAATAACTCAAAACAACAACCAAAAAAGTAGCTTTCTAGTCTTTGCTACTCACATTGCAAGAATATGAGCCTGGTCTTTAAACCACTTCCAATGATAATAATAATAATAAAAAAACATATGTTTATTGAAAAGTCTAAGGTTTATTCACCTTAGAAACTGAAATATGTAGGTGATGACATAGTAGAGCATTTCATGCAGGTGTTGATTCAAAGGATTTGCTTCCCCACCTGAGTCCAATTGTAGAAACTAATCCTGTCAGCTCAAAGCTGAGGGAGTTGTCAGACACTAAATAAGGTTAATTTAACATCAGCAACAGATTATTATCCATTTGCTGATATGTTTAATCTGAAGGCTCATGTTTACAGTTTCCATTGTTGGATAGAGTGAAGCATAAAACACAGAACCGATTTCCAATTTCATTCTTTGACTTATGACCTTGTTACATTCGCTTCTCCTCAGAATCATTTTGAATTTGAACATGCATGACTGAATTACTCCATTATCACGATCCATCATCTCTGTGGAACACGAAGCCACAGAAGCAGTTTGAAGGGTTGCAGGTATGCTTCAAATGCAGGTACATGATGAAAGTGAAGGAGGGCACCAATTTACATATTTATAGATCCATGCATGCTAAATTAAGCTACGGCGTTCCATGTAGTGCATTTAAAACATAATGGATGTCTTTCATGAAAGAAAATGTCTTTGTTGCAGAACATTGGTTAGTTTTTAACAATTAGTCAATAAATAGAACAACACAAATCCCAGTGGATGAAAGAAATATGCAGTTTAAAAGATAATCATTCTTTTATGCTTTAATACTCTGAGAACATGGGCCGGTAATGCCTTAAATTTCCATTATTATTGATGAATAATCTGTCACCATCGTACATTCTGGTCTGAACTGCCTGAAGCATTCTGTATTTTTTTTTCTATTAGAACATTTGATGTAAATTGAAGGGTCTCTGTATAAAAGGAAATTCAATTAGATTAGAATCACACACTGAGTGAGCTGTAGTGAAAATGAGAAGTACAAAGTGGGTTAAAGTGTTGTGACTAACAAACAGGTGCAGAGCAGTCGGTTCATTTTAGAGCTTCACAGAAGCAACGGCTCAGAAATGGCCGAGTGTCTCTTTTCTGTCTCATTAGTGGAGGGTAGGAACGTTCTTAAGGAAACAGCACCTGTTTTCAGAAAACTCTCAGGGGATTGGAGTAACTCAGTTTTACAAATATGACTGTGCCAAGATTGTTCCTTCCATCGTTGGGGCTCTCAGGGGAACGACTGGCCTATTTGAAACCCCCCCCCCACACACACACACATTTCTCAAAAGATTATTATTATTGTCCTGGCACTTTTTTCCTATTTCCTCATTGATGCTTCTGGCTACAGACAACTGGCAGATTGCTGGTAGACCAACCTGTAAACTGTCTCCAGCGTCTGTAAGAGTTGAACAGCTTAATAGCTTTTCACCTACTCCTTCCATGACTACTAAAACTCAGAGCCACTTCAACTTCTTTATTAAAAAAATACAGAGTAGAGTGCTGCCTGCCAAACTATGTGAATGTCTTTGTAAGGTAGGGATGCACAATATTATCAGCATGGTATCGTATCGGCCGATATTAGCGATAAAGTTAAATATCGGACATCAGCAATCCCACCAAAATAACTCACCAATATAAAATGTGCTGTTTATATATA
>JARVGS010001636.1:22024633-22035759 GCA_031762315.1 Hypsolebias antenori | reverse complement strand
GACTTCTTCAGTCTGAGGAGCTGCAACAAACTCAGTCTTATAAATAGCACCTTCTCATAGTGGATCAACCAGTTTGATGGTGTTCAGGTGGTTCCTGTAGTCCACTCTCTCCCTAGCCACCTGCTCAAACTGCAGGAACCACCTGAGCACCATCAAATGAGAAGGTGTTTTTTTTATACGACTGAGTTTGTTGTAACTCCTCAGACTGAAGAAGTCTTTTGTATAAAAGACAAAATGTTTCAACAAAAAGAAACCGCCCAGAGGACCTGGCTTTACTTTGTTAAATTTGTCTGCCAGGTTTATTGAGCACAAACCAGGATACAGTTTAAAAGTGGTTTGTATCTAAAACTACCAATGGAAAAAAGTTAAATTTCCTATGACTGGGGCAAAAGAGCTCGAATCAGCACGGAAACACTGGGCAAGCCACACATATCTTTTTATCAATTGGACCTGGTTGCCAGACACTGCTAGTCCCCGGCTGCATTGTAGCCACTACTTGCGCTGTTTAATGCTGTATCCTTCAGTATATTCCAAGTCCATTTTGGACCTGGGGATGTCGTCTTTGTTTAAGCTGACATGGACACAAGCATTGGAGGTAGCCATCATGCATGAGGTCTGCTGCGTTGTTTGCTAGACATGCTTGATTTCATCCCTGACCAATGCTTTGATCAAACCTTCATTCTAGCCCTTGATTGTAAGAATTTTTAAACAAAACAAGCTTGGAAAAATCAGCTGAAACACTGATTTTTTTCCTTGAACAAAAACAAGTGGATTTCTCCAACTTGCTGTAATCATTTTCCCCTTACTGCCTCATTTTGTTTCATTTATAGTTTAATCAGTGTTACCCCCTCTGAGGACAGCGGGTGAAAACGGATGAAGCCGAACTGTTTCACTTCACTGCAGTCAGGTTTTTCTGTAGAGTTCACACTGTCAGCATTGTCACGAGCAAACTGCTCATGGGCATGTGCATCTTTTCAGAAATATGCTTCCTCAGAGATTATCCTTGATAGACACTCCGTGTCCCCAGCTTGGCTGTTTTTCCTTTTGCAGAGTTGAACTTCTGCTCCCACAATCATACTATTCATTCTCAATTTAGTAACCAGAAATACTGACATTTATTTATTTTTAGCTAGAGTGCTGCTTTCTGCCATTATGTGCTCTCTCATTACACAACCTTTTGTTTTGTTTCTGCAAACCCACAAAACTCATTTTGCCATCAGCCTCGTTCCTGACAAGCAGAGATGATGTCCTGTCAAGGGTAAAACATTCGGCAAAATACATCTGTAAAGTGGAAGAAAGAGTCATAAGACTTGCAGTGGTCTGCATTATATTTGTCAGGGGTGGAATTGTTATAGATTTTAGTGGGCTGATGGGAATAGGCTGGGAAGGCAGATGAGGTGCCATCTTGGCTGTCAGATCTGTCCTTTACCCCCTGAGGGCTCTCCTGTTGATGGACTGATAGTGTTTCAGCTTATAGCGGAAGATAAGCGATAACAGGGCATGTGGGTTTAAGCAAAACCCCATGAATGGTATTTCTCTACATTTGCTATTTGGTGCTCTCTTTGCTTTCATTATTCAGATGGGAATCTCAAGTTGATATATGTGGGACTGAAGGCTGGCTCTCTTTTGGGTTTGGAAATTAATGCATTTGCTTATGAACTTGTCCAAGTCCATCTCCATTTTCTGCTTGATATACAGTCACTCTGCACTCTGTTAGGTCTTCCTCTGCTCGACCTCCATTAATAAACAAGGACAAAGCAGGAATGATTAAGAAAAGGTGCATCTTCCTCTTAAAGTTTCAGCTCTGTCAGTCAGCACTGCTGTCTATCCAGGCGTGGCTGCTGCAAACATTTTTCTTACCAGTTTGACACCAAAGTGCACAGTGTTGCAATCGTGCCTGTGCATTCAGGGACTAACCTTAGTGGCTCAAAAAATTATAGTTTTTGTCAATCTGTCAGGAAGATGAAAACTAAAATCACAATGATAAACCTTGACTTGCAAATGTTTTGTTACTGTGGAATTATGAGTTTTCAGAACTGTCCATTGACCCAGAACCCATTTTTAGCTCACTATTCTGTTTAATTTTTTTTTAGCCTAGTCTGAAATCTGGAATTGTTTTACTTTTTTTTAATTTAACAACTTTGTTCTTTCAGCTTTCCTTGCTGTTGAAATCACCCCAAATGCATGATGCTGCCACCACCGTGCATGACTGCTGAAAATTCCAAAATAATTTCAAAAAAGAAAACAATTGGACTTCTATTGAGGACATTTAGCTTCTCACCCAGTAAATGTCTTCAACTATAAAATGAAAATACAGTGATTATTTTTAATCAATCAATCAAGCAAGCAAGCAAGCAATATAACGTTTTTGTCCATAACATTCAATGAAACTGAAATTTATCTTTGACATCTGGCTCATTAAAAAAAACCCACAAGTTAAAAATGTCATAAAAACATATAAGAAGTTTTGCTAATCCAATAAAAACATTCTAAAATGTATGATACATTAAAAACATAAAAGCCTTTGAGCAGTCAATGGTTTGCCATGTGTTCAAATAAGACCCTGTCAAGGACACTCACAGCACAGGGGACAAATTACTTTTTGTACTTATTTTTCTTTACCAGAGGAACCACCAGTCCAGATGGTACCAACCTGAATAGTGGCTGCTGCAGTGGATGAGTTGGGTCATTATAAACTTGTATCACCTTTTTTCTAAAACCTGACTGTACAGGTTTGCGAGTTTAATTTGTTGATGAGCAATGATTTCCCACCTTGTTTATTAACCACTAGGGACAACTTGTTCCTGTTTCTGACTAGTTGCCCATACTATGAGACAATATTAAATGAATCAACACTTTCAACCAGAGACCTATACTCTGACTGCAAAGTAATTTTGCTAGAATTAAAGCTTCTTAGCTTATAGAAGTTGGAGTCGCTGTATGGCTTTTCAGTCAGCGTTGGACTGAAAGGTCAACTTATTATAAATTATTGTTCAGAGGAATTTAAATTTAAATAATATTTAGTCACTTGCTCTACTTCCTACCCTTTATAACAGAAGGCCTGAATATAGGTCTGGTGTTGGCTTCTCCCCATCTACCTCCCAAACAAATTTCCTTGGTTTAACTGACATTAAGATCCAGCAAACTGTCATCAAACCAGGCAGAGAGCTACTGGTTGACAACGTTCGAAGCGGGTGGCTGATCAATGAGCTGGGAGTAGGAGGGGCTGTTGGAGTCTTATAGACCAGCGGTCATATCATCAGCATGCTTGATTAATGTGAAGTCTTTGCTGTTATGTTGCAACTCACGTGGGTATATAGAGAATAAAAGTGGTGATAGCACACAACCCTGTGGAACACCAGTGTTCAAAGCCCTGCAGTCAGATAAACTGTTATTAGAATGAGTGTTATAGTGTTGGTAAAGTATAGTAAGGGTGTTACACACATATTATTTTATTTATTTTACATCTTTTTGCATTTGCCATGTCCTGGTTGACTTAATAATCTGCACCAGCTCACTGTTGGAATTGCAATAATAAACGATGGCTGTTAATCATCATAAGAACGAGAATTTCAACATTTCACTTGACTTAATAAATACTCCTTTAAGTCATTCATAAGATACTTTTTTTATTTTTATTTTTATTTTTTTAACAAATGAGACCTTTAAGAAACATTACGGCCATAATTAGCTGCTTTTCTCAGGTCTAGGCTCTTTCAGCAATCCTGTCTTTAAGTTTATATTCAAGTTTTTGCTTCGATGTCTGTTTTAATTTGTGAAACTTTTAATATAGTGATTTTCTCAATCCAACACAATACATGCAACATTTGGGCCTCAACCATTATATCTGAGGTGAAGCTTTTCTGAAGATGTTCAAGAGAAAATGGAAATCACAGCTAAATTTGACAGCGTAAACTAAGTTGTTTTAGCAAGATAATGACCAACGTGTAGCACCAGGACACTTGAAGTGATTATGGAAGCCAATGAAACATCATATGTTGCATCCAAAACATATTTTGTTGTTTTGATGAAGAGCTTGTCACAGAGTCAGATCAGCTGCCTGGCTGGATATGATTCACACAGCTTCCTCACTTATTAAAGCGCTCAGTTTCCTGGAAGAGCCCACTCCCTTCAGGATGGAAAAGTGTCATCAAAAGATGAAGGTTATCACCCACGACAACTTTGTATTGATTTTTACTGACTCTCCCCTTTGGAGCTAATCCATCACTGTAGATCATTATTGAGCTTTTCCCTTTTATTTAAACCCATTTTAACGAGATGTTCCAGTTCTTCATTTTTAATACATTTGTAAATCTTTGATGAGGCTGAAGCAATAAAATAAAATGAAAAAATAAAGGCACAATGGAGAAATTTTCTATTTATTTTGCGCTGAAGTTTGTTCTCAAGTACAATTATAGCTCAACTTTCTTTTTTCCAACATATGTATTTGTCTTTGGGTAGCTGCTTGGGATTCACTCCTATAAATGGCTGTAAAATCTAATTATACTTAAAGGTAATTAAATAGTAATTAGCTCGTGAAGGGAAGCAGCGTGTTCTCACAAAGTGGAGATTGATGCCAGGGGCAGAGAGAGGTGATGACGGCACCCTCTTCTAACGCCCAGTGTCA
The DNA here is from genome assembly GCA_031762315.1 of Hypsolebias antenori. Taxonomy (NCBI): domain Eukaryota; kingdom Metazoa; phylum Chordata; class Actinopteri; order Cyprinodontiformes; family Rivulidae; genus Hypsolebias; species Hypsolebias antenori. The sequence continues at coordinate 22,031,132 of JARVGS010001636.1, read as the reverse complement.
GAGAGGCAGAAAGTGGGTGGGGTGGGTGGGGAGTTGGTCCCACATCCCACTGCTGAAAACTACCCCCCCCCCCCCACACCACCCCCCACTGGAGAGACAGTCAGCAATGGAGCGGTCTGCAGGCGACAAAGCCCGGAGCGCAGCAGATTCTCCGCACAGCGCGCCCAGCAGCTCTGCAGGAACAAGCCAGGAGAAACAGCACAAGCTGGACATGAAGCAACCTCCTCCACATGGACTCAAACTTCACAACAGACCGTTTTAAAGGTGAGTGAGTTTGGAGAACATGCTGTGTCCAATTTGCGTAAAACCCGCCTCTGATCCGCGTCTTTTTTATTTTCATGCGGCGAAATTTGTGAACATTTGCACAAAGTTGAGCCTCTAAACCCTTTGAATTCACAGGAACGTGACGATAATTTGATTTTTCTTTTTTTATTTTGTCATTTAAAAGTCGCAAAGCATGCAGCGAACGGAGGCTTAATCCTGATGTCACAACCTCCACAGGAGCGCGTTAACCCAGATTATTGTCATACTGTACAGTACATCCCAAAATTTCACTGCAACGTGAGGATGCATGGCTCAAGTTAATCCTGCAATGTCATAATTAGATAATTTATTTGTTATTTTTGTGGAAAACAGAAATAATGTTAATTGGGAGCTGCAGCCTGGTTGGTTTGGGAGTCTGTCCTTCAGTTGGTTTCACTCCCATTCTTTTCCATATGCAGCAGGTGATTGCTTTATTAATTGGAAATTTGCATCACTTTAATAATGAACACAAGTGGGATACACAATCCTGCTCCTCACACACATTAGGTTGCAAAAGTTTTCTTTCTTTTTTTTTTTTTTTTTTTGTAATCTTTGGATTTTGTTGCCTTGGAGTGTGAAACATTATTTAAATTTGTAATAAAGCTACAAAAATACTTCAAGTTAATAAGGTTAAATGGTAAACTATTTATGTCAATAGTAAAATGAATTGAGGGTGGGGGGGTGGTATTTGAATCTGAAAAATAGTGTGTGCAAATGTTTGCAGCCCCCCAAAACGCAACACTAACCAGTTCCGTCATTGAGTCTTTGGGCTCTATTTGCTCGTGGTTCATGGAGTTTTGTTCATTCTTCATGACTAAACTCCCTCAGGTTATGGGTGCTGTTTATGTCTTTAAGTTTGGACTTTGACTGGACCATTATTCTTAAAGCAGTGTTGCTTCAACATTGTATTGAAGGTCTCCATCCTGCTGGAAGGTGGACCTCCTTACCAGTCTCCAAACTTTTTAAAACTCCAACAGTTTCCTCTTAAGAATGAGATGTTTGCCTTAACCATCTTTGTATGTGACTCTGCCCAGTTTTCCAGGCTCTAGTGATGAACAACATCCCCACAGCAGGTTGTTGTACCGTTCTTAACTGTATTTTCAGCATAATGGTAGATGTTGTTGCCCTTGATGACCTAAAAGTTCGAGTTTGGTCTCAGCACCGTTTCTTCTCCCACATGCTTGGAAAAGTCTTTTTAAGCTATGTTTTATCCCTGCCAGTCTTCCATGAAATCCAGCTTTGTGTGGCTTGTTGAAGATAGATCATCCCATGTCTGCAGAAGAGCTGCGTTGCTCCATCAGGATTATCTTGAGCCTCCTGGGTGTTGCTCAGATGGTCCTTGGTCTGAGAGTTTCAGGTCCGATTTGCTAAAATAATGAAGCTTCACGGGACATTCAGAGTTCTGGGATATTTTTTAAACACCAATCGTGATCTGTGCTTCTGCAACTTTGTCTCTGACCTGCCGTTCCTTGGTCTTCATGCTGTTTCTTGCCTGGTTCACTACTCAGAGGTGTTGGACTGGTGTTTTATATGTTCTGTCTGGAACAGGTCTCTCGTAAATGAGTCCTCATGGCTCAGTGAGAGTAGACTGTATAAATAAAGGTTGAATGAATGGTGTTGTTTCTGGGGGCTGTTACAACACGTGCACATCATTTACCAGATTTAGACCAAATAGTCCGTAGATTGCTCATTTCCCCTCATTAAACATCATAAAACTGAAGTTTTTATTCATTTTTTTATAATTATGCACTTTAGTCAAATAATAAAAAAAATTAGTTAAATTCCAGGTTATAAAGGAATAAAATAAAACATTTTTCTGTACCACTTTACAATAAAGCTCTTGTATTCCTCTATAAACATGTTATAAATCATTAGTAGCTGCTTATTATGCATTAATTAAGGGTGACAGACAAACTTGACCATTTTCTTGCCAAATAGTGAGCCAACCTCTTTCATCTATAGTTATTATATTAAACATTTCAGACTAAATTACTACCTTGTAAGCACAATAAGCATTTGTAAACCTATTTTTTTACATGTAATATTGTACTTTATCACTGCATTACAAGTATCTACAACTAATATTATATCCTAAAAATAGGTTTATTATTGTGCTTACAAGTTAGTAACTTATCTGAAATGTTTAATATCATAACTCTAGATGAAATATATAGGTGAACAGATTTGGCTCTCACTACTTGGCAAAAAACTAGTCAGTTTTGTCTCTCTGTCACCCTTAATTAACGCATACTAAGCAGTTAATAATGATTTATAGAGTGTTTATAGTGGAATTAATAACATACAGTATCTATAAACTACATATATAAGGGGAGTCTTATTGTAAAGTTGTCCCCATTTTTCAAGAGGGATCACTGTTGCAACTCACTGTACAATGCTGTTACCAGTTTCCTTTATTTGCCTTATCTGGGCCATCTTTGGGTGCAAGTCTTTTAGAAAAACCTCTGTTCAGTGGATCCTGGAGATCTATGATTGTTTTGATTGCGTTCTGAAGGCAGAGGGTGCTTGACATTTAAGAGGATAGTCTCCTAATCAAATTCAAGCAGTCTCTTGTGACTTTTGTCCCACAACAAGAGCATCAAACGGCCGTCTCGGGAAAACAAAAGTGTTCTGGAAACACCTGATTAGATTGTTTGCGCAAGCCTGCATCGCCAACATCCACAGAGTCAGACACGTTTTAAAAGCTAGACAAAGCAGATGGCACTTTGTGAATTGGCATACGTGATTAAATTGAGCCAATTTGCCTTTTTCAAACTTTAGCCTCCTATAGTAGCATAAGTGGAGAACGGGTGGAATCACTGCTGAGGGATTTTTTTTTTTCCAGCAATGTCACTTATTGACATCATGAGACTCACCAAGGATTGATGTTCTTGTCCTTAGTAGTGAAAGAGGCAAAGCTTGAGCTATTGATCCTTCTTCTTCAAAGCCTCAATCTCTACTATAGTACCTACCTCTTGGAGCATGATGAAGCAGCTACGGTGTCACAGGAGCATAAATAGAGGGGTAAATGAGATGAAAATGTATTGATCAGTATAATATGATGCCTTTCTTCTGGTCATGACCATTGCTGCTGAAAGGACACAACAGAAATATGAGGCAGGGAGGAGTTGAGATAATCACGTTTAATGATTTATGTCCTTCTGATGCAGAAATGCAAGAGAGATTTTTAACCTTATTATGCCACTTAAACTATCATTACAGCTGCTCAGACTGTGATTAAAGGAGGGAAGCACTGCGATGAAATTAGCCGGTGCCTCTTTTAGAAGTGAAGTTTTCTTTTAGAGTTCGTAACAAGCAAGATGACTCTCCATAAAGTGTTTCGTTTTGTGTTTTACGCCACCTTTTTAATTACTTTTCCACCTAAACGTCATAATCCTCTTCATGACTGTTCATTCTGATTGTACCGTGTTTGTAGAGACGATCCTTTTATCCAGACTGACCCATTTTCTCTCCGTCTGTCAGATTCTCCTGGTGTGACCGTGTGACTCCGTTTGGGATCTGATGCATGTCACGGGGCTATGGTGAGGCCATGTGCACAGGCTGGTGTGAGAAGAGGTGCGCCACGGTCGGTGGTGGAAGAGGCAAAATTACTAGACTGGACCTCTGCTCATGGCTGTGTGTGTCACTCATGTTCTCAGCTCTGCTGGGTCAAGCGGCCCTGCAGTGCCCGGACAGGTGTCACTGCGCTTGGGACACCTTCACCGTGGTGTGCTCAGATGCTGGGCTGCGGGAGATCCCAGACGGGATCCCAGCAGAGACGGTCTCTCTACACTTGGAACGCAACTACATCCGGAGCATCCCAGAGAGCGCCTTCAGCCACTTGGTCCACCTGCAGGACCTTTATCTTTCTGACAACCGGATCGACTCTCTCTCTACTGGAGCCCTGCGGCACCTGGGACCCAAGCTGCGCCTGCTGGACCTTTCATACAACCAGCTGAGCCACGCCAGCAGGGAGGAGTTCGGCTCCACCCGAGCAAAGACGCGCCTCTTCCACAATCCCTGGCACTGTGACTGCACCCTGCAGGAGCTGATGGAGACTCTGAACCTGGAGGCCGAGTCGGTGAACGAGATCATCTGCAAGAGCTCTGTGCGGGGGGTGGGCGAGGGAAGCAGGTGGGAGGACCCGGGGTCACAGGGCGAGCACGCAGGCCAACCGCTGGTCAAACTCCTAGATTCTGGCGTGAACTTTTGCAGCCTGCAGAGAAAAACCACGGACGTGGCCATGCTGGTGACCATGTTTGTGTGGTTCTTTATGGTCATCGTGTATGTCGTGTACTACGTTAGGCAGAACCAAGCCGAGGCCCGGCGGCATTTGGAATACTTGAAGAGTTTACCCAGCCCACGCAAGACCCCTATTGAGACAGACACTCTGAGCACTGGCTTCTGAGGACGTTAAATGGAATAAACACACGCTATCTTTATGGACAGCACCTCTGAAATCCTCAGAGAATTAAACCAACTGTGCAGGACACAAACACAGAGAAAAATAATCTCTTTTACAGCTGTTTGGTTTCTTTCTACCTTTTTCTTTGTTGAATAAGAAAACAAGTTTTTGATCGTTCATATAATGACTGCACTGAGAGATTAGACGAAAAGTATAAAAATGTAGCAGAAGGGAGGATAAAACCAGCCCACGTATAGAAAAAGACGTTTGGACTTAATAACAGTCTGACTCCTTTCATAGCTTGTCTTTTCTTCTTCATGCCTCTTAATTTGCTCTTTTATCTTTCATTAAACTCTAATTAGGAGACTCTAAGCAGCTGATCCCTAATGAACACTTAATAACGGCAACAATCAGTGTGATTTCAGACTCTTTTTTGTCTTTTTTTTAAATGCACACACGTGGACACATATGGTTCTTTAGTGGATTGCAACAACCATTTTTAACTTTGATTACCTTTAGCCCCATTTAAGCCTTTGTCATGGAACGGTCTGTATGCCATGTTGTGTACAAAGTATTTCCAGTGGAAAACTGCTGATCTAAATTTACTCCCAGAAAGCCAGTAGAGCTGGAAGTGAATTACTTTGTCTCCGCTCTGCAGCTCTCAGCTCTCAGCTCTGAAAATATCTGCACGGTTTCATATACATATAGATGTTATTGACTGGTGCAAAGAAATTTCATTCCATTTTAAAGATGGATTTGTGTTGCCATCTACTCAGAGTAAAGCTGTTAGTTAATGTCTGAGTTGTTTCTTTTTTCGTTCGTCCTGTTTTCACTCCATCATAATGGAATCTATTTCTGCAGCCAATCAAAAATGAGCTCGTCATTTGATACGAATGTATCGTTTGGCCTTTTCGAACATTTATTCCTTGTAATGTTAAAATGAATTCATGTCATTCTTGATGTTTGTGCTGTGAGTATTGCTCCTCTGTGTTCTGAAAACATGGATCCAGTTCTGATTGAATTTACAGCCACGTTTGGTGTTTAAATTGATTTTATTTAATCATGTTTACGTGCAAAATAACTGCTGAGTCAGCTAAGGAAAAGGTTCACGTGATATTTTTGTATGTCATTTTAGTCTATTAGGAAGTCTATAAAAGGTCTCTTCTAATCCTCATAAAAAAAGGTTTTCAGAACAGTGGTTCATATTGTCCACTGCTTTGAATACCAGTTTATGTGTGATCTGTGATCATTTAAAGTGTGTTGCTGAGGAGTCTCATCTACTACCACACCAAACTTTAGCTCAGTTTCTATAAAAATGACCGAGTTATAGGCAATTTTGAGTTTGATAAGTTGGATTAATTGTGAGCAGTTTTGAATAGAGTTCACTCCAAAAGGTAATTGCAAATCTACATGCAATGATTATTTTCTAATTCTTTTTTTTGGTCAAAATTTGTCCAGTGGTTCATGAGATGTGCTCATGGACAGACAGACGTACAAACATGGGATTACGTGGTTGTCAGCCTTTCATGGGAGGAAGTAATCATTTTTTAAAATCACTATTTCTTAACATTGCTGTTCAGTAAGCTCCCTAGATGTAATCTTTGAGGAGAAACAAATGAGTTATTGGATTTTTGTAGACTACAGTGGGCCAAATGGGCAAGGATTCTTTTTTTTTTTTTTTGTGATAGTTCCCAATCCAAATTAGGAAATAACTCATTATTCATTTATTTTTATTTATTTACTTTAAACTGTGTGGGTGCAAGGCTTAATGTTGTCAGTAGTTGTTTGCCATAA
>JARVGS010001636.1:22010515-22024586 GCA_031762315.1 Hypsolebias antenori | reverse complement strand
TAATTTGAAATTATTTACATTTTTCTCTAATGCCACCCCTAAGCAAAAAAAAAAAAAATAAATAAACTAAACTAACAAAAACATTAAAACATATCACAGAGCCACTAACACAACTGTGTTGTATGTTTGTTACGTAATAAAATATTGTGCAATTGTCTGTGATTGTGGTATGTACTAGAAAAGAACATGCTTCGGATTAGGATTAACTCTGTAAAGTGTTGTGCAGTTGTCAGAGAGAGGGGCTGTGTTATGTGTCACAGATGCTGTAATTTAAGAATCAGATTTTTTTTTCATGGTTCATGTTGTTAAATCCCAACTTTAAAATAATAAACTGGCAGGAAAACATGTTAAGTTCACTAATTTAACAGTTTGGTCATTTAAGGACATCATGTGAACATATGCTTTCAACATCTGGCACCACATCCTGCTTTAACTTTCATTTTATTATAAAAGCAAAATCAAAATTGATCTTTTTAAAATAATTTTTCTGCCTTTTTTTTTTTTGTTTTACAAACTGAGCCGGACATAAAATAGAAGCAAGGCACAGCAAAACAGTTACGTGTGTGTGTGTGTGTTTTGTTTTATTTATTAGAATAATCCAACCTCTCCCAGAAATACTGCAGCACCAAGTGTGAAACAGGCCAGAACATAAAGGAAACACAACTTCAAGTTTCTAAGTTTTTTGTCTTTTATTTCAAATTTACATGAATTAAAATGTAACAAAAAACAAGTCAAGATCAAAATAATAATAATACTATAATAATGCTATTATTATTAATAATAATGCTATTATTAATAATAAAAAAATATACACAACCTCACACAAATGAGCCCTCTGTGCTGGCTTTGGACCATCAATCAAACACACCTGAAAAATTATTTCTGTGTGTTTGTGTGTGTGTTGTGTGTGTGTGTTTGTGCGAGAACAGAGGGCAGAGCTGTGTGAGGAGACTGACAGAAGGGAATAGAGACAGATGGTGGGGGTGTCACAGCAAACGTGGGGCAGCAGACTGGGCTTCACAACAAACCATAGATGTCAATATGTTCAAAAATAGGGAACTTGTGAGGAAATTGGCAGGGGATAAAAGTTTAGATGGATCATTGTTTTTATTTGTTCTTTAATTGTGAGGTAGATTTAAAAAAAATGTTAGAGAAACAACAAAACTAAGTAAATTTGTTCCTAATTGACTTAATTGCAAACACTATTCAGGTGCATTTTTATTCATTAAAATAGAATGAATGCAGAATGAGTTCAAGTTCGGATCTTTGCCATGGTTAAATTCAAAACTCCCAGGGTGAAATCCTCTTGAAGAAACTGTATATATATGTATACACAAATATACATATATATACATATATACAAGTCACTATTTGTGTGTGTATCTGTTTGGTAAACAACAAAAACAAACAAAAAAAAACAGTTTTACAAGAATAGCACCATTGACTTTATTATAATACGCAGTAATTTTTGATGCACATTGTGGCGGCTGAAATAGGAACACCTGCACTCTCTACAGTACATAGTTGGATTTTTGGTTTCAAACAAATACGTTGTTTTAGTGGATGTGACACAAAAAGTGATGGGGCGATTAGAAAAGAGGAGGAAGTAAGCGAGGAAGATGGTGGATTATTTTTTTCATCTTAAATAAATGTAGGCAGTTTTATTTTTTAATTACTCTGCAACAAACTCAGTCCTCTCATACCTGAGATCCAAACCGAAACAATAAATAATTAGCACCAACACACTGTACTCTCATTGTTCTCAGGTATGTTCCTTTATTCTCCTCATACGTCCTCCTTTTTGTTCCTACGATATAGAATAGATGGGCGGGGGTGGTAGTGGGGGAGAGGGGGTGGTGGTGGTGGGGGGGTGTTGGGAGAAAATAGAGGTTGTCCATGAGGGGAGGGAAAGCAGACTGAAGGCAAAGTTGGATGAATCACAAATGACAGTTGCTGGTGCCATTCAGTGCATAAATCCTACGGAGTTCAACTTGAAATAAAAACACTTTAGAAAAGAGTCCCATTGACAATAAAAGTGTCTTGATTTTTCTTTTTCTCTCTTTCTCTCCTTCTTCTGAAGCGTGCCTCTGATTCATTTTTTGTTTTATTTTTCTTTCCTAAAAATTCCACGTCTTCTTTCTCTTGTTTGACAACTCGTGCTTTTACAAGAAGCAGACTGGCCCGACGTCGACTCCAAACTCCTGGTCTGCACCACCAACATCCATGGGGGCAATGTCCACAAGGGGAAGGCGAGAGGTCTTCTGCGACCTGTACTCGATCACTGTCTTGCCCCAGTGTCCTGTGTGTCTCTGTTTGGAAGAGAAATATTTCACAGCTGTGGTTAGATCATCTTTGACTTATTTCTAACTGCAGACATTTAGATGATTTTATCCTTTAACTAGAGAAAATGCATTTCCTGCATAAATGCAGTGTGAATGCTTATTGCTCAAGAACCTGTTAAAAAGCAGCTAAAATTAGATAAACCATGCTAAAATGTAAGTGAAATGGAAGAACAAGCCTAAGTCAGCAGAAGAAAGAAAAGAGTAAATATGTTTGCTGAATTAATTTTAAACATGCTGAAACGAGTCCAAAAAGTAAGAAATTATTTGAAAAAAGTAGTAGGCCTAATTAGGGAAAAAAAGCTGAAAAGTAGCTAAAAAATAGCAGAAAGAAGCTTAAAGAGTTAAGTTAAAAAAAGCACATATTTGCCCATTTACGCTGAAAGAAACAGAACTGAGCACAAAAGTGAAAATCTTCTGAAAAAAAAAAAGCAGAAAACAGCTGAATAGTACCGTAGTTAAAAATCAGAAAGAAGCCGAAATTACCAGAATCAGGCAGAAAGAGCACAGGTTTGTCCAATTAGACAGAAAGAAATGAACACCAAAAAGTGGAAATTATCTGAAAAAGCTGAAATTTGCACACACAGAAAAAAAAAACACAGCTGAATTGTAGCTAAAAAGGCAGAAAGAAGCTTAAATTGACAGAAACAAGGAGAAAGAGCACAACTGTGCCCAATTCAGCCCATTGAAGCAGAAATTAGCACAAAAAGTGGAAGTTATCTGAAACAAACAGTAATGCGCAAAAAACAAACAGCTGAACGATAGCTAAAAGCAGAAAAAGTTTAAATTACCAGAATTAAGTAGATAGAGCAAGTTTTTTGCTGAACTAGGCTGTAAAAAGCTGAAATTAGTGCAAAAAATGTGGAATTAGCTGAAAAAGCTCAAATTAGCATAAAACAGCTAAACAGTTGCTGAAATAGCATAAACGGTTTAAGCTTGCAGAAATAAGCTGAAAAGAACATAACAAGCTGAAATTAACAGAAAGAAGTTAAAAGAGGCACAAAAATGTTGTAGTTAGCAGAAAGAATATGAAAGGAGCACAAAACAGCTGGAAAACAACAGCTGAAATTAGCTGAAAGTAACTTTAAAAAAAAAATGCACAAGAAAGCTGAAAGAAGCCACAAAATGTGAAAGGAGCAGTAAAAGGTTGTAAACAGATCTGAAATATGAAGGATTTAAAATGAGCTCAATTCATTTTCTATGAGAGAAAAATGGCAGAAAAGACTAAATGTTTCAAAAAGCTAAAGTTGCACCAATACCAAAAGTAGCATTGTTCTAAAACGGCTGAATATTTTGACATATGATCTGTTGAAATAGTACAAAAATCGTGGAATGGGACTTACGGAATAGTTTTAAGTAACTGGAAGTTGGAATAATAATGTAAACAGGATCACAATACTGTAGTGCAAATTCTTAAGCATTTAAAAGCAAAACAAATGCTTAAGAAGTGAATACTTAATAAATAATGCTTGATAAGCATTCATACATTATCATACATGAAACGAAGCCCCTTTAAACTATTTCATGTGCGTGTGTGCAGTATTGCCTACCGAGCATCCGTCCTCCATGACACTGTAGGTGAAGCGGCTGTTGCCCTCGGCTCTGATCTCCACGTCGTTGGAGCCCTGCAGCAGCACGGCCTTCTTCAGGTTGCCAGTTGAGGCGTCCATGTAGGCCACGCTGTTCTTGCAGTGGTAAGTGAGATTTTGAGACGCCTCTGTGGACAAAAGTCTCAGGAACGTCATCTGAATGGCAGCAGTGTTGGGCGCCAGGCTGTCGTCACCATAACTGAACTGTAATTGATGGAAAACAAAAACCTGGTTAAACCTTTTTTCACAAGTGTTGAACCTTTTCAGATCTTTAAATGAAAGCAATATTTAATTATATATATATTTTTAAATGTTGCTATTTGTTTTTGCAAGGACTCACTTGGAATCCTCCATTCATCGTCTCTCCAAACCAGACGTGTTTGCGGTCTTTGCTCTTGCTGGACCACCAGTTCTTGCGAGGGATTTTGGCAGGTTTGGGGTAGACGCAGGACTCTCCTGTCTCCATGTTGCAGAAGACCTTGATTGCATCTACAGTGCAGCCCTGATTAGGATCGATCCAGTACTCGCCTACAAACAGAGAGCAAACCAAACAAAACAAAGCAAAATCAAACACATGACATTGTTCCTTCAAATGACTTTCTCCTCTCCCCCCAAATCAAACATTCCCAGACAAGATAAACTAGGTTTGAATCGCGTCCTAAAACTTAAAATCCCAGTCTAGCACGTCTGCTTCATCATCTCACTCCAATTCAAACCAGTTTCTCCCGGTGTCACTCACCGCTCTTCCAGTCAGGGTGGCACAGCTTCAGGTCTCTGCAGGTGCGAGCGGGGTTCTTCTTGGATCCCTCCGGGCTACGGATGTTTTCAATCTGGTTGTTGAGAGTTTTGAGCGTGGCGTCAACCTCAGCATCGTGCTGACGGAGATTTCCAGCTGCCTGGTCAGCCCTCATGTACCTGAGAGGATCGGACGACTTCTCAGTTTGACCAAGACCAGCAAAGGCAGACATGTCAATACCAGGGCCGGGAGGACCGGGTGGACCAGGGGGTCCAGGGTTTCCAGGAGGACCCTGAGAGACGAAACAGAGATTTTAGATTAGACGTGCATGGCTTTGCAGCAACCCTTTTATTTATGGCGCTATTCATTTATCTTTGTGTCAAACTGTTGTACAAATATAAATTACACCTCCATATATATTTTCTATAACAGACTAGCATCAGTTCTAGTCTGGTTTTAAAGGCGGAACAGTTTAACAGTCCCCACAGGTACTCACAGCAGGGCCACTTTCTCCAGTGCGACCACGAGGTCCTGGAGGACCAATGGGTCCTGGCTGACCAAATGAACCATCCTTTCCACCAGGGCCAACAGGTCCAGGTGGTCCCTACAAAAACCAAACAAACAGGAAATCTCAATGTCAAAGTGTACAAAACAAAAATGAAATGTGTGGCTATAAAAAAAAAAGATAAAATCAAAATTTATGAGGTGACAAATTAAAAGAAGACCACCACCCTGATGCTGAATGGCAATAAAAATGCTTACTTTGGCTTTGTATTCACATTATTATTATTATTATTATTATTTTAAAGTACAGTGGAGTATTTTGATTCTCTTTGTACTCACTCTTTGTCCAGCAGGTCCAGCAGGTCCAGTAGCACCCTGGTCTCCAGGCTGACCCTAATGCAGAGAAAGCAAAGTGAATGTCAGATATTGATGACACGAGGAAAAACAATACAACCAAAATCACTGGATTAGGAGATCTTAGTGAATCTGGCTTCTTACCGGTGGTCCAGGGAGACCCTGCAGTCCAGTAAAACCTCTGTGTCCCTTCTGTCCTCTCTCACCAGACTCTCCAGCCTCTCCCTTGTCACCACGGGGTCCTTGGGGTCCCTGAAAACAGATGGTCAAACATTTTGAATGACTCGTGTTTGCAAAGTTAAAGGTGTCATTTTTATAGCTTGATGACAATAGTCAAATTAATTCAGTGTTCACGTACAGGCATTCCCCTGGCTCCAGCAGGACCTGGAGCTCCAGCAGGTCCTTGTGCACCCTACAAAACAAGACAACACAGAGAGGTGAGATTCAGTGAAGTTAAATCATTGTAGCCTTCTCAACAGATACTGTATAACACATAGACTGTAAGAACTGCACATTTTAAAGTTAAATGAGGTTGAAATGGTAAACTTTTAATTAAAAATATGAATAAAAATGAGAAAAGAAAAGAGAAAAGAAAAATGGTTTAATTTACTCTGTAACAAAAAGCTCGTTAGAGATAAAACACTGGAGAAATCCTTCTCTCTACTTGGTTATCAGGCCACATGCTAATTATCAGTTAGCATAAAATTTGTCTTATTTCAAGTGACACAAACTCTTTAATCTTTAGTGCATTTTAAACTTTTTTGTATATAGTGTTAGTCATTACTCACAGACTCTCCTCTGTCTCCCTGCTTGCCGGTGGGTCCCACTGGACCTGGAGCACCAGGAGCACCTGGAGCACCTGGAGCACCTGCAGGACCAGTGTTACCACGATCGCCCTGCAGCAAGAAGAGCACGACATAGACAAAAGTGAATTTATTTTTACCAGGATCTTTGCTCTTTATATAGCGTGAGCACACATCTCACAGTATGAAGCAGAAAGTCAATTAACTGATGTTTATTTAAGGCCATGCATTGCACATGTATGATTCAAATTCAACAACACACAATGTGTTTAATGTGCACAAAGGTCTGTGGCTACTAAAGGGTTAAAACGCTGGTTAATACTGGCAGCAATGAGCAAAAGAATTATAACTAAATGTGACTCTGCCTGTTGATAGCATTGGGATTTATTTCTCAGCGTTGAACATTGTTTAAAACCGACACTGGAAATTTATTGAGAAACATTTCAGTACTGCAGATGAATGATGTCACAGATCAGCCAAAACATTAGAACCACTGACAGATCAACTGAGCCACACAGCTCATCTTGGTATGACAGTGTTCTGCTTGAAAAACCTGGATATTCTTTGAAACGTTCAATCACCTATGTATATTTATTTTTATTTTTTATTTTTCAGCTCAACTGAAGTACAATCACACCCCCCACATGGCAGCAAATTGTTTCTTTACAGTAGCAGCGCCCCCATCCCTCCAGCAGGACAGCAACGTGCTGAGCCAAACATTTTAGAAAACGCTTCATTCAATTCAGTTTATTTAGATAAGTGCCAAGTCACACCAGGAGTCATCTCAGGGCACTGAACAGAAACATTCATATTCATAAAAAAAGCAAGTAAATAACATTATTTGAGGAGCAGACTGCTTTGAGTTTAACTTCATCGCAGACTCTCATCTTGACTCAAAGAACACAACGAAAAGTTTTAGGTTCATGTCAAACCTCTAAATCTCTGGTTCTTATTCTATCTATGGGAACCAAGTTCAGTCCACAGATATACCGCCTCACAACTCACATCTCCAGGACACACTCAAGAGGTTCCCCCATGCTTTTACCAATCAGACATTTTTAAAAAAGGGGATTTTTCTTTATTGCAGCAGAGTCATAATGCTATGGCTGATTTGTGCACACCAGCTTCATATGTCATGGCGGCTTCAACGCTGTTTCTCACCTTGATTCCAGCAGCTCCGTCTCTACCTGGAGGTCCGTCAGATCCAGGGTTGCCCTGTCAGACATCAGACAAACATGAAGCCTTTCTTGTATGCACCTGTACCTCGCCAGATGTCCTACTGAATAGAAATCAGCTGCATAATGAAGCCCGCTACAACCAGACACTTTAATAATTTGGTGTAAACACAATGAAAATGGATGTGTAATGCAAACTGGTATTTTAAGGGCCTGCTGTAGAACTGAAACTGGACTAGATGTGGCAGCTGCACAATTAAAAAAAAATACATGAATCACAATGTATGTTTTAGTCATTTTCTGACCTCTCTGCCAGGTTCCCCTGCAGGTCCAGTGAGTCCAGGTGGTCCAACAGGTCCAGGGGGTCCACGGTCTCCAGCACCACCAGTAGCTCCTTGCTTGCCAGGTTCACCCTGAGAGGAAAGAAGAGAACTCTTCATTAGATTTTGACAAAAAGACAAAAATCCTTCTTTGATTCACATGTACCACTGCTTCAGGGGTTGTCCTGTGTATTCACTGTAAAATCCAGGTAAATTAAATATGCTGACATATGTGGCTGTTTACAATCAGCTGAAAAAAAAAACAAACATATATTTTCAACAGGCCAAACAAAACCTGAATATTCAAAGTTTAACATATTATATACACATATATATATAAAAGCACACTTAAAATCCTTTAATTTTCTCAAAAATCGACAGTGAACCGTATAATCCAGTGAGCCTTATGTATTAATTCTGGTTGTGCTTACTGACCTTGAACCAAGTTTATGTGGTACAACTGAAAAATGTTGAGTTATTCTGAATGAGTTGAATAAAGTTTGACTTATTTGACTGTTTTGTTTCGCTTAATGCACCTAGTGTATGAAAACAGACCTGTTCATTGATATTGCACCTTATAATCTGGTGTGCCTTATAGTCCGAAAAATATGTTATATATATTTTCTGAACACTAAAAGTATTTTATGTTTAAAAAAAAAAAAAAAAAAAAAAAATTTCACATTTTTGAAAAGTAAGTACGCATCTTAAAATCCAAGCTTTTGCATGCAAATTATTTTAAACAATAACTTCAGTGTGTTTCTGTAACGGTTTAATTTATGAACCTCTAATTTATCTAAAACAAACAAACAAACAAACTGCTAAAAAACAGAACTGGTGAGTAGTTTGAAGTATGTTCACTTCATGCTTTTGTCCCAGTAAACCGAAACTGTAGTAATCATCATTAGATACACATCTGGATAAGTTAATCGACTTATTGTTAACTCCTGCTTGACCAAACCAGATGATCAGCCTTTTATTTAAACAATCACACTACTTTACATATTATTTATTTATAATAAATTTATATTTTAGGTTACTTGTATTTATGTCATGATTATATAATCTCATTGTAAATCAAAAACTAATTACAGAAACTGAATTTACGGTTTAATAAACGTGTTAAAATCTTATTCCTATGTGAGTTTATTTCAACTGCTCATTTCTTTCATCCGTAATAAAGATGGTTTGGTGGATAACGGATGATAAAGACATGCCCACTGATGTGGTGCAAAAAAGAAATGTGGTCATGTCACTTATGAAGCAAGCAGAGGCAGCCGTTTTTAATTTTATTTTTTATACCATGTTGTGTATTGGATCACAAGGAGAAAGTTTAACGTGAGATGTGTTTTGACTGGGAGTAAATGAGGACACAGCAGAATGTCAGTCTGGAGCATGTCTGCTAGTTGTCCACATTTACTTCAATGAGTGACAAAACAGAGCATTGTGTTGATACGGCAGCTCCATGAACATTTATTCTGAGCAGTAGCAGCAGGGCTGGTTGTGTTTTCACCATCTGAATCTGCCTGTCCGCTTGTGTTTGTGTCACTCAGACAAAAAGTGTTCAGAAAGACACACACACTCAGTCAGAAGCCACTGCGTTTGGGAGTTGTGTTTTTACACGTCTGAACAGTTTCCGTCAGAACGGTGACAGAAACAGTCAGAACTGAAGGAGCGTTTGGTTAAATAAATCTGAGAGAAACATTTGTTTATAGCCCAAAGTGGAAAATTTGCTGAAACAAAGAGGAAACCAAGGCTCAATTAAAATTATTATCCCCCTTTTAATTTACTTCATTTTTACTGCCTTTATATTTTTACAGCCTTCATATGATACAAGCAACATTTCTAATTTACCATTTTGTTTGACAACGTTAGATAAAAACAAATATAGTGCAGTGAAAATGTGTCTACAAAGCACCATCTTTTATGACTCGCAGTAGACAATTTCAGGATTAAAAAAACTGTAATAAGATGCTATTTTTACCACAAAAAATGCCCTTCCCATCCCTTATAAATTACTTATTGTTCAAAAAATGTTAGCTAATCATATTTATATGTCAGCATATTTTGGTCGTGTACATTATCAAGTAGGGATGCACAATACTGTATTATCAGAATGGTATCGGTATCAGCCGATATTAGCATTTAAGTTAAATATTGGACATTGGCCATTCCATCAAAATAATATATAATTATAAAAGTTACTGTTTTTGTATGACAACCCAGTGACAAGAATGCCTGCAGTCCCAGCACAACGTCATGATGTCACACACGCCTACCTGATCTGATCACGGCGGAGAGGAAGAAGTCAAAATATCAATGGTGTGGACTTTTTTTTGTTGTTGTTGAGGATATTGGAGTACGAAGATTTATGGACTAAGCTGAGCCTCGATACATCGCCCCCGGTCAGAGATATTGTTCCGATGTAGCCTTACCCGAGTTACAAGCTGTCATTTCTGATGTCATTGTGAAGCTAATAGCCGATAGCACTTGGGTGAGTTTTACCACAAACATTTGGACGTCGTGTTAGCCCTGTTACCATAGCCATGTTACTTTTTTTGTATTTAAAGGAAATTGTTTGTTTGAACTGTTTATCAGAGAATAAAGGGCAGATATGATAAGATTTTTTTCTTCATCTGCCACCTTTCATTTTATATTGTTTTTTCTCTTGTTATCTGTGTGTTAATTGTTTTGTATTTTTTTTTAATTATAAAATGAATGAATAATAAAAAAAATAGTCTTAGGGCACAATGGATAGACTAAAACTTTGAACTTACAAAGGCTGTCCTTCATGCACAAGAGTGCAGAGGATCCCACAGTGCAGCTAGGAACCTGGAACAAGCCTCCACAAGTGAGACAGCATCACAGGTGACTAATGCTAATAAATAACATTTAACACTTTTCATTTAATATAATTTAAAGTGCTATGCATATCATATGGCTGTTACTGAATATATGTCACCAGCTCTTACAACTGTTGCACAATTGTTGTAGAAAATAAGCCTGAATAAGAGAGATATGTTCTGACAAAGGAAAGCATGTAAACATATCGGTATCAGATATTGGCCAAAAATCCAATATTGTGCATCCCTATCAAGCCAACAATTAAACAAGATACAGTCACAAAACATAACTCATGTGCAGCACAACGTAACATGAGGGCTAAGTCTGAATGTGTTCAGTCAAATTTCTAAACATTCTCAGTTTTGTACATTCGCTGTAGCATCTAGGTTTTGTTTTAGTTCTGAGTTCTGGTTTTGTGTTTGTAGTCTGTTCTCTCTGATCCTGCTGTTTTTTTTCTCACAGTTTCTAGATCCATGCTTAATTTAATTATCACAGCTGTGCTGCTGATTATCCATGCTGCTGATTTATTTCATGCTGCTGTGTTCAGTCATCCTCATCCGCTCACACAGACTCATGTTCGTGCTGCTGTTGTTCAGCATGTTGTTTTGCACTATTAGTGTTTAGTATTTCTTAGTTTATATCTTAGATCCTTATTACAGTTGCTTTTCAAAATTTATATTTTTGCTGTTGTTGGATGTAACTGGGACCCTGTGTACACAATTTTATTCCACCTCGTACCGCATGCAGTGCGAATGATAATAAAACCTACTTGAACTTGAACTGAGTCTGTTGTTTATCACCATGTTTTCGACTAAAAAAATAAATTAGAGTACCGGTATGTCATATTAGAACTTAGGACTGGAATATTTTTATATGATCTGTTAAAAATGGATCTGTTAATCAAATTATTTATCAATGAAGAGGGGAAAACTGACAAACTGGCCGATGAATTGGACTTGCATGTTCCTCTACATGAACAGACAACACGATGTTACTTACAGAAGGTCCAGGCAGACCAGGGAAGCCTCGTTCACCTCGCTGTCCGGGCAGACCAACAATACCACGCTGACCAGCCAATCCCTGAGGACCTGAGGGACCTGGTGGACCCTGAGGGGAAAAAACAAACAGCAGAAAACCCAATTACCAGGACGGTGATACTTATTTATTTGGATTATTTAGCACTTTAAAAGAAGCCACATACTTTTGTTTTGACAATTATAACACTTTCTGCACATTTTATTCCCCGACGCGGTGTCAGAATGAATTTCTCCATCAGTTTTCTGTTCTGCATCATCCTCACCTCATCTTGCTCTGTCAAAAATGTCTCGCAGCTCCCTGAAACCATGTTCACAATGAACACCTGACTCTAAGTGACGGCTAGGACACACCAGTAGACAGACAAAGGCTTTGATGTGATAAAACAAGAGTCGAGACTTTATACCAGGATGAAATCTATAGGAAGAAGAAACACAGCAGCTGCCTCAGTGTAGGAGAGGGTGCTCCTCTGTGGCATGGGCTGTCATTATCCTGACAGGACTCGTCATGTATTTATGACTGGTGTGTGACTCTGAGTGGTGGGAGGGTAAAAGCCTGGAGTCCCATCATCAGACTGTCTCTGGGTTGTGTTGCTCAGCATCGTCATCTGTCTTAGTCTGCTACTAGAGATGGACACTGACAGCTCTGTATCAAAGGCTACTGGGTCCATTACTGCTAAAAATGACTCTCTGTGTTAAAAGAAACACACCAAAGGGGATATAAATATAAGATACAATAAAATAAATAAATAAAAACACCCAACACAAAACATCTCCGGGTAAACATCAAAGTTCATGCTCAATAATCCAGGTCAAAATCCAACAATGTTCAGTCAGGTCATCTGGATGGTTTCTTTACGTTGTTGAGACATTTCGTCCTTCATCCAAAGGACTTCTTCAATCTGCCACCAAATAAACTGAGTCCCACAAAGAACACACTCCCATATAGTGGAAAAAACAAACAAACAGTTTGCTGGTGATAAGATGGCCTCCGGGGCCCGCCCTCTCCCCTATCAACTCCTCTGAGGCAAACACGCCAAAGTGGTTCAAAACACCAAAGTTCATGCGCAGTACCGGTAATCCAGGTAAAATAATAATAATCAAGGTCTTCATTTTTTAAACAAATGCCCGTATGTGATGGTTTATGGGCGTTTTAGAAACCAAATACTTTTAAGCTCAAGAAGATCACAACGTTTCAGATTATGTGAAAGCTCTCGGTGTTGGGTATTTTACTCACAGGAGGACCATCCTCTCCAGCGTCTCCTTTCTCTCCCGGAGCTCCTGCAGAACCACGAAGCCCAGCGTCACCCTGTCTACCTGGAGGTCCAGAATCTCCCCTTACACCTTTGGGTCCATCTTTACCAGGAGGCCCGGCAGGACCAGAAGGTCCAGGATTACCCTAATAAGCAGACACACATAAAAAGGCGTAAAAAATGTTGGATTATTAGAAAAATATAGAATTAAAAAAAAGTTTCTTTTAAGGGGACTCAAAAAGAACACACAATCAAAACAAGGTGTATTTTTTATCTTATGGCTCCAAGTACTTCCTGACAGCACATTTATTTACCTGCATCAGATTTTTGACATGCTGTCCTTTTTTTAGGTTAAATGGTAATATTCCAAACGACGAGCTGCTGTGTCATATAAATTGCTTTGGGAATGTGTGGATGCAGATGTTGTGGGGTGAATGATTTACATTTTCTTTAAATCAGGTAGTATTTAGAAAAAAAAAACATCTGCTGCAAACCAAATAAATCAAATGCTTGTCTACTGATGTGTTTTATGTTTATTACACTGTTTATGTTAGCGTTTTGATCAAAACACAAGGAACAATGGTTTTAAATGTCAACTCAGTTGTATGGGTGCAGGCAGATGCTGAACTTACATTGGGACCAGGAGGTCCAACTCGGCCAGCAGCTCCTGGGAAACCAGTAGCACCCTAACAGAGAAAAGATTAATTTAAGCAAAACAAAATAATAATTTGCAAATCCAAATGGCATCAGCCCAAAAGTAAAGCAGTTTAGCAACATCCAATAATTAAATGTGAGACACTTAATACAATAAAGACAGAAGAGCACTCACAGGAGGTCCCTGAGCACCACGAGCACCTTTAGGTCCAGAAACTCCTGTAGGACCCTGGAACAGCAAACATTCAGTGCATTACGACGTGACCTTTAGGTTTCTGGTTTATTTCGAAGCTAATCTTTTATTCTGCCTTGTGCTGCTCAATCAGTGACAAGCTCAGCTGTCGCTGTGACCTGCTGTTAAACCTGTAAAATGTTCAACACAGACAAAAAAATGAACGTTTCTACTGAGCTGTACATAAAAAACATGTTCTTTCTGCAGTGAAATGTCAATAAGCTAATATCATATATA
>JARVGS010001636.1:21998959-22010415 GCA_031762315.1 Hypsolebias antenori | reverse complement strand
TATATATAATGTCCTTTTTATTAAAACACAAACTGAGCAGCACTTCTTACATTTCATTTGTGACATCACTATCTGTGGTTAAGATGAAACTCACAAATATTTAGTGTTTTGCAGCTTTGCTGCACAGATAAATACAACAATGACACTTACTGCAGGTCCAGGGGCACCAGATGGTCCTTGGGGTCCAGGGGCACCAGCATCTCCTTTCTGTCCAGACTCTCCCTGCTCTCCCTTGGTTCCAGGTTGACCATCAGCACCCTGAAAGAAAAACACAAACTCATGAGTTTTTACTGTGTTACATGTCTCAATTAGTTAAAACCTCTATACAAGTACTGCTTTAGTGCTTCCAGATGACCATGTTAATAAAAAATAGTTATTGATCATTTTCATCTTGAGCTATGTACAGCATAGTTTTTAAGGACTTGAAGGGATTTTTACAGCAGTATTCAGGAACTTCATTTAAGAACGTGTGTATGAGCTTCTTTTACTTTTATGTGACAGAGAACTTGACTGATATTTTGACTTCCATGTAAGTAAAACCAACACAGGCTCCAGTATAGTTGCTGCTGATTTCAGCGGCATGCGTGTTTGTTATCAGTCAGTGTCGTGACACGATGTGATGTTACAGTAAGTTGTGAACTGTGTTTTTTTATATATTTACAGCTGTTGTAGTGGTATTCACCTTGACACACAATCTATAATTAATCATGGCGTAACCTGAAGGGGAAAAAAGCCCAGACATCAATTTTGTTGTAAGAAACAATTTGAAGAAACTCATTTGGAAGGACGTGGTTTATGAAAACCATCTGTTTGATGTCAGTCTGGAGACTTTGGGGAATGAACTGAAGATGATACGGTTTCTGACAGTCTACAAACCAATATCTTTACACAGTTATCCACCAAGGAAACATGACAGAATAATGCACTGTTGGAAGTTTAAAACAGCGACAAATAAAGTTTAATTTCAAAGTGTTGATTGAGTTCTGCTAGATTTCTGTCATTTTGTGCTTCTTTTTGACAAAGCAAAACATATTCAAGCTGGCTCCTGATGAGTAAAAACATACTTTGGGTTTTATGCTTTTCTTTTAAGTGAAATGGACAAAATAAATTGTTTTACTGTAAATTTCATGTGTTTTGGCACACTGATAAATGTTCCTTCTCTTGAATGTTTTACTGTTCAAAACAAAATGTGCATGTTCAATGACGGTGCTTCAAGTTTCTTCTTTTTCTGTAGGTAAATTTAAAAAGCTAAGCTTAAACTGAAGGTAAAAAAAAAAAAAATCAAGAAATTGCATTTCCTGCAAAAAAAAAAAAAAAAAAAAAAAAAAAAAAAAAAAAAAAGGCAGTGTGAGTGCTTAGTGCAGAATAACTTGTTGGAAAGTCAGCGGAAATTAAATGAAAACATTCTGAGATGTAGCTGAAATGAAAGAACAAGCCTAAATTAGCAGAAGAAAGCAGAAAGAACACATGTTTGCTGAAATAGTTTTAAATAAGCATAATTTAGCACAACAATTAGGAAATTAGCTCAAAAAGTTGAAATTAGCAAAAGAATAGCTGAAAAGTAGCTGAATAAGCAGAAAGAAGCTTAATCTACCAGAAGGAAGTGGAAAGAGCTGAAAAGAACTTAAAAATGTGGAATTAGCTGAAAAAGCTACAATTAGCATCAAAGAGCTAAATGGTAGCAGAAAGAGCAGAAAAAGCTGAAACTAGCAGAAAAAAGCTGAACGGAGCATAACAAGCTGAAATGAGCATAAAGAAGTTAATTGAAATGAACATGAAAAACTTGAATTTATCTGAAAACAGCTGAAATTAGCTAAAAATGCTAAAAAGCTGGCTGAAAAGGTAGAAAAAGCTTAAATTAGCAGAATAAAACAGAAAGAACATGTTTGTCCAATTATCCTGAAACCAGCAGAAATGAGAACAAAAAGTGGAAATTGTCTGGAAAATGCTGAAATTAGCTAAAACAGTCAACTAAAAAGAAGCTAAAATAGCAGAAAGAAGCTTAATTTACCAGAAGAAAGTGGAGAGAGTACATTTTTGCTGAATGAGGCTGAAAAATGTTGAAATCAGTGCCAAAAAAAAGTGGAATTAGCCAAAAAAGCTAAAATGAGCATAAAAACAGCTAAATAGTAGCTGGAATAGCAGAATAAGTTGAAACTTGTATAAATAAGATGAAAGGAGCATAATAAGCTGAAATTAGCAGAAAGACATTAAAAGAAGCACAAAAATGTTGCAGTTAGCAGAAAGGACCCAAAAGGATCATAAAACTGCTGAAAATAGCTGAAAGTAGCTGAAAAAGTACATTTGCACAAGAAAGCTGAACGAAGCTGAACAAGAACAAAATGTGACAGGAGCAGTAAAAGGTTGTAAACAGATTTAAAGATGTGAAGGATGGAAAATGAGCTCAGTTCATGAGAAAAAAAAAATGGCAGAAAAGGTTAAATATTTCAAACAGCTAAAGTTGCACCAATACCAAAAGTTGTAACGCCCTTCTCCTGAACGAGCTGGATGTTTAATGATTTGTTTGAACAGTACAAAAATTGTTGAAAGAGCAAGATGCTGAAAAACGTAAGGAAGAAAAATGGATAACAATAGTGTGAGCGCTTCATAAACATTCACACAAATATACACAATGATTTCATGTAAGCTATTCCTTGTTTGAAATTAAAGGTATTATCTGTGGTGTCATTAAAACAACTCACATCCACCTGAAGTTATGTCTTTGATTTAAAAAAAAATCACTCAGTTTGAACTTATATTTAACAAATTCAAGACCATAGTGATCATAAACCTGAATATTTTTATATTTTCTTTTAATAGGAGTCCTGTGAGTAATGTTCATTTTGTATTCAACACTTTAACTACAAATTCTGAATTGAATATTACACCATTTTTAAAAAGTTGGATAAAGGCTAAATAAAACAAGATCTTTAGTGAATAATTTGAACAGTAATTTTGACCAGAAATAGAAAATAATAACAATAATTTAAATGTCAGCTTTTCATATAGCAAAACTAATTGTTTTGAATTTCTACCACATTTCAAAACAGCTGTGGGCCGAAACAAGAAATGATAAGAAATGACAAAGAAACGTTTAGCCCTCGGTGAAAGACTGCATGGACAAAAACTGAGCGTCTTATCTACGGCACATAAAATCATCAAAAGGGTGAAATTATACAGAAAATTGAGCACAACGACCGATACATTGAGTGGAAAATCTTTACTATATCTCTGTCATCTCACAGAGCCCAGCCTGAGATGTAAAACAAAGTTCTGCAGCACAAATCAGTGCACGAACACTTCTGAATAAAGATGCTTTGCTGCTGCCGTGCATGTTTAGGACAAACAGGACAACGCTGTGCAAAAGTCTTGAGTCACCCTTCATCTCTTCAGATCTTACATCCAAGAATCCTTTCTTGTAATCTTTTTCTAGTGGTCAAGATCCAGGTTTTTTGAAGCCCATTCGACTTTTCTTTGGATTTTGTTTACTTTTCACAATTTTTTGGTCCATTTCAAAATTTTATAGGATATTATGGATCTTTGGAAATAAGCTGTCAATCTAAAATAAGCCATTTTTCTTGTAAGAAGGTGATGAAAGTGACTTACAAATCTGAAATATTTTAATGTTTAACAGTTTTACAGATTTTAGTAAGAGGTTTCTTCAGGTGTGGCCTTGATTATTCTTATACTGCTTCATATATAAAAATGCTTTTAGTGTTTGATACTTGTAACATTTTAAATATTGTCTGAACACTATTTTTCATGGATAAATAAAGTGACACATTTACTTAAATTACTGCCATATTTATTATTTATGACTGGACTAAAACTAGCTTTAATTTATCTGCTTTATTAATCAGCGGAAATGCAATGTACCACATTTTATTGCTGTTTTAAATTTTATTTTTTATTCAAACTTACAGGAGGTCCAGCAAACCCAGCAGGCCCAGGAGGTCCAGTCTCTCCTCTGTCACCCTGGAGGTTAAACACAGAGTTCAGGTTACGTCATAAAAACACAACTTCACCTCAGAAAACATCTGCTTTACTCCACCATCACTTTCAAAATGTCTCTGTAAGAACTGATTAATTAGAAATATATATTTTTAAGCATTTCATGTTTTTTTTTATCAAACTGTAAAAGTCAAAATATAAGGATTGTTATCCTAAGATACAAATGGTACAGTTATGAACTTTAGTTGTCAGAAATAATCTTCTAACTTTACATTTAATTAAGTTACATATCATGAAGACCAGTTGTGTATTTTACCAAGTACTATTTTTATAAGCATGGTAGGAGATGCTCATTTTTAAAAAAATATTGTACAAAATATTATTGTCATAGGTTAAATGCAAGTTACTTTAAAAATAAAATATCAGCTTACAGGAGCACCACGAACACCAGCAGCTCCAGAAGGTCCAGTAGGCCCAGATTCTCCCTACAAGAAGCACAGAACCATCAGCAGTGATAAATGTCAAGTTATAAATAGCATTTTTATACGCAGTCTGTGACATTCTTGCACTAAAGTATTGACAGATTGTAGTTAGGATGCAATTTCCAGAGCAAAGATACAACGCTCACCTTCTCACCGTTTGGACCAGAAGGTCCAGGAGGACCAATGGGACCAGTGAGACCCTACATTAAAATTCAAAATTTGCAATAATTAAACATTTAGAACAAAAATAGTCTGTATTGTTTCTCATAAAATCTAAAATAAGAGGCTGTCACGCACTCTGCCACCATCTTTGCCGGGAGCACCTTCGGGACCCTTCTCTCCAACGTCACCCTGCGCAGGTTAGCCAAAAGAAAACAATAATTTACAGAGAATATGTGTGAAACTCGAGCATAATAAAAATATCTGCATATTTATATAGAAATATTCATTAAAAAAAACTCTGTTCCATCATAGCTTACTCTGTCTCCTTTGGGTCCTGGAATGCCAGCACCTCCTCTCTCTCCAGGCATGCCCTGTAGGCCTGGGGGTCCCTGAGCTCCTGCAGCACCAGCAGGTCCAATGGCTCCCTGTTACAGATAGAAACAAAAAGACATTTTAGTGCAATTATAGCAGAGATGTGACATGAACTGAAACAAATATAATAATTTTATGCAATAAATGAATGTATGCACTTATAGCAGGTGTTGACAAATGATTTGAAGCAATCATTTTACATGTTCTGACCCATATCAGATGGCTTTTGCTAAGAACTTGTGTTTATTTTTTTAAATAAATGTCAAATAACAAAAATGGGGACACCTAACAGCTTTGACACATCTGTAGAAACAAAAGAGAGCCCTAATCTTTGTCAGGCATGTTGCCTTGAAGGTCATCAAAACACTGAATTATTAACATTTATTCAACCAGGCAAATCCCATAGAGATCACAGATCTCTTTTGCAAGGGAGTCCTGGGCCTGACATGCATGTTTATGGTATGTGGGAGGAAACCCACGTAAGCACGAGAAGAACATGCAAACTTCACACAGAAAAACCCCAGGTCTAACCGGGGATTGAACCCAGGACCTTCTTGCTGTGAGGCAACAGTGCTAACCACTGATCCATCGTGCTGCCAGAAAGAAAAGATAGGAATGAATAGATTTTATCTTTTGGTGTTTTTAATTATACACAAAAAGAAAATGAACTATTTGTTAATTAGTCTTGGAAACAAACGCGTTATTTCATAAAGGTGCACCTTTAAGTCCGTGTAAGGCAAAGACGAGAAACTTTTATCAGGGCATGATCCGTTCTACAGATCAAAGCCAAGAAAATGAAAGCAAATGCAGAGTTTGACTTTTTTAAAAGTGGCTCCACCAGACCCACTCCATGAAAGACTTGCCATCAGTGCTTTCTGCTGCAGCCTGAGACGCACAAACACAGCAGCACGCATCTGCATCCTCTCGTCAGTCATCACGGCGAACAGCAGGGCTCACACAACAATCAGTTTGGGGCTGCTGCTTCTTTGAAACTGCTGTTTATTCTAACTCAAAGGGGCAGATGATTGATGTGTGAAGCTGTGAGGCTTGTGCAGCAAATGATTCTGTTTTAACACCAACCTACAGACTGTCTGTTTGCCCTCCCACCCCCACACACTCAGTCCCCATCACATACATGCTGGCTCTAATCCTCATCCTCTCCATCCACTCTTGTTTGACCTGGGGGTGGGGGGGTGGGGATCTATAAAGTGGGATTAAAAATCTGAGCTGATAAACTAAAAAATGTGAATCGTCATTGCTTTTAGCTCTCCCTCTGCTCTCTGTGAGGACAAACTGCTGTGGACAAGGAAGTGAAGGACTTTACTAAAAATATATCAAGATATTGATCGGAATGTCAAGTAAAGGGATTTTTCTTAAACATAAAGGGTTTATTAGATTAAAACACAAGATTTGAATACAGAAATGGATTCTGGATGGTACAGATTTTGGAAAACGTGAGGTGAGGTACTGAAGGGACATATTGTGCAAAAGTCTAGATCCAAACACAAACTGCTTCATATTTGCACATTTAAACCTTATATTCAAAGGATCCAGACATTGTTGAAATCCAGTAAAGTGATCTTGGGCAATAATTTTTCAGGCTTTCCGGAGGCGTTCCAATATTTTCTTTGAAATTTGGATGCTTTTGCTTCATTTTAGTCCAATAATTGACCACTTAACTCTGACCGACGAATCATTCAGGCATAAAAAGCCCTCTCAACTCAAAGAATGAACTCACAGAGCAACTTTAGCAAAGAATTAGGTTTAAATCAAATCTTTTAGAATTTTGTTCTCAAGCATCTGGCTACAAAAACTAAACTTGTTCCAATTTCTGCAGATAAATCTATGAAAAATACTAAATATATTAATGTTTGTCACATAAAATGACATTTTAGCACCAACAAGCTGATTGTCTAAAAGCTATAGCTGAAAACTCAATTTGTTGAATTTTTATTTTCTTTTTTCTTAAAGAGACACATTTCAGGTACTGTTCATCTGCTATAGTAATATTTTTATCCACTTTTACCCCCACTTGTCCATTTTCCTAACTTTTTTAATGCATTCACTGCACACTATGGTGAATGGCCAACTATAAAAGTTGGAAAGTAATAATTAAAAAAGGCAGGCAAAGTCCAAATAAACACTTTAAAAGTCCTTCAGAAAGACTGGAAAAATATTTATTAAGATCACTTTAAAATTTTACAAGAAATTATAGCTTTTTAAAAATAAAACCAAAAGAATTTAGGAGAATTTAGACCTATTGTCAAACCTGAACTGAATCATTCTCTAAACCTCGGGGTAAAGAAAAAATCAGGTCAAGTCAGAAAATCAAGCAGAAGTTCATAAATCAGAAATACAATTTCTGCTTTGTTCTTCTGTTAATCATTTAGACCCAATAACTCTAATTTGGGAATTGCTGCCGCTGAAGCACCCCTGAGGTAATTCCCTCTTATGTGATGAAATGTTCCCCATCAGGAGGACCGAGCTGCTGTTTCATGGCCCAGATGTAATACAGACTTCCATGAGCTGATCTCTCTCTAATAATTCAAAAGCAAAAGATTTAGTTTATATCCTAATCAATGGTGTTTTTTCCTCACCACAGCAAGTTCATAATAAATAAATAAATATCTGCACGAGTCAACTTCCTGATCCCAGAGGTAATTATCAGCCAGTCGTGTGTGTGCTGTTGCATTCAAAGAAACTTATTTTCCAGTGAGTAACCTTCATGGAACAGCGTTTATTAATTTGATCACCATCCTCTGGTTGCAGGACTCACTTTGGGTCCGTCGGTTCCAGGAGTTCCAGGCAGGCCTCTGGGTCCCTGCAGACCTTGAGGACCAGCAGCTCCTCTCTCTCCAGGGAAACCACGCTCTCCCTGTTAAAAAAGGTCACAGCAATAATTAACAGCGCATCTAATCCTCAGCAGACCAGAACTTAGCTAAACCAACTGCAAACTTACTCTGGGTCCAGTTGCACCAGCAGGTCCGCCCTCTCCAGGAACACCCTTAGAAGACAAGAGAAGGGGAAAAGTTAGAACAATTTTCAAGAAAACAAACTCAAATTCTCTTAAGGCCTTTAACAAACATGTTTGTTTCTCAGTTTCGAACATCAAAAGACAAAAGTCTAATTCAGTAGGCAGAAAAACAAATGCCTAAAAGGATCAGCTCTTATTGTTCCCTTTTCTTTTTAATTTGACACAATAAATAAATAATTATGAGCTCGCAAATAATATGAACATGTTAAAGTGTTTCTGTCTTTAGAGCTCATTATGCAGCCCTTTAAAACAACTTTGTAATAAACAGTTAAAACATTAATGCTGGGACTTTTTCTACTGGCGTGAGCCACGTTTCTCCATTAAAGAAGGGCACCAACCTGGTCTCCAGGTTTGCCTCCCTCTCCAGGAGGTCCAGGAGGTCCAGGAAGACCCTGCACACAGGATAGAAGAAACAGTCAGCACTAATTATAATAGTAAACACTAAGCTGTAGATTTACAACTTAAAAATCAACAATGCGATTAAATATAAATTCACGCTTTGATTTTTTTGTCGCACCACACACAGAACATCTCTAAGTGGACTGCTCGTGCTCCAAAGTGTTCACAAAAATAAAAATATCCTTTGAAAACTAACTTTAACCACAGATTTTTATCAGAAAACCTGGCTGAAATTAACAGCACTCAGAGGAATACTGAGAAAAACTGAGTGACATTCATATTTGTACAAACATTTAAACTGCAGAAAGTTGTTGATTTCAAAATAAGAGCTTTAAAAAAAATCAGAGTCATTTAAGCCATTTAAGGTATAGGCCGACTCACCTGGAAGCCTGATGGACCGGGTTGTCCAACCTCTCCTCTCTCCCCAGCAGGACCCTTAACAGATAATCCACATCCCATTATCATCACGTTTCATCAGCAAGACAATGAATTCACTATCATAGATACAATGGTAGGAAATTATTAACACTTTTTTAAAAAACAATACAGCTCTTAAAAAAATAACCATGAATGATTTGTCATTATTTTTATGTTAGACTTTTTCAGTGCTCTGAGATGCAGACTCAGACAGGAAGAAGGTCTGTGAGTCTGGCATCCACTCTCATAATATCAAGACACAAGCGTTCTTTTTCACCTCAGACAGAGCTATTGTAAAGACCATCTGGGAAATTGAGATACTGTAGGGGTGGTTCTAAGTGCAGACTTGGAAAAAGAGATAAAATCAGTGTTGAAGCTAGAGAGTCGGAGTGGGAAGATGGAGATACTTACAGCAGGGCCAGGGGGTCCAGCGGAGCCAGTTTCTCCATCTTTGCCAGGCAGACCCTGAGGAGCAGGGACAGATAAAAATCAGGACAGAAGGTGATGCTATTAGCTTCACAAACATATCAGGGGGCTGTTCAACACATCTCCACCACATATGTGGCTGAACTAACGTGTAGCCACTAAATGTGTCGCAGTTTAGAAGTTTTTAATGACTCACTTTAATCATTTTGAAGCGGCAGGGTTTAAAACAGTAAATGTTTTTTCTCAAGCTATATTTGAGTTCCAAACACCAGAGAACATAAAGTCTAAACTCATTTTATTAATGCTTTACATTGATATTAACTCAAATTTTACACAAGTTTACATGTTGCGCAATGCAAAGGTAAGAAGGTAATAGAGAAATTATAGATTAAAAATTTAAATAAGCTCACAATAATCATATGATTTATGACTACAACTCAATGAATCTACTTGGATGGTGTGTGTTACGGTCAAGAAATAAAATACTTACTCTCAGACCAGGCGCTCCAGCTAGTCCTTTCTCACCTGACTTGCCAGGTAGGCCCTAATAAAAGAAACACAATGCACTTGACACTGATGCATGCGCATGGTGCACGTTACATAAAACAAAGATGCTTAAAAGCATGGCAGAAAGTGTCGACCAGGTGTATTACTATTCATTCATGATAGAGTTTCATCATGGACAGATACAATATCAAATATGAGAACTGTATTGATACAAAGAATGCTTTCAGCTTCATGAGAACTCACAGTTGCTCCTTTGGGTCCAGGAAATCCCATGACACCAGGCTGTCCACGGGCTCCCTGGGGTCCTGGGGGGCCTGGACGGCCATCCTCACCAGGAGCTCCCTGATGAAGGCAGATCAGTTCAGTTACAAACTCCAGAATCACAGCATCTAACGTAAATGTTCATGTATCGTGATAAATGCTGCACATTCTTAATTTACTCTAGAACTGGGTCTAATGGTTTGGAGTAGCTCTGATTCAAAGGAAATAAAATAAAAAAAGCCTAAACTGACATTGGCAGTATACATTGTAATGCCATATAAAGAGCACCTACAGAGGGTCCAACTTTGCCCTGAGGTCCAGCATCTCCAGGACGACCCGTCAGGCCCTGACAGAGAACAGAAAGAGAACAGAAACCTGTGAGAACCAGCTGATCGCGCAATCCATGAAAACATGTTCTGACAAGAGGAGGCAGAGCAGAACATACGGTGCTGTGTAAAACCATTTGCACCTCTGAATATCAGTGTAACAGGCAACTGACTCGTGAATGAGCCAAGTGAACACAAATTATAACAAGCGGTTGTGCAATGTAAAAATAAATGCATTTCATACAGATGCTGTTCAGTTAAAAAGTCAAATTTTATGGATTTCACACATAATAGGTGTATTAATATTATCCAGAAGCAGCAAAAATTGTGATATAGTAAATGGACTGTACTTATATAGCACCTTTCTATTGTATCAGGACACTCAAAGTGTTTTACAACACAATCTGTGCCTCATTTACCCATTCATACAGCACTTTACTACTTTGTAGATCTATACAAAGCTAATGGAACAAATCAATCTTCAGCATGTGACTACTGGTGGATTTGAACCCCCAAGCGCGGGTGCCCCAACTCTTGCATTGGAGGATGACTGCTCTAACCTCTCAGCCACACCTCACATACAGTGTATTTTCTTGTTCTGATGAAGCTTTTGGAGAAATGTTTAGATTTGCCAACTTTGCCTGTTCAGTCTGTTTAGAACCTGTAAAAGTTCACACATGAAAAAAAAAAATCTGCAAAGGCTTTTTAAATTGAACGAGCTGCATGAGACATAAAACCTGCCTCAGGTGGCATCACCAGATTCTACCTCAGCTGGGTAAAAAACTAGTTTGAACATGTGAAGACAGTAAAACATTTCACATTTAATTTACTTCTACCAATAAAAGATGTACGTTTCAATCAACCAGCTTTGAATTTAGTGTAGCTACAAAAGATCTCTAATATGGAGGACCAAAACTGTCATAATAATAAATAAAAGAATAAATATATAAATGAAATACTGTAATACACAGAAGAATAAATATATAAATGAAATAATACACAGAAGAATAAATAATTTCTGTATTGTTTGCTGTATTTATTACTGTATTTATTTCTGTATTGTTTGCTGTATTTATTTCTGTATTGTTTGCTGTATTTATTTCTGTATTGTTTTCTCGC
>JARVGS010001636.1:21968306-21980086 GCA_031762315.1 Hypsolebias antenori | reverse complement strand
ATATGAGAGATGGAAGCATTGGATTTTTATTCTAAGTTGGTTCTCATATTTAAAGAATATAATGAATTTGGACTTCTTGTGTCAGCTGTTTTCCACATTAAATTAAAAACATGTTCCTTTCATTAGTTTTGCTTTCATTAATGCTCAGATAAAAATGAGGGAGTGCAGCCAAAGAAAATGTCACAGCAGTGTATAGTGGTCCTTAGAAAAGCATGAAAATCAGCTTTCAGTGTGTGTGGCAAGCTTCCATCAGCTTATCAATGGGACTGAGTGTGTTTAAATTGTTTGAATGTGGGCGAGCAAACGTTTCAGTAAAAGCACTGTTCAAGTGTTGGAGGAAACGATTAGCAGTCCCTAAGTTTGACTTATGCGACATCGGTTTAGTTCAGCTGCTCTCAGACAACGTGAGCGGGATGATGAGCAGCGCTGAGCTCTCAGACGCACATGGTGGGTCCATCTTTAGGACTGAGGCTTAACACTGGGATCTGATCGTCTCCAGGTATCTCCTCCCTCTCATCCAGGTGTCTCAAACCATCACCACCCAGCAGCGCCATGGCTTTTTCAATAACTCCCAGAATGCTCCTTTCTTCACTGTTAGCTGCAGAGGTTTTGCACGAGCTTGAGGATCAATCCTCACTTTATAAAACGACCCATCTGCACTCCTGGTGAGGCTTTTATTCAACAATTGTCAAATTAAGACCTCTCATGCCTTGAAGGAATGCAAATCATCTTTCGCCTTCCAGTTCCAGTTTTTAACGAGCTTTCTAACTTTTTGGACAAATCTTGAAAACAAAATTGTGCTTGATCTCATGAAAGATCTCAAGCACTTGGTTAATAGTTGGGAGTGTGAGGCTTTTTTATTTGTTTCTTTCTGACATGTGACTTTTACTTACATTTAGAAAGTATTGTTGAAATCTGTCCAGTGGTTTATGAGATATTTTGCTAACAGACAGACACGGTTGACTTCTTGCCAAAGTTTGAAGCAAAATTTTGCTTAATCTGCGGCGTTCAGAGTTCATGTTGGGGATTACATTTTCTTTGGCCACATGACATGTTAGCTCGACATCTGTAAAGCTGACTGAGCCATTTTGAGTTTGCTGAAGTAATTTGACTGTGGTGTCCTGCTTAAATTGGTTTAACTCAAAAAGATAACTATTTGAAAATGTACAATCAGTTATCATTTTCTGAGAATTTTGTTAAATCCACCGAGTGGCAGACAAAAATATAAAAACAGACACGGGGAGTCACATGATTTCCTGCTTTTAGCCCCATGGACCAAAAAAAAGGGGCAAAAATGTTTGTTGTTTCCTCTGATGTTTGTTGAAATGCTGTTTGAAGATCAATAACGATGTGTCCATCGCCTTTTGTTATTAAGTGATAACCAAGTGGTTCTTCAAACGTAGATGTCCAGATTTTATTTCCATTCTTTAATTATAGTTTACGATTCGATCAAATTGCAAAGACGGTTTGGAGCAGCAGCGATCGTTTTGCAGATCTCCAAGTCGGGTCCTCAGTTCAGAAGTTTCATTCATTGCTCGTTTCTGAAAGTGTATCACCGCTGCAGACTCATTCACTGACTGTCAGAGAAGAACGTGGGGGGCCAGCAGGTCTCAGCATGGCTTTCTCACCATCGGTCCTTGCATCACACCCATCTGGGCGCCGCCAGCCTTCTCGTCAAAACCTCCAGCCATCTGAGCAGCAAAGTTCTGGAAGAGAAAAAAGAGAAAACCTCGTCAAGATTTCTTAATAAATGAAGGTTGTTTTATGTCAGTTTCAGTTCAGATTTTATGATGCTCTGCGCCGTCACCCTGACTTTTAGCTTGAAAACACCAAAAAAAAAAAAAAACTATAAAAGCCTGAGGCACCTGATAAATTAAGACATGCTTCACACTGGACCACATTTAAAAATCAGCTCTCTATCCTGGTATATTTAAATATTTATCTTGGCACTAAAGAGTTTTCACAGAGCTGACACACGGCATCATTTTGGCAGGACAGAGAAGCAGCTTGCAGGATCCTGTCAGCTGCAGAGCATCACGTGCACCCTGATCCAGACAAGGAAGAGACGGAGGGCATGTGAAAACTTTTTTTACAAAGACTTTGTCTGCCCTGTTCACCAAAAAGCTTCTTCCTGTCCTCTTCTAGGTCTGTCACAGCATCTCATGCCCTTCAACCTTTCCTCCTTCTTGTCGATTCCTCCTCCTTTCTTCTTTTCTTCAGTGAAGAATACAAGGCATTCAGTCGATTTTCTCTCAGCATCCATGCTGTTGGGTCTCTGTCTCCTCCCATCCGCTGCACGTTCACACATCTTTTGTGTTCTTGGACTTCTTTGCTCCGTTTCACCCATTTTCTTTTCCTCATCACCCCAAACAGTCAAATCTCTTCTTGGCCTTGAATCAGTGTTCAGCCAGGCAGAGCTTATGTACCCGAGGACACACCCCTCCATATAGGATACATACCCCACCAAGGCCAGGGGGTCCGTTAGGTCCGGGAGGTCCAGGGGGTCCGGGGTTTCCAGGGGTTCCAGGTTCACCATCTCTGCCACGAGGACCAGGGCTTCCCTGAAGAACAAAGATAGAATTAAAAACAAATCTTAAAAACAAATAAAAAGGTCAAGAATACATTCTAAAACTGAGCCATAAGGACCTAATTGTAGTGTCTTAAAGCCTTTCACATTGTTTTATTTGGTGTTCTTTTGAGAATCTGAAATTAATTTGAGGAATAACTCAAATTATTAAGAAAAATAAGGGCCTTAAAAAGATTTGGGGAACATAATTATCTGATACACACCAGATTCATCATTACAGGAGTTCCCAACCCTGGTCCTTGTGGAACACCATTCTGCATGTTTTAATTGTTTCTCCGATTTGAAAGAATGGGTGATTAACAGACTTTGGCAGAACTTGAGGGAATAATTAAATCGCTGAATCAGATGTGCTGGAGCAGAGAAACAACTAAAACGTGCAGGATGATGTCCCTCAGGGACCAGTGTTGGGAACCACTGCATTACTGTATAGCCTGTCAAATAGCATACGTATTTTTATTTTCCAGCTGTGCTGTGGCACATTTTTGACAACTGAGACAAAAATTCTTAACATAAATGTAGATTAAATTGCATCTTCTTAGGTGATAATAATGTATATAAATAGGAGTAGTCTCAAACAACAATTTTAAAATAAGTTGTTCATTTATTTTTAGGACTGTGTGCTAATATTGAAGCTCAGGAGCAGTTTAAATAAATCATTATAAAGTCACTGGCAGGGAAACACACACAAAAAATCATGTTCAGCAGCTACTGTTGACAGCAGCGCAAAGCTCATTTGAATCTTTTCCAAACTCCACTGACAGTTAAAAAAAAATAATAATAATAATAAAAACTTGACCTCTTCTAACCTGCTGCTTTCATACAGTTTTATAAAGGGTGCAAACATTCCATTCAAACTAAACAACACTGCAGCTTTATTATGTAAGATTGTTGCTCCGCGTTTCAAAAACTCTCAGTGTGTCATTACAGGTTGTACAGTACGCTGATCATCTGTTGGGTCAAATGGTGCATACCTCTGTGCATGTAGAGACAAATTACCCAGCAAGCTGATCCAAAACCAAGAACGTAGTAAAACAGTGCTTAGCTTCAGCTGTAGCCAAAACTAAATCTGCCTCGTGTTTGAATCTGCATAAACAAGATAAACTCCTGGCCTGCAGCTATGATCAGACCCGTGCTGTTACATTAATGACACCATCAAAGCCTGAC
Organism: Hypsolebias antenori; assembly: GCA_031762315.1. Taxonomy (NCBI): domain Eukaryota; kingdom Metazoa; phylum Chordata; class Actinopteri; order Cyprinodontiformes; family Rivulidae; genus Hypsolebias; species Hypsolebias antenori. The sequence goes on along the minus strand of JARVGS010001636.1, from coordinate 21,976,335 downwards.
GAATGCAGCGGCGCTGATTCCCCGCGCTGACTGTGAGTGTGAGGCCTCTGAGAGAAGCCAATGTTTACATTCGGAGTCTCCGACAGTCTCACATCTGTTAAACGAGCCAGACCACAGAGCCTAATGGGAGCGACACATGACTGGGTAGACTGTGGTGCTCAGTGAAAGGCCACCATTATCCCGACCTGCGTGCTGCAACACATCCCCTGACCCACCCTCCAGGACCTACACCTATCGGATTCAATCGGACATACTGTACTTGTTAACGGAGCAGATTATATGGCTCTAGTCTTTAAGGGGTCAAACAGGAGGAAATCACAACCAAGAAACATTATTTGTTAAAAATTTCAACATTATGAAACTAACCTTCTCTCCTTTCTCTCCTCTTGGTCCGCGGGGTCCTTGCTCTCCTGGTGGGCCCTGGGGGAACAGAAGAAGGGGCTCAGTACCTTTACTAAATATCTTAGAGCGTGTAATAAAATGAAGCAGCTGTAGCATTTATTGATGCTGTTGCATCAATTTCTTACTATTTTATAGTGAAACAAGAACACCAAGTTATAAAAGCCTTCTTGTAGAAGCTACATAAAAAAAAATACACAAGCAGAGGAAGTTGCATACCGTTGGGCCGGATGGTCCTCTTGGTCCTACAACCTGTATAGGAAAAGGGGCAAAAACAAAACAATAAATGCTTCCATTTACCAGATACATTTTCCACACAAGATCTTTGCTCCATCAGAGCAAGACTTGTTAATTACCAGTATCTATAGGCAGAACCAGAAGCATATAAACAACGGTCTTTTGATTTCCTGCTATGAACTTGCACTCGTCAGAGAAGCAAAGTGCTTCCAGGTGCAGCAGCAGCGGGTTTACTCTCCTTCTGCTGCTTTCTGATGTCTCAACCTTAATGGGCGATATGGAAACCTTATGGTTTGGCTGTCTTCCACATGAAGGGGTTAACTGCCTCCTTTTTTTTGATCTTTGTTTCCTGATTCTTTTGTAACCTCGTCGTACAGGAACTTTGACTTCCTTTGGCTGTTTCATAATATAATTTTTATAAGATTAAAATCAGAAATGTCAAGGAATTTAAATTTTTTGAGCTTTTTAGGTATTGAGTATCGCATCAGACTAAAAGGCTGCATGCAGAAGACGCACATGTAAAATGACACAAGAGGGTAGCAGAGCAATTCTGTTGATCTAATAAAAATGGAACCACTTCACGTAATGATGTTTCTTGTGCATGTTGTACTTCTAGGATGCAGAAACACGCCTTCTTTCACTGGCTACCAAGAAGAGTTGGTAGGTTTCATGCCAACGACAGCTAACAAACAGGTGTCAACTTACATCTGTAATGTCTCCAGGTTCCCCCTTCTGACCCTGATAAAGAGAACACAGAACAACTTTAATGAAACTGGCAAGAAATACGTTCATTAAATTTGGCAGTCCTCATTCAAACCTAAACATCTACCACTAAAAGTTTTCTGGATGAGGAGTTCTGGTGTTAAATTAAAAAAAGTTGGCAGAATATGTTCCTTGAAGTGTCATTCAACGGATGTGACACTCAGCGTGAACAGGAAATTACTATTATTCCTCTGAAAAGACTTTTTCCCACATTAAAGACTCATCTAAAGCCTTAAACTATCAGGTTGTCGTGCAGCTCTGATGGGTCTGGGGCAGACCTGGTTATAATTGCTGGCCAGGCTGACTTCAGATACACACACACACACTGTCATCATCAACATGCAGACATATTGTTCCAAATATCCTAGAAGTCTCACCTTAGCTCCAGGTACTCCTGTAAGGTATGGTGCAAGATTGTAGACAGAAACAGAACACAGTTAGTGAACAGATTACACAAAAAAAAAAAATCACCCATTTATGCTAAAATAGCTCCTAATTAAAGTAAATCTACTCGCTGCAATTTTCTAAAACAGACTTTTCCAAAGTTACCACATTATAGTGTTGTTATAAATAGATCCCATTAGGATAAAACCAGTGTTGGTTAACTCACCATCTGGGCGCAGAAGCAAAAGCACAACGAGTGCATTAAAGAAAAGGAAGTGGCAGAAAGCAAAAAGGTCAATTTAGACTAACAGAATCTCGCAGGACAGAGAGGAATTTAACTGTGTTTCAAAGTTATTACTAATTTTTTTACTTTTTTGCTTTAGTTAGTTCAACTACAGCTTGGCTATACCTGAGCTATGTTAATTTAGCAATCTTAAGGCTTTAATTTAGTGATTTCTGAAATAGGGCTGGTTAAAATTATCGTTTAATGACAGATTTATTTGCAAACATCTTTTTTGTCTAACAAAAGAGGCCCGGTTATCAAGTGTCAAATGTTACAGTAGATAAATAGGATCAGATAAAATGGTTTGCTTAGATCAAGGATGATGAATTTCATACCAATAATTCAAGTTCATTACCTTTTGAATGATTATTTTTACAGACGATGATTGAGAATTAGATTTCAGCCAGCCCTATTTGTATGTTGTGGAAAAATCACTCTTTACATGTTACAAATGTCTTAAAAGCATCAAAACTCGCCTTTAGGATCTGGATATTTTACAGCAGTTAAATGCACAAGCATGCGTTTCAAACAGTGACACATCTGATTTCAGTGATGCTCCTCAGCCTGTTTTATTTACATTTCCAAAGGAACCAGAGCCTGAATACTGGGGTCTTTGTTTATCAGGAAGCCATGACACTTTGAAAGGCGTATGAGCCACTGGCAAAGTGGTGAATAGCCTCCTTGAAAGCTCTCTGTGGAGAGTCAGGCTCTTTTCTTGTCATCAGATCTGCAGAAATCCACAGAGAGGATATAGAGCAGAAATGTGAGGCGATGTCTGCTCGACTGAGGTATTTCCTTAATCACTCCCACATGTTTTCATGATACTCAGGGAAGGAGAGTATTCAAACAAGATGGGGGCCAAGGTACGCCAGCAGTGGAAAAACGCCGGCAGGATTAGCATTTCACTGAAATCTCGTCAGATGTGTCACTGCTGTTGTGTGAATCTCGTCACTTGTTTGCTTTGGGGATTGAAAACTGTGTTCAAATCGAAGGCTGACATGAGTTACACAGCAACTGGCCACACTTTGATTTGAACCAAATGAGCTATTTTCTTTCCCACCCCAAAGTAAACAACGTAATCATGAACAGTAATTTATTTATGAAAGGTGTGAGATAAATAAATTACAACCAGAAGGTGAAGATGGGTCAGCAGCACAGATGGGGCAACACTCTCCGAATGGGATTTCAGGTTTGGGACAGTCTTTTAGCTCCTCGCAGACAATTTCGTCACACAGAATTGTCCCACTGTCGCACACACAGATGCGACAAGGCTCTGGTTTCCATATGTCCTGGTTGCCATAACTCTGCCCGTCTTGTACACAGCTAAAAGCATCCTCCTCTGTGTTCAAAGTCACACAGAGGACCACACAGTTTGGAAGAAAAAGGGAGATTAGGCATCATATATAAAAATATTCATTTAAATACACAACTCATACCCAACATGCATTAACTGACAGATCTTCTTTAACTTTAATAGCTATAATTTTGTTCAGCCAAAAAACAATCATGGAGAGTAAAATCAAAAACCAAAAGTTTAAATACAAAAATTAATTACTTATTAAATTGAAGTCAGTCATTCACATAACTATTTAAACAGAGAATACAGGTTGATTCTATGTTCTTTAAACTGGCTTGGACTTAATAATGGTGATCGTTTTGTCAAGAAGCATTGACAACTATCTAATTAAACTGTCAGAAAGCCTGGTAAAATATGTCCCATATTGCTTGTGTAATATACTAATTATATTAATTTGATCCAGTAGTTCAAAGGATAATATTCAAATATGTTGTATTGAAAAGGTGCATAAGAAAGAGTGCCCATTTTGTTTAAAATAATGTTGCTTGTTAAGCCATGATTTTATTAATGATCTATATTTTGATAAAAGCCTTAACTAACAGTTGCAACTCTTGTTTTCTAAATAAAGCTACATCATCATCTCCAAAGGCAATTCTTCACATGCAATCTCTTCAGTGACCACATGAGGGCAGTGTATCACCACATAATCCAGGTCAAGCACACTCCAGGAAACAACTTAACTTCAGTGACTCCACTATCTGGAGACCATGTGCTTAAATTCCTTGACAGTTCATTAAAGAGCTGATTCACATTGTGGAGACACACTAACCTACAGCACAGGAGACTTTGCATTCAGTAAAAAAATGTTTGCACTTTTTTTTTTCTTTTGGACCACAGCCTGACATACAAAGCACAAGGCGATGTAATGGAGGCAGGTCACATCTGAATGGAGCTACTGTACATAGTGTAACACCTGCTGAGAGAAATGCTCCGACCGGAGTCCCTGAACCTGTGCAGACGGGTGAGAGCAGCTGATCGAACAAAGGAAAGGCCTAAAGGTAGAGCCGGTGGGAGAAGGAGCAAGCAGCTATATTTATCTATGAGCCAACGCTTACGTCTGGGTAACCTAACGGACCTTAGCAGCAAATAATGGACTCTTTCTGGTAGGGGACAGAGTGGACAATTCACAAACTGTGCTTGTATAAACATGGGGTGCATTTTAAATCTCATGTGGGGGCCATGGCTGTGTGTGATGCCAGTTCAAACACATTGAAGAGAAGAAACCTGTAAGCTTTCAGGCACATTCCTGGCAGTTTGGATGTTTAGTTTTACAGACCTGGGTGGACTATCAAAGACCTTCACCTGTCCTTTCACTAACTGGCATGAATGATTTGCCTTAAATAAGTTATTTTAGGACAAGTGCTCCTATATACAACTATCTAAGAGCTGGGCTTATAACATGCTGTGAGTGTCTGATGTTGATTTGAAAACCTCCTCAGCTCTGTTTTCCAGGTGAACCAAACTAACAGTTTTAAAGGAAACCAGCGTGTTACGTTGGAGCATTGAAGATGGATCAGTTTTTACACTTTCATGGCACTTTTTTAGGCTTTGATTCTGCTTCACTTATGACCTGAGTGTGTCATAAATCAATAACCTCTTAACTAATTGATAAGGCTCAAGGCCAGTAAGACTACTGTGCTGAGGTCACAATAAAACCTTTTTACTACTCCTTCCAGACCCCCATCCACAAAAAAAATTAAAAAAATCCCAAAGAAAATTCTTGGGAAAGAAGGACTTGCATCATATCCAAGTTCCTGTGTCTCTGAGAAGGTAACTTGACACTTCAAATTGCTTTGGCACAGCTATTTCCCCCCGTTCTTCTTTTGGGAAAATACACCTTTCACTTGCTTTAGAAATAGCAGGTTTGACTTGTGCAGTGAAAATGTTTTGTCTCTTAGAATTCAGGTTTAAAGTCTGATTTTTATTTTTTCCGATCACCTCTTTTCATCTCTCTTTCTCTCCTGTCACAGTGTAGATGGAAATACTGAAATCACTTGGAACAATAGTTTTAGCCTCTGGAGGCTTCAAAACACAGACTTCTGTGGATCTTACAGTGAAAGAGCAACTCTGATGAAGATTTAAACTCCTGCCTTGCATAAATCAAGAGGTTAAAGAACACCTTTAGTGAAATGGTGAACTTCACTGATGGTAATAAAAACATCAAAATAAGGAGTAAGTCACTTCTACCACATTTTAATGATCTTATTGCCTCAACAAGCTGAGATTTGCTTGGATGCCCTCTGACAGTGATGGAATGTGAACACTTTTCATCAAAGGCCCTTGAGCCTGACCACCTTTCACTTTTTGCATGTCCCTTCCCCCCTCCACTCATCTATATTAAGTGAATCTGCAGTTTAAAAGCTGTCAAAGCACCTAAAGCACCCACAGGTGTCAGGCGGTTCAGTTTCAAGAAAGCAATGGAAGGCAGGTAGAAAAGAGCCTTGGGCTGCAGGGATCTGGGGAAAAAAAGAATCCATCCTGTGGTCTGGTTTTGGTTTAAACTAAAGACTAATTTTTGAGGAAATTAAATATTAATATATCTTTTTCATCACAACCCCAGTGATAAAACAAATGCATACAATTTTGTATTTTTCCCCCTCTTTGTTTATTAGCTCACACAACATTTCTATCCCTCAACTACAAATGGAAACAGCTGGGGTCTAACACAAATTTAATTATTAAAAAAACCTGGCTATCATTAGTCTGACAATATATTTTTAATATAAAATAAAGCATCCAAACATTTTATATTATCTGTGTGTGAAAGTTGCAACAGAATCACATCACTCCAGGTTCAAAACTATTTTCAGTTCAGGCTGTGCGTAGATCTAAGCAGATACCAGAAAAAACAGTGCACACTGTGACAAAGTCACCTTTTCTTCATTAGAGAATAAAAATGGTGACTTACGGTCATAATCCTGACATCTCACAACGGCTAATAGACAAACTTGGGTTGCTGCAAGTAGCAGTACAGTCCTTGAATCCAGCAAGCTGAACATGTCTAAATATTAGACATGCACGGCCCTTTGGGAGATGAAGAGGTGCGAGTGGAGTGAAGGCTTCTTTCAGTCTTTAGTGATTTATGTCCCCAGTTACAGAAGTCGGACCATCTGACATTCACCCAGCCCAGAAGGAGATGATGTGGGGAATCCAGCAGCAGGACCTGGACCTGCAGCACAAACTCAGCACCAACCGCTCCAGGCCAGACGCTGTAGTTTTATGACCCGGCTGCCTTCAATGAATCTTCGTTTATTCCCCTAAAATATCAGGCCGGCCCTCTCTTACCCCCTGTCAGGCTGAAACCTGATCCCCTGATTCCCTCCCTTTCTCCCAGGTTCCTTTCTCCCATACCCAGACCACTCCTTTCACCACGTGCTGAAATGAGCTCAAATAGACTGAAACTTTTTTTTCTTTCAGTTTGGGTGTCCAACCTCTTTCACCCCTACTTAGTTCAGTGATAGTAGAATGACTTCCTTATGCAGGAAATGTGTTTTCTTCTGTATTCTATCATGTAGGTGAGTGACACTTGAACAATAAACCGCTTAAATGTTTCACTGACAAAATATCTGCCTGTTGTAATGTTTTTCTCCTGTTCCTCTAATCTGATCCCATTTATAGCCTACTACTTACTTTGTAAATAAGTGAGTAAATGAGTCCTCATGGCTCAATGGGGCTAACCTGTTTAAATAAAGGTTGAATGAAAAAATTACGTTGTTCATATAGTGAAAGAAACAACAAACAATAATAATCTAAAAACGCTAAGTCTGGTCCTCTGGACATTCAAAAAACAAAACAAAACAAACAAACAAAAAAACTGTAGAAACGTTTCGTCTTTCGTCTGAAAGACTTCCTCAGTCTGAGGTGCTGTGTTCAGCTCAGTCTTATGAATAGCACCCTCTCACAGTGGATCAACCAGTTTGCTGCTGACAGCCGAAACCAGCTGCTCACATGGTCATTATCTTGATAATAATACTGAACTATTGACAATACCATATACTATAGGCCACATCTGTGATACTTAATATGTTTATTGCTGCTCCACAATGTGGCTGTATCATGTATATATGTCATATCTCATGCCATATATGCCATATATCTTGTAATTCAACTAATCTCAATGTTACTCACTGCCTGTGCAATAGCCTGTCACACAACCTAGTTATGTGCAATAAACAGTACATTATGTGCATTTAACCTTATTTTACCACCTGTGAAATACTGTTTCATATGAATTGATCCTACTTGCACCATTAAATTCTACCATGTTGTAGTTTACTATATTTCTTTGGGACCTTGTAAAAATAATGGTTGTATTTCATTTTTTGTTGTTTTATTTTGTACCCTTAATGCAAATAAATAAATAAATCGTGTCATCTGGAGCAGACACAACTTAATCTTTTTTGTTGTTAGTTTGAATTGATATTTGAGAAGAAAAGATTTCTAAACTCTCTGCTGCTTTTGATGTACGTTTGTCGATGAAACTGTCATAATCATCTTGCTTATACAGTAGTGGCTATTCTGACAGATGGGTGGATGGATGGATGGATGGATGGATGGATGGATGGATGGATGGATGGATGGATGGATGGATGGATGGATAGATAGAT
>JARVGS010001636.1:21940397-21952187 GCA_031762315.1 Hypsolebias antenori | reverse complement strand
ACAGTATTCGTATGTAATTCAAACTGGAGAGAAGAAAAGGCATCTCATCAGGAGAGAGAACAGGTGTAGACAAAAAGTTCAACTTTTGGCTTAAATGGATCCACGTTGACTTTGATTCTCAGTGGAGTTTTATTGTGAAGTGGTAAAAATAACACATTTTTATTTGAAAGGAAACGCAGGCTGACTTTCCTTTGGAAAATGATCTCTTAGAGGTGTGCTTGTGTCCTGGAAAGATGAGCTGGTTCCTGGTGTCTCAAGTGAAAAAAAAAGGAAAAAAGGAAACCTCAAGTGCTAATGAAAATCTAAAAAGTTGCAAGATCTCTTTGTCTTTTTGTGAAATCAGTTCTCACACCAAACTTGCTGAAGTAATTTGCAATCAGAACAACAAAGAAATATTTGCTTTTGAGTCTACACTCATACCCTTTTACAACTCTGGGCTATCATGCATCTTGGAAAGCTCTGAAGCTTCCCCCTTAGTCCAACTCTTGTCTCCATCTGGAGTCATTTTTTAAAATAAATTCTGCTCAGGCAGTCTCAAAAGTCTGCTTCTGTTTGCACAGCTGCAGTACCCCGGCAGATCTGAGGAGAGAAAAAGAAAATGTATCAAAAAAGGAAAAGGGCAAAACTGTCAATCAGAATTGACAAGAAATTACAGATTAAAAGTCATAATTGTTAAAACAGCCTTAAACAACTGGAATCAGGCAGACATGTCCGCACAGAGAAAGTGAACAACAACACAGAAACTAAAAGGCTGTCCCCATCTTTTCTTAACATGTGCTGCTCCTCCAGGTCAACTGAGGTGGTTTTGGCTTGAGATGCCTCCTGGATGTCTATCTCTGGAGGTTTTCTGGCAGTTGCCACTGGGAATAGACCCCGAGGCAGACTGCTGGGGGGCTTATATAACCTCTTTGGCCTGGGAACAACTTGGGTTCTCCCAGGATGAGCTGGGGATTGAAACTGGAGATAGAGATGTCTGAGTTTCCTTCCTGAACCTCTTCATGATCCAACCTGGAATAAACAGATAATAAAGGATGGAAAAGTATTATTATTATTATTATTATTAGTAGTATTTTATCTATTTTTTCATGTTGATGAGTGGTTATTTTTATTCAGCATTTTTCTTTTAATGTAAATGAGTATTCCTAAGTGTATTGTATAAATGTATTGTAATGGCAAATGTATTGTATCTGGCACTTGACCTTGATGTGCATCACTGATACCATTATAAATGTACTTTTGAAGAAGTTCATTTCTGTGCTTATTGTTTTGTCACACTCAAAAGAGATCTAGTTGTTCAGAAACACTCTGGAAGTTCTCTTTGCTTCATTTGTGCTTAAATGTCTGCAGCAGGGACTGGCAGTGCAACGTTAGCATGACCCATTGAGCAAGAATGGTTTTGTTAAATTAAACAAGCTGTCTGAAAATAGTTGAAATGATCCTTAATATGACTTGGTGGCCAGTAGACGATGAACGTGATGAAAGTTCACACCTTTTCACTACTTGACCCATAGAGAGCGTGTGCTTATAGTACTTGCAGTAAATGATGTGGAAGTTCTTCAGACACCAACTTGTTGCAGTGCTGAGATTTGCAGCTCTCCAGCTGAATCAATAAAAGCCTGCACTGTCACAATGGTGCACTACTGACCTCAACCCACTCACACGCGTGCACACTGTGACACACACACACAACTACACACGTACACACGGACATTACCTTATACAGACAGGCACTGGTACACAGACACAGTTGCACACATCTGGAGACACCAGACTCTTCCTGAACATACATTATTCACATGTAAATGAACTCCTCGACTCTTCTCAGCTCACTGCCCCGTCACACTTCAGTCGTATTAACAGATTTTAAAAATGAGTTCAACAATCATCTGTTTGATGCTATATAGCCTATCTGCTGAATGTAAAGCAGCATAATTTATATTTACTGTTTCACAAATCAAACATCAGATTTATAACATTTTTTTTCTTGTGAAGCCTTTGAAGCTATTTCTGCAAAACTGAGTATTTTCTTTTCACAAAACAGGAAACTGAAAGCAAAGGATGAACATACAATACCAGATTATAAATGTAAGTACTTTTTTCAAACTCATAAGAATGGGAAGATATAGTCATACATTTTCTTTTTAATGGCATACAAAACACTATAATTTTCTAATGGGGGAGTGGTGGCGCAGAGGTTAGAGAAGGTGAGCCTGTGATCGGATGATCGCCGGTTCAAGCCCCGGTACCAACAACATCAAAATGTGGGTGGAAAAGGTGAAACACACACCTGCCTCCACCCTCATTCACTCCACCCTGGGCTCCTGAGCAAAGGCCCTTAACCCCCACCATCTGTTCCCTAAACAGGTCTCTCTTGAAAATGAGTTCTCGTGGCTCAATGAGACTACCTGTATAAATAAAGGTAAATGAAAAAAAAAATCCAATCAAACCTTTCAGCATTTCATATCAACCAACTGCTGAATCAAAGCAGACTGAGCCATTTTTTGACAAGCTGAAATGACCCCTTGAATAATAGATAAACAATTAAGTATTAATTAAAACAATTATTTTTGTAATGGTGTTGCAATCTAATGTGGATTTTATTCTAAAACCAGAAATGTGCAAAAGGATTTACATAAAAAAGGACAAAAGTCATGAGGATTCAAGGATTCAAGGTTGCTGTAGAAGGAAGTGAGGACTGTGCTTTTCAGAGCAGCTCGTCTCAACCGCCTAAGGAAGTAGAGTCTCTGATGAGCTTTACTGATGAGGCTGGTGGTGTTGTCCCACCTGAGGTTGTCATTCAGGTGCACTGCACACCCAAGTACTTGTAGCTGGAGACCACTTCCCCCGCAGATCCTCTTATGTTCAGGGGTGGGGGGTGGGGGGCTAGGTGTGCTTGTTCTGTCTAAAGTCCACGGCCATCTCCTTTGTCTTCGTCACACGAGAGACCAGGCTTTAACTTCAAGGTCTGAAACTAAGTCATTCTGGGTTTTACACTTTTAGAAACCATGACAATTCCAAAAGAAGGTAGACAGGTAAACAAAAGGTAAATTCCACACTTGAGCTGTTTACATGGGTTTGCTCTAAAGTTTAGTTGAAATATAATCAATTACTGTATTTTTCAGACTATAAGGAGCACTTAAAATACTTCAATTTTCTCAAAACGCAACAGTGAGCCTTATAATCATTTGTGCCTTATGTATTAATTCTGGTTGTGCTTACTGACCTCAAACTGATTTATGTGGTTATTGTAAATGAGCTGAATACAGTTTGACTTATCTGACTGTTTTAGTTTGTTTAATGCACCTTATGTATGAAAACAGACATGTTCATTGATATTGCACCTTATAGTCCAAAAAATACAGTAAAAAGATTGAGTACTCATGCATGTTTTGTTGTGTACAGTTTCAAGCTTAAGATACTGTATTTGATGTTATTTTTCCTTGTTATGTTGCTAGTTCAAAATGGTAAAAAAAATGCCTAAACACTTGTTTAGTCTGTTATTTTTAATTATATATATATTTTTTTTCAGTTCAAACTTTAAGCTAAACATTCAAGCACACATTTAAAAACAAACTTTGAGAAACACACGTCATCAGGATGTAGCTACATGTGGACTGTGTGCTTGTTCTGAGAAGAAATACGGTACTCTTGTTTCTATTTCTGCTATCTCCCTCCTCCGTCCGCAGGTCAGGGCCAGTACTTGAGGTGATTCTGTAATCTAGCAGAAAACAGGCCACAGCTCTCCATCTCATGAGGAGATCCCTCTGTGTGCTGCTCATTCTTTTCAGTCGGCATCTTCCAGTAAGTCTCTCAGGAATGTTGAACTCTCAGACTGGTCAAAATATGCATGTGCAGCATTAACAATAGCTTGTATCTGCCAGAGCTATTTCAGGGTTTAATCTAATGTCCATGAGCCATTTTTTATGATTATGTAAAGCTTATATAGATTAATGCTTCTAATAAAACACTGTGGTTGAAATCACCCAAACACAAACATGATTTCATAATTTAATCCTCTTGAAATCCACAAGAGAAATTAATACCCCTGGCTGTGTGTGTGCGATATGAATTCTTTATTTAGATGGAAAACAACAATTCTGTTCAGGCGTTAGTCCCTTCTCAACCCTCAGAGTCTTACAGAACAGATTCTGAGTCACGTGCGATAATGTCTCCAATGAGCCCAGTTGAACTCATTAACCTGTGAAGCAGGCCGAAACCTTCAGCACAAAACATTTAGACAAGCTTCAGTTACAGTGTGGAAACAGCAATAAGCTGTAATAATATGTATATTAATTAATTTTGGAGGTCAGTGGAATCTGTGTTTAAAAGACAAGCAATATATCTGTGTCTGGTGGGTTCTAAAATACTGCATTCATGTTGCTTTTTTCATCAAATCACCTCCAAAACTCCATTTATTAGTTCAAAAATAGTTTTCAAAGACTTGTGTTCAGAAAAAAAGAGCAGTTAGCATTTTGGGCAACTTTACTTCATGTTGATTTTAAGTGATCTCTTAGATTGGACTCCATGACATGAACTGTATTAGAATTTAAAGAATTTGCCCGCCTGGTCACTGTACAGTTTATCCTTTAATCATCTGAACCTCCTTCATTTGGCTCCTTTCATTCCTTTGCTGTATAAAGAACTCTGAACCTCCCAATGAGCCGACAGGGTGGAGGTCTGTACTCTGGCACCACAGGTAACCTATACAGGACTGCATGGCCCCTCAGACGACACCTCCTCAGCCCTCTTTCCTTTTAATCCCTCCTCCTCCTCTTGCCTCTGCTTTGAAACCTCAGAGTTTCATCAATGGGCTTTTTGATCAGGTTTGTTTGGTTACAAGCGTGAGTTTGAAAAAAATAAGGGGAAAGCTGTTGATGGTGGCTGATTTCCAAGTGCAGTGGAAGTAAAGGGGAAGGAAAAGTGTGCACACAGGCTGATGGGGAGAGTGGAACGAGAGAGGAAATGAAGATAGAAAGAGGCAGTATGTGTGTGTATGTGTGGGGATGAAAACCCTGCTGAATGGTTTGTGGTCTCCTAAGGTGAGTCCAGCAGCAGCACCCGGTACGAGGTTGGACTCTGTGCTCCCTCCCTGTCGCTCTGACACAAAGAGCCTCTGTGTGGTGTACTTGAGGAATGCTGAGAGATGGCAGACCTGTGGAAAAGAGACAGGAAAATGAGTTTTAGGGAGAGAAAGGCTCAGTTTAGGTAACGGATAGGGGTTTAAGAGTGAGGCTTGACAATGAGGACCATTTAGTTACAAGCTATCTTTGTGATATTGAAATAAGTTACGTTTCCCAACATCCTGACTTTGAAACATTCCTCAAATAAATTGAATAACTTTTTTAATCATATAGTTTCTTAACAACACATCTACACTGTTGGTCATACAGTTGCATGTGCACACACTTTGGAGGTCTAATTACTTCCTTTATACATTAAGTCTCCTGTAACTAAGTTGGCAAATGCCCCACTGTCATTATAACAGTGGTTGGAGTTGCACACAAAGTAGCAATCCTTATTTTTAATCACAATATCACCTAAGAATCAGAAGAGAAAACAATAATGAAAAAAACACACTGCAGCCTATGATTTGTAAATTAGCTTGAGGTAAGGTTCATTGTCATAAGAGTCCCCGCTAACTGTTGAAATGAACATTAGTTGGAGGCTACATTGTTAAGTGGATGCAAAATTCACCTAAATGGTAGGTCACCTCATTAAAAATCAAGTATGCTGTCAGTTGCAAGTGATTCCTCGTAATAAATGGGAGGGCTACCTTAACGTTTGGTGTGAATGTCCAAAATCCATGAGACAGAAGGTAAACTGGAGTTGGGCCTTCTCATATGTCCGTAGCATTAAAATAGTCAAATACTTGTATTTTTCACCACTCAAAGTGCTTAAAAGCCTAGAAATACTTAACTGCAAACCTACAATGCCAGACAATGATTTTCAGCGCCTTGCCACATTTTCATTTTGTTCAGTGTTGCCTTCAAGGTGTGAGTGGTGTTGGCAAAAAGAGCCAAATCCCACATTAATAGAGCTCTGTGGGTTTGAATAATCCATCCAGCTCTAACTGAAGTTGAGAAACACTTAGGACTCTGATCAGGGCTGTTAAGAAAGGCAGGAAGCAGGTCATTAGGCCAAATGAGAGGATTACCGGCTGTTGTGGACAAAAGAACAGTGTTCTGGATGAGTGCTCTGTACAAATGCTTATGATAACTCTGAAATAGATAAAAGCAATACCAAATATACTGTGGTGTATTTGTCTTGTGGCTGGTGTTATTTATAATGTTCATGAACCTGTTTAAGAAAAGTAAGGCTGCGGACTGGAAAAAGTGAAACCTGTTGAGTCTCTTCATGTAAAAGAGAGCAATTCAAATGGACTTGAAGGAAGCCTATGTGAATTGTGATAAACCAAACAGCCTGTGTGCGTGAGTGTTGGGCGGGTGGGGTGCTTGTGTATTTAACATGGATAAATAAAAAAAAAACAGAAACAGTATTATACAGTACAGATTAGAAAGGGTGTGAGACTGTAAACATTCAAATGCTCTGTTGAGAAAAAAAAAAGCATTGCTTCACAGCCCTCTAATAAATTTACTGTGCTATTTAACATAATTAAAGCATTTATGCAAAAACAAATACATATACTTGTTTCTTAAATTGCAGTTTTGGCCAAAAACATAGACTTTCTTCTACATAAAATGTGTGTTGCAATGTCTCTATCTCCATTTTCTCTGCCTATCCATAGTCAGGTCAGGTGGCGTCAGGTCCAGGAGCGAGACCCAGACATCTCTCTCCCCAGCGACACTCTCCAGATCCCCAAGGTGTTCCCAGGTCATAGAAGATAAGCAAACCCTCCAGCAAGTTCTGGGTCTGTTCCAGGGCCTCTCACCAATGGGACATGCCTAATAACCTTCAAGAAAATGTGTTCAGGAGGCATCCTAATCAGATGCCCAAACTATCTCTGCTTTCTTTCAATATGAAGGAGCAGCAGCTCTACAATGAGCTCCATCCGGATGACAGAGCTCCTCACCCTATCCATAACCCTGGACCTGGCCATTTTACGAAGGAAGCTCATTTCATCTGCTTGTATCCAGAGTCCTGTTCTGTCAGTCATGATCCCAAAACAATCACCATAGCTGAGGGTTGGAACTAGAGCTGATGAATCCAATTCACTTTATGGAACTGGGTTAATCTGAATCAGTCACTAAAGTACAGTAGTCCCTCGCTACTTGGCAGTTCAACTTTTGCAAACTCGCTCTTCAGGGTTTTTCAAAGTAAGATTGGACATGAGACACAATTGGCTGATTGATGGATGAGCCACATGATTGGCTTGGATTTCTTATTTAAATTTTTAAATTATTTTGCACCTACTGCACCTGTGTGCAGCCCACAGGTGCAGGGAGTAGCTCCCTACTGCAGCGTGTCCACTCCGCGACGGAGAAGTGGGCGTGGCCAAGAGCACTGGCAGGTGGCAGAGAGCAGCCGGTGGCAGAGAGAGCAGAGATTATGACACGCTGTGCTCTTTTAGAGCATTTTGAAACATTTTTTAGAACATTACAAGAGAAAGTACTAAAATAAATACTACTTGTATTCCTACTTTGCGGTTTTTCACTTATTGCAGGGGGGCTGAGAAAGGAAACCCCTGCGATAAATGAGGGACGAATGAATTCAGTTCACTTGAGTCACTTAAGTCACGCTGTGCATTTACTGCCAGTAATGACATCAGATAAGAGCACCTTTGTTGCTTTCTGTGTGCTCTCATATGGATAGATTTGGCTTTTGCCCATAGGTTAACATTTTGCCATCATGGTTGACTAGCAAAGTTTATTTTCTTTCAACTGATAAGCAAAAATTGATCCACCACAAACAAATAGTTTTACTTAAAGAGTAGAACAAAAAAGTGTTTATTTTTCCAGACTCTGTTGGTGGTCACATTTATTAGCAGACTGATGAAAACTGTTTTTTGTGTGTCTCTTATTCTGATAGATGGTATTAAAAAAAAAAAGTGTGGCAGTTTGAGCTTTGACTAACAGCATCATCTGCAAACATTCTGCATTAGTAATGTCCTAGATTGGATTTTATCTACTGGTAGGTAATTTTCACATCTCCTTAGAGAGAGGAAACCTTGACATGACAGGAATATACTTTTCATGTCATGATTCCACACAAAGAAACAGATGGAAGTACAGTTGAAGAGTGTTGGAGTGTCAGTTGTGGTCATGTCATCTTTAGTTCAGTAAACTAAACTCTGCTGGTTTATTGTGAGAGTCAAATTCCCATCTGACTGCTTTATTTGAAGTGAATGATTCTCTGCAGATGCACTTTCTGAAACAGCAAATTCTGATGTTATTAGTTTGACATGGGTTGGTCATGAAAACAAACCATCGCAGGCTGCATTTGAAGAGGTTATTTTGTTACATCAATTTGTTTTATAGGTAAGCCAAATTAGACAACTGGTCTCTGGACAAATGCAAATTATGTTTTTTTCCTTCAGTCTTTTTTTTTTTTTTTTTTACAGGTCAACTCAGTTTTTTTTTTTTTTGTTTGAATCAATTTTGTTCATGCATTTGACTTAATACACATCAACTTGTGTGGTCCAAATGAAAATTTGATGCAGTTGTGTTTGATCTGTTAGAAGTTGGGTTAAAAAAAAAAAACAATAATAATGAATGTCAGTCAGATTTATATGTCCCATCTCGACTGCGTCTTCACAAAGATCAGTATTGCAGTTGACTAAAAAATATTTTTCTCTGAGTGCATCTGCAGCTGTTAGTATTATTTTCTTAAAAAAAAAAAAAAAAGGCTGAACTCTTTGTGTCCTGGATGGTTACGGTCTGCCGTCTTGAATTTTATAGTACTTTTGAATGCAACCCGACTGTGATAGACTGAAAATAGAAGCATTGAGCATTAACATTTTTTAATGTGTTGGTTGCACGTCTTTGAAACTCGCGTGAAGTCTTTCTTTGTGGAGTTTGCACCTTTTCCCCATTCATGTGCGAGTTATCTGGTTCTCCAGTTTCTTCATGGATTCAATGATTTTTATTGTCATTCACATCACATGTGGTACATGAGGTGGACTGAAACTATGTACACAGGGTCCCAGTTACATCCAACAAAAATACAAATTGTAAAGAAAAACATTAAGATCTGAGTCACGAACTAAGAATATACTACGTTCACTAAACTAAGAATACACAAGATTAAGAATAAACTAAGCACTAATGGTACAAAAACAATGTGCCAAAACAACAGCAGCATGAACATGAGTCTGTGTGAGCAGGTGAGGACTAATGAACACAGCAACATTAAATAATCAGCAGCATGAGATCAGCATTATGGATAATCAGCAGCACGCATCAACAACTAATTGGCATTACAGTGATTTTTTTTCACAGTTTTTTCACAGTAATTTTTCCTGGTTAGAGATTCATGAGTCTAACAGCCTCAGAGTAGAAGCTGTTCCTCAGCCTGGTGGTTCTGCACTTAATGCTCCTCAGCCTTCTGCTAGATGGGGAGCGGTGCAAAAAGTGTGTGTGTGTTGGGTGAGTGGAGTCCTTCATGATGCTGGTGGCGCTCTTCCTGCATCTGGAGGTGTAGATGTATGTGATTGTGGGGAGACTGACTTCTTGACACAGTCAAAAAATAATGTGTTTGGTTAAGTGTGATTCTACATTGTCTTTGATGTGAGTATGAGTGTTTGCCTTTTTGTGAGTTTGTGACCTGTCCAGGGTTTACCCCAGCTCCAACTCATCCTCTTTTTCATCAGTTTGAACCCCTGAGCTCAGGAAGGTGTTATAGGGTCCCTCTGGCAACGAAGAGCATCTATAAAAAATCATTAATTCCGAGTGCAATATCCATTTTTAACCAAACCAAATGATAACATTTGCATATGGTATGCAAAATGTTTTATTCTATTCACAAATTGTTGATATTTTTGATTTTATGAATGTGTTTTATTTTATGGTTGGAAAGCCGAAGGAACATTTCCACCTTGGTGGACAGTAAAGTTTTATCTATTAGCTGCCTCATAACCCTGGACAGGATCATCTGGGGGCAAACAATAGATGGATGTTTGTGTACCTTCAAACAGTCAGGTACTGCATTGTAAATAAAATGACACAAAAAAGGTCAACATTCAAAATGACACTCAGTACCTTCAGTCCAACAGCTAGCTGTCAATATACTAGTTCTTTACGAGCCAGAAATTAGTACTATAGAGCAAAGGTGTGGATATAAAAAAGAAGAAGCTAAAGAAAAAAAAGTCAGGATTGTTTGATGACTGCACTTAAAAGTCTTTGATGGTAATCACTTTATTTGACAGCAGACAACATTGTTCAGCTTAATGAAATTTCAAAGAGTACAATCTTTTTTAACTGGTAAGCACACCGAATGAGTCGAACACAAATAACTGTTCACAGAAAAAATACATTTATTTAAACATTTATATTTATGCTTGGCTTATTCAGTGTTTATCTTCATCGTTCTAAAAACAAATACTCAACTTGAGGCACATTTTTCTGCTGCTCCTTACAGAGCCCTCTCTATACATCCTGTCTGTGGAAGCCTTTTTGTGGTTGGAGTTTGTACTGCACTGCACCCAGAAAGGTAAACGTCTGAATCATGAAGTGCTCACCTCACACAGACTGTGAATGCTTTTCAGGCGACAGAGAAACAAGTCTGTGTTACTACTGGACACGTGAAAGACAAGATCCAGATTTATTCAAGAAATCCAGTGAAATTAAATGTAATAGGGGTTTACAGGATAAAACTAATTTTCTTTCAAAACCCTAGTAAAGATATACAAGCTGGTGCGAACTTTGTACACTATATGTGATAAAGAAAGACACATTTTTAAAGGTTAAAGGTCAGTTATGACAATGTTTCTCATGGGACTCATTTATATACAAACAAACAAACAAACTATTAATCAGCCTATAGTGTGAGCAACACAGACTCTGTTTTACATTTCTGAAATGAGGTGAGAAGCTTTGAAACGTGGAGGAATCTCTTCTGGTGCTCTGCAGAGTCTGAGGAGAAGTTAGTGACTTTTTGTCATGTCAGTGCAGTTCAACTATTAAACATTCACTCTTAAATGCCTCGTTACATTTTCAAGAATGGTTAAAGGACTTGCATATTCAGAATAGAATTCAAAGTCTTACTTCTAACCTACAAAATCCTCAACAACCTAGCTCCATCTAACATTACAGGTCTTATTGTCCCATATTTTCATAACTGTTTGTTCTGTGGTTCCAAAAGCAGAATAGGAGGAAGAGCTTTCAGTTATCAGGTTCCTCTCTTGTGGCACCAACTTCCAGTTTCTGTCCGTAAGGTTGACACATTGTCCAGTTTTAAGACTGGACTTAAGACTTTCCTTTTTGATAAAACCTATAGTTAGGGTTGGCTTGTTATGCCAATAGTTAATGGTTAAGCCGTATGGACTTAGACTACTGGGGGGAAAACTGAACACATTTCTAAAAAAAAAAAAAAAAAAAAAAAAAAATAATTTTTAAAATTAAAAATTTTTAAAAAAAAAAAAAAAAAAAAAAAAAAAAAAAAAAAAAAATTGTTACAATTGACTAGTTTTCATTTGATATTATTTCTATGTTAACATGTGATTCTGAACATGCCATTGTGTATCCGTTCCTCCTTCTTGTTCATCTCAAAACCTGGTCTAAGCAGATGGCCGCTTGTCCTGAGCCTGGTTCTGCTAAGGGTTTCTTCCTCATGAGTGAGTTTTTCCTTTCTGTTGTCTTTAAGCTTGATCAAGATGAGAGTCTGCAATCAGATAAT
>JARVGS010001636.1:21704390-21717958 GCA_031762315.1 Hypsolebias antenori | reverse complement strand
TACTAGAGTACATTTTTGTCTGTTTATTTGTACTTTTACTTAAGTACAGTGTTTGAGTACTTTCTCCACCACTGCTTAATCCTACTCTTTCTCTCCATCTAGCCCTCCTTCAAACTTCTAACTTTTGCCATATTTAAAGGAAGGACCTCTTGAAGCAGTCTGTTCCACAGCAGATCTGAAGAAACTGGCTGCAGATGCCGATCCATCCACCTAGACCCAGCAGACCTCTCGTCTTCTCAGGCAGCAGGACTGCCTGAATGCCGGGCAGAACTCCTCTCCGAGCAATGGCCATTTCTTGAAGCAGCCTGCCGAGCCCCTCGTCGCTGCAGACTTAATGGTAGGTGCCAGGGGACGATCGCTGTCCTCCTGCTGTCATGAGCCGTGTTTCCCGCTACCTCCAAGATCTCGGCGGTCAGGCACTCGAGCACCGCCTCCAGGTAGATAGTAATGCATCCATGGCACCTCCTTTTCAACTCATTTGGGATATAACAGTTAATGCAAAACTTTTCAACAAATACCTCACCTGATCTGATAGCACTTGGAATATGGGTTATAACTCCCAGCTACTACCACATTAAATTTTAACTCGGTTCACGCCAAATTGTCTAAACTTTACACAGTTTTGTGTTTACTAAGTGGCTCAGCTGTTGCAATCAGCTTTTTTTTTTAAGTAAAACACCCAGTAGTTCATGAGATATTGTGCTAACAGACAAACAATCACACTCATAGAAACAATTACAACTTTTTTACAGTGTCTGTTTTATGATTAACAGCTTTTACATGCAGTCGAACAAAGAGGCAGTTCAAAGTGGAAATATTTTCACAAGTGACAACATGTTCTTCAATATGGTCAGAAACCTTTCTCACTTCCATTTTCAGAGTAGTTCTGCCTTTTTATGAGACAACTGTGGCATTTTACAACACCTAACCAGTTGGGAAATGGTTGCATGCGAGGCTGTGCTAAAAGCTGAGTAATAAACAGTAATCCCAGGTCGGTTATCGACAGGGCTGTGTTTGTGGGTGAAAAGTGAGAGATGCTTTTTATATGGCACTGAATGGATTTTTTTTCATGTCCCTGGGATTGCTATTTTGTGAATATGGGTTTTGCGGCCACAGTTTTATCATCTTTACCTGAATTTAGAGAATGGAGGGTTAATAGGTTCAAAACAACTTTTTTTTTTTTTTTAATATACCGGTAGCTTTTAAATGGGCCTGTTTTAATTCAATTATTTTGATGCAACTGATCAATACTTAATAATAAAACCACACAATAATAACTGATTGTGTGAAGAATGCTAAAATAATACTTGTATGCAACAAGTTTCTTGCTCAGTTTTAATTTGTACCAGGATATACAGTAAAAAAGATTAAATGATTTGACAGTGTGTCCCACTTTGGTCACTAGTGGATAAATCCTTTTCAGTCCCCAGAGATCCAGGGGCTCTGTGTGTGTGTGTTGCCGAGCCACTCATTATGGTGACCTACTTCTTGTAGGTTTACAAAAGTGTTAAGTTCCACTGCAGGTGTGGGACTGGTGGTCATCTGTTTTTCAATCTTTTCATCACACACAGTCGAAGATGGAGCGATAACATTCTGTCTATGTCTTTACGTTTGCTTTGTTTGTAGTGTTAGCAAAGTATTTCATGAATCAGAGGGTGGATTTGAATGTTGGATGGAAATGGATTGGAAATTGGATGGACACATACAAGTTATTAATCTTTGGTAGTCAAGCCCATTCAAGATGGCCGCCACAGCTAAGACATATTAAGCAACAAATAACTGGCTATAATGCAGTTTACAGATGAGCTTAAATTTGATGTGGTTATTCTCAACACATACTCTGAGCACTAACTGAAATCACACTTTTTTTTTTTTTTGTCATAGTCAAAGTGACCTGCTTGTTAACAAAATATCTCACGAACCACTGGGCAGATGTTAATGAAGCCTACAATCATTAGATGTATGCCTATAGCTCGTTTCAGCCTCAATAGGTCACCACAGCTAAATGACATTAGCCAACACAAAAATGACTTACACTGGTGCTTGAAAGTTTGTGAAGCCTAGAATTTTCTATATTTCTGCAATTATGGGGAATTTTAGCCCATTCCAGTGTACAGAACAGCTTCAACTCTGGGATGTTGGTGAGTTTACTCACATTAACTGCTCACTTCAGATCCTTCCAAAATATTTGGATTGGATTAAGGTCAGGACTTTGACTTGACCATTCCAAAACATGAACTTTGTTCTTCTTGAACCATTCTTTGGTAGAACCACTTGTGTGTTTAGGGTCATTGTTGCTGCATGATCCACCTTGTCTTGAGATTCAGTTCATGGGCAGATCCTGACATTTTCTTTTAGAATTCGTTGTTGCATTAAGGATGGCAAGCCGTCCTGGCCCAGATGCAGCAAAACAGGCCCAAATCATGATACTACCACCAACATGTTTCACAGAGAATCTTCCGCAGCAATGCAGTGTTTTTCTTTCTCCAAACATATCACTTTTCATTTAAACCAAAAGTTCTATTTTGGTTTCATACTTCCACAAAACATTCTTCCAACAGCCTTCTTGTCCACGTGATCTTTATCA
Organism: Hypsolebias antenori; assembly: GCA_031762315.1. Classification (NCBI taxonomy): domain Eukaryota; kingdom Metazoa; phylum Chordata; class Actinopteri; order Cyprinodontiformes; family Rivulidae; genus Hypsolebias; species Hypsolebias antenori. Next base: position 21,715,371 of record JARVGS010001636.1, on the reverse strand, counting down.
AACTACAGATGAGCAGCAGTGTTCTTTGCAGTGACTTTCTCCTTGCAACCCTGCCATGCACACCATTGTTGTTCAGGACTCATGAACTTTAACATTAGTCAATGTGAGAGAGGCCTTCAGTTTAGAAGTTATCCTGGGGTCCTTGTGACCTCGCCAACTATTACACACCTTACTCTTGGAGTGATCTTTGTTGGTCGACCATTCTGGGGATGGTAACAATGGTCTTGAATTTCCTCAACCTGTCTGACTGTGGATTGGTGGAGTCCAAACTCAATGGGGATGGTTTTGTAACCTTTTCCAGCCTGATCATCAACTTTTTAAGAGGTCCACAAAAAATCTCTTGTTCATACCATGATACACTTCAACAAACATGTTGTGAAGAGCAGCCTGGTAGAACCCTGTTCTTTAAATCAAACACCTGATCATCATCCCATTGATTGAAAACACACCTGACTCTATTTCACCTTTAAACTAACTGCTAATCCAAGAGATTCACATATTTTGGCCACTCACAAATATGTAATAGTGGATCATTTTCTTCAATAAATAAATGACAAAGTACTGTATAATATTTTTGTCTCGTTTGTTTAACTGAGTTCCCTTTATCTACTTTTAGGACTTGTGTGAAAATCTGACGATGTTTAGGTCATATTTATACAGAAATGTGGAAAATACTAAAGAATTCACAAACTTTCAAGCACCACTGCAATTTTACACATACTGAGCTAAATTTGAGGTGGTAGTAGTGGAGTCATCCTTAACGCATACTTCAAGTGCTAACAAATCATGCACATATCGTACAAGATTCGACTGAAACGGCTATAACTCCATCTTTTCTATTACAAAACAATCTTAGCTTAAAACTCTGGCATGAAAGGCGGGAAGTGACATGTGAGGATTTCTAGATTGTTCATATTCCCCTTGATCTTTGAACAACTTTAATATTTGTGGTCCCCTCTCAAGAATTTGTCAACTATTTTACTCCTGAGTGTTCCTCAACCTTAAGACTTGCATCCTTGGGACTGCAGTGGCCCAAGGAGCTGGCTCAGCTGTGAGCCTATTAACTGCTCATCTTTAAATGCAGATGCCATCCAAGCTCCTTCTAAGGAGCAACGTTGCAGGTTGCTCAAGATGGTAAACAACACGAGTCAACGCATCAATGTCTTAACTACAGCTCAAAGTGTTACCATCCCCCCCACCTGTTAGCAGAACTAAAAAAGCATGGTTTCTTTTCCAGCCCTTAAAAAGGCGCTCACTTGTGCCAAGTCCCTCTTTATTACTTACTAAACTGGAACCGTAAATTCTGTGTATCGTTACAAACGGCAAACAGATTTAATTTCTTAAATTTTATTTGAAGTTTATAGAACATCTGAACATAGAATATTTTAAATAGCTCACATAATTGGAATTATCAAAATACAATTAATACGTTCTATGACAGTGATAGAGGACTATGTGTGTTATGTGCCATCTCAAGCGAGCAGTGGTTAAGTAGCGTTAAGCGCAAGCTGAGATAGGGTGGCTGAGGCCACTGAAGTAGGAGATTTCCCGCTCGCTCATGAGCTCAAAGTGCAGCGGCTGCTGGCAGAACGTGCACTCTGCTGAGGAGTGGGGCTTCAGGTCCAGACCCACCTCCTTCCATGTCTGCACCAGCCTCTCTGAAGAAGGGAGGGAAAAAAAACCCATCAGATTAACAGAGAAATACACAGTCACAGCAGGTTCTGCGCATCATTTTATTCAAAATGAACTTTAACATTAAATTTGATATACCTATAATCATAAGAACTATCAAATAAACAATGACTTCTAACCATCAGCCTAACAGCTGTTTGTTAGTGCACTAACAATTGGTTGTTAGGCTGATGGTCCTCCTTTTGCATTTGAACAACTAGTTCTGGCTGTCAGCAGCAAACATTTGTAAAAGATGAAACGTTTCTACCAGAAGACCTGACTCAACCTTGTTAGATTCATCTACCTGGATTATTGAGCATGCATCAGGACAATTACTTCATATTTTACGACTGCTTCATCATCTTACCAACAAAGTATTTCATCATTTCTGGGGTGTGATGAGGAGTCGGGGCGATGCGCAGGAGCTCCTCTCCTCTTGCAACAGTGGGATAGTTGATGGCCTGCACATAGATGTTGTGGCGACTCATCATGATGTCACAAACCTCCGTGTTTTTCTCAGCATTTGCCACCTAAGATATAAAAACAAAGCAACATTTTATGAGTCATTAAGTCTCTATCATGTACAGGCAGTGTCATTTAAGTGTTTCTGTACTGGTAAGATTAAATCGCAACTTACCCGGATTGGGATGATGTGGCTGGGACAGTGCACAACAGGCAGCCCTGAGTCCATCAGCATTTGTCTGAGCAGCTTCACGTTACGCTGGTGTTTACGTCTCAGCATGCGGCCTTCTTCACTTTTAAGAATTTGGATGGACTGCCTGGCTCCAGCCAAAAGCATCGGCGGCAGAGATGTAGTGAAGATGAAACCAGCAGCATAGGAGCGCACCGTGTCCACCAGCGCAGAGGTACTGGCAATGTAGCCTCCCACACAACCAAAAGCTTTGCCTGTGGAAGGAGAAGAGATTAACGGCTATTCCCTGACTTAATGACGGTTCTAAAGACGCCATTATGAGTCTCATGCTGAAACTTAAAACAAGATCTCAAAAACCAGCAGTCTTCCTCACAGTGCAGCTACACAGCTGGTTGGAAATAATCATCCCCTCAGCTTGACAGCAACACAAAGTAACTCAATAAGAGGGCAATGAGAGCCCCCAGTTTCCTAGCAACAGCAGAGCTGCTCCAGCTTCTTTAGGCTCTCAGGCATATTGAGTGACACAACTGAGGTTTAATCCTCACAATGACGAAAAAAGATGAGTCATGATGACTGGGAGGTTTGTTTCAAAATGTAACTAAACAAAACAAACAAACAAACAGTAACCATAAAACCATACTGGCACAACAACCTATTTGTTTGGATTATTACTGGCGTAAGAACATTGCGGAATTGATTAGAAGCCAAAATGCTCTGAACATTTGTTTTTCATGCTGACCTAGAGTTCCTGAAATAATATCCATCTTGCCCATGACGCCATCCCTGTCGCCGATGCCGCCTCCTCTGGCACCATACAGACCCACAGCATGAACCTCATCTACAAAGGTGATGGCACCGAACTCATGAGCCAGGTCACACATCTCCTCTAGTGGACACACAGCACCTGTGACACAGAGATATGAGCACAAGGTCATATAAACAATCTGTAGCAGAAGTGGAGTAATAGTCCAAATAATACAAGTGCTTAGATAAATAAAAGATTTAAAAAAAAAGGTCAAACTGACCATCCATGGAGTGGACGGTTTCAAAGGCCACAATCTTGGGTTTGGTGGGGTCTCCTTTCTGCAGCAGCTCTCGTAGATGAGCCACATCATTGTGGCGGAATATAAACTTTTTAGCACCGCTGTTCCTGATACCCTGTATCATTGATGCATGGTTACCTGAGTCCGAGTAAATCTCACAACCTAATTTTTGGAGGAAATATTACATGAAAATGTGTTAACTTAAAAACCAAACAATTAAAAAAAAAAAAAATCATACATAAACAGTTTTATTTACCAGGTAGCATTTTAGCAAGGGTGAAAAGGGTGGAGTCGTTTGCAACAAAGCAGGAAGTGAAGAGCAGTGCTGCGTCTTTCTTGTGAAGGTCAGCCAACTCGTGCTCCAGTTCCACATGAAACTTACTGGTCCCAGAGATATTCCTGGTACCTCCTGCCCCTGACCCATGCTTCTGTAAATTATCCCTGGACACAGACATCAAACAAACAAGAAAAATGTTATTCAGTGACTCAGAATGTCTTAAACTTCACTGTTAAAGTAATAAACATTAGTTCTGTAGATAGAAGTTTAGAAACATAAAGCAACAGGTATCAGAGGTGCATTGTAGTGTGTAGTACATGCTTAAAAGAAAACACCTTAATGAGAATAAAAGAAATGAACTATAGCCAACTTATTCTACTATATTTACCCGTAAACAAAGGGGTAAAGACTTCTATGTGTCAGGTTTCAGCTTTTCTTGTTCTATCTGAACTCTGCTCTCACAGTGGAGCAAAAGCTACAGAGCAGTCAAGGGAAGCAGACAAAGTAAAAATAAATGTTTGCCAAATTACATAACAGACCTCGACCAAAAAGCACTGGCTAAAATATTACCCTTTGTTGATTACAGATCCAAACTACATCTGTCACTTACATGATTGATTGCACAACTAAAGGGTGTCGACTCATGCCCAGGTAGTCATTGCTGCACCAAACAGACACCTCTCTTTTCTCCTCCAGAGAGCCTGTGAAGTCGTCGGCCATTGGGAAGTCAGTGGCCAGACGATTCACAGTCTTAAACACACGATATGTGTGATCGCTCTTCTTCTCTTCAATCTTCTTCTCAAAAAAGTCATCGTACTGGAAGCGTGACACTGTGACAAAACAAGGAACAACAACAACAAAAAAAAAAACCTTGCTCAACACGGTTCAATGTTTAAATTGTACAGTGATCAATAAGAGCAGCCTAAAAATTACACAAGACTTGGAACCCAAACAAAAAAAACAAACATACTTCGGCTAAGCAAGTTGTCCTGCAGCAAGTGGGTGACCCTCTTCGGTTGCTGCTTCAGAAGAGTTTTCAATAACTTATTTTGTTCCCCATTTTTGGTAAGATTGGCCAAGGATGGCTGCTTCAGTTGGGCTGGTGTAACTTCTGAAAGAGGTTAAGAAAACAGAATGAAGTGTTAAGGAAAGTACACTGAGATAACACTTAATGTTTAACGGCTCTTACCTTTCTGGACGGTGCGTACTTCCTCTACATCCTCTTGGAACTCCATGGTAACCTGACGGACCACACCACTGTCCTTCTGGTTCATCTCAGCAGCCAAGAAAGGGCACTTTGAGGCCACCACTTGGCCAGGCGATGGCATGGGATGACCAGTGGGCAGCTTAGACTCAGCTTCCTGCTTAGAGACTGTAAGAGAAAAAAAGAAAATATAGGCATTAAGTGCTTATATGCTACATGCCACAGTGCCATGTATGCCTTAAAACCAACATAGCTGTAAATCTGCTAGTCTTTCCAATAATGGGAGACACTTTTCGTGGCTGATATTAATAAAACCAGAAAGTCTCAATCATACCATCACTTGCAGCCTTGGTGACAGTGTTCTGAAAGAAGGATGAGGAGCAAAGGGCCCGAGCCATTGAAGGGGCCATGGGTTTTGAAGCCAGCTCCATCATGATAGGGCATCGCTGAGCATATGAGACCAGAGACTTTTTGGACTGCTGGAAAAAGGCCTGGGGCATACCAGCCAAGAACGGGCAGCGACGCACGATCACATCCATTGTCAGCAGATGTGTAGACTGTCGACAAATCTACAGATGATAGAAAAATGAATAAATATAGGACAAGCTGCTAGTCACATTTACTAAAATAGTAGCTAATATGGGTCAAAGTAAGAGTATAAAGGTTTTGAGAATTTTCATTCTAAGAGACAGTAAGAGATCTTTGCAATCAAACTGTCTGTCTGAATCCCAACACAATTATGCCCTAAATGACCATGTCTACAAATATCTCTGAAAGGGGTCCATCTTTCATCTTTTATTTCTCCAAAAAACTTTCACTTCCCATTTTAAATGCATACTGTAGCAGGTGTCTGGTGATGACATGGTAATAATAAAAAATAAAAATAAACTTTTCTCAGTATTTACAATTTCTGAAACCATTTCTCGCCCCTTACAGTCTCCTTCCTAATCCAGATAATATCAGGTTTACACATTCCTGAACAGATTACCGGTACTCACCCCCATTTTATTCTTCCTTTATTCTAGAAAATCCCACCAAGCCTGTAAAAATTTTGAACTGGAAAAATCCGTACTACAGTATAAAGATTATAAAACGTCAATTTATTATGCTACTTAATGGCGTATTTTTGTTATAAATAAATAACTTTTAATGCGTTATCTCAAAAAGCTAAATAAATCACCACTCGTGTAATTAGACAGAAACTCGTGTCCCTACTGATTCAGACGTTTTAATAATAAAAAAGTATATTTTAATTCCCCACAATCTAATTTCTAACTAAGTAAACAAACGTTATTAAACGATCATGACCGTGTCATTAGCTAGCGTCAGCGGCGACATCTTAAAAGAAAGCAGTTTTTAGTCCCTAATAAGTTAAAATCATAGATAATAACAGAATCATTTTATTAAAAAAATACTCAACTGTAAACAGACTGAGTTTTAATTTTTAGGAGTCTTTTGGTGATCTTTGCCGATTGACCTCGCTCTGATGTTAGCTAGACTGCTAGTTAAAGCTAAGCAAAAAAAAAACAAAAACCTACCTTTAAGATTAACACGGGATGGTATAATCCTTAAAGGTCGCGTAATAAGCAGGATACCAGCAAAGGAGCTGAATAAATCGAACACCCAGAAAAAAAGCCTTTTTTTAATTTTCAAAGAAGCAAAGGATGGAAGCACTTCGTTATCCTGCACTGAGGACGAACGAGGAGGACGAGGACTTCACCCGGTTTATAAATCCATACGCCTACGTCAAAGTCTCGCGAGACTTGGTGAAATAACTTTTTTCGTCGTAAAATTTGAATCATACACAAGGTTTTAATCATTTATTCAGGAAACCGTTTATGTTTGGTTTCAGTAAAGTGAAAAGATTAAAAATCCGAATGGTTAACTTTGTTTTGTTAAGCGTTTTTGTACCATGTTCATATGAATAAAATAAAGTTTGAAGTAATATACCGGTAAACTACGGAGCCCTGGAGGGGACATGGGGGCTTTTGTAAACAAATCGTAATGCGGTCAGTTTAGAAAATTTCACATTACACCCAAACACTTTAACAGCAATTCTTATAGGTATAATTTAAAGTTAATATTCAGTTAAGTTCATTTATTTATATAGCAGCAAATCACACCAGAATTTGTCTCAGGGCACATAATTTATACTTTATTATAATTTCTTAAAGAAAGTAAGTTCAAACCTTCCTACATTTTAAAATATAGATTAAAACTTTTGCACATTACAATTTATAGAAAGCATAGGCACCGATTTTACCCAAATTTGGTGTAGTGTAAACAATCTAGGAGTCTTTTTTCTTTATTTTTGTTAAAGTAAGTAAATTTCTTTTTGCATTTATGAAAGAACGTAGGTGTAGGGACAGCCCTGTTCATTGGTCTGATGTCAAAACAAATATTACAACGCTTCAAGCCAAAGGTCACTTAACTCTGGCAACTCATGTTTTAGACTTACAAATTAGCTAAACCTTTTGTCCCACTTTGACTTAGGTTTCTTGCTGGATGTGCCAACGCAAATATTAACTTCTTATGAGTTTTTTTTTTCTCTCCACTCTGCAAATTAAAGCAATTCTATCAAGGTGAGTTTCAAAGGAACAACCAGCTGCCTGCCTTACTGACTGCATAATTTTCTTGATGACCTTTCAGGTGTTTAAGTGTTGGACTGAAAGTCACCTATGAATTGTTTATTGTTAAATGTCAAGCTTACTGTGATGATTTTTGTTGCTCTTCATCTTTTTTTTTTAGTACTTACCCCTTTCCTCCAAAAGACTTTGCATGATACCAAGCCAAAGGCCATTGCTGAAAAAAAAAGTGATATTTAATAACTTACAAAACTGAAGATGAAAAACTTACAAAAACACAAGCTGTTTAAGTTTAAATTAGCTGCAACATCATAAAATGTTCCTATTTTGGAACAGGTAAAATGATCAGGATAGAGAATATCCTAATAAACGATGCGTTGAAGGGCTCGCAGACTGTTTTTTCTGCTGCCGAGGTTTTTAGTCAACTTGTTTCTTAACACAGGACATTGATCCTCAATTGATCAGGCTACTCTTTAAATCCTTATCTCAGCACACACAGATGTGTTTTTTCAGTTGAAAGTATTTAGTTATTTAAATATGATGTGTCAAGAGTCATTTAATTGTCCCTTGTCCATTCAACTTTTACAGTTCAGTGCTACACCTTGCAAAATATTTTAGCTATGAATATCTTATTACATTAGCTATTTATTTTTAGATAATCAAACTTAAAGTAGACTGGCAGTTATGGGATAAAAACAAAACATTGTCTTTAACAAATTATGTTTCTGTTGTTTTTGATGTCACAGCCCATGTAGTACAAGTGTAGCCTCAATATTCAGATCACTACCACTGTATTTTAATGCTTTAATTTTAATGAAAACAGAAAGTGTTAAAATGAAAACAATAAAAATAAACAAATAAAATGTTGGCTTGGGCCTGCTGGTGTTGCACATACTCCTTCCTGCCATTAACAAAACAATCATATCACATTATGTTGTTTATTTGTCATATACAAGTGAACACAAGGTCAACAATGCAATGAAATGTTCAAGATGAGATGAAACTATTTGACTAGCTAAAAACAAACAAACAAACAAACAAACAAACAAACAAACAAACAAAAAACAAACAAACAACAACAAAAGAAATATTAAAGTGTGCAATAAGGGTACAAAATAAAGTGCCAAAAGGTGAAAAAGAAATATAATACTTACAAAATCCAAAAGAAATACAGTAAACAACAAAAATGACAGAATATAACAGTGCAAGTAGCATGAATTCGTATAAATAAGTATTTCACAGTTAATAAAAGTTTAAATGCACATGATCATCATTGTGATTAAATGTACAGTCATCATCACCAACAAAGCAGATCAAAAGTTTCTGCAGCTCCAAATATTTTCCTAACAAGTGGAATCTACGGAAGCGTAGAGCTGCCACCGGAAGTAAATTATTTTTTAGCTGTTGCTGTGGCAGCTCTACGCTTCCGTAGGAATCAAATAAAACTAAATGATAATTACATTTTTAGGATTTATTTTTGTACCAGTTGAAAAAATCTGTGAAGCCTGGAGTAACATTTGTGATCTGCTGCCCCCTGCTGTTTGTATATGGATAATGCCTTGAACTAGCAGCATGCTGTTTTTTATTTCAATTTGAGCAAAAGTAGTCCTTCAAAGTAAGAAAATTGTTTACTAAACATCATGTTAGATAATTTACGGACTAAAAAGTAGTTAATATAAATGTACAAAATATTGGTATGATTTTTTTTTGGTACAATATTTATGTTTGTGTTTTTTATGTTTTCATTTTATGATGGTTTTAAATACAATTTGTTATTTTTTTAACTTCACGCTGTGATTTAATTATTAAGCACTTTGGTAACAGTTTCTGTTTTAAATGTGCTCTATGAATAAATTTGACTTGACATGACTACAAGTATTTCCATTTTCTTTCAGGTTTTGTCATGTTTGAGATCCAAATCTTCAGTTAATTTTGTGTAAATAAGAGTGAAATCATCAGAAAGGGTTGATATAAACAAGCTGACGTATGATCTGATGTTTCACTTCTTCATTCAGAGGCTATTTAAAGCACAAAATTGGTGGTGGAAAGTCCCAGGTTTGAACACTCGACCTCATGTGCTTCAAACTTCTCCCCTGACAGTCATTACAGTTACATCACAAACAAAACGTTACAAGAACAGGAGTGAATAAATCACCATGGGACTCCCTGCTCCTGGGTAATTGATTTGCTGACTGACTCAATTAAATTTGTAGGATTACTGTATTGTATTTTTTCTAGAATCGTCCCAAACCTTGCAGCAATATTGAATAAAAACATGACTACTGTAGATCAGTTGATTGACACATTTTGTTTAATATAAAAATATATTGTTTGCAGAACAAATCAAAATAAATAGTTCTTTTATAACAAATATTTTATATTTTGCTTTGTATTTGAGTGCAAGCAACATTCAGGGTTTTTATGTTTTTGACATTTTATGCAGTTTTTCGTTTGGCGTGCATAAGAACCCTACTCCCCCCTCACCATTTTTCATTTAAAGAAACTAGTAAATGATTATTAAACTACATAAGATTGATCACATTACCAGAATAAAGTGTAAAACTATGCTGTGGGAACTTATTTCAGGTGGTGGTGGTAGTGGTGGTGCTGGTGGTGGTGTGGGAATCATTAAATTTCTAGGAATACACACATCAACATGAAGAATATTGTAGTTACGTAAATGAAGTGCATGTTGTGTTACAGTGAATTAATATGTTGAATAAATTATGTTGAATTAATGTAGTCGGCCACCGGTCACCGGAAGAATATGGACATGAAGACTGCATTCACACTATTGTTTTATTATTTTTCCACAAGATATTTTGTAATTGTTTGCGGAAATGTGACTATGATTTTTAGGATTTGTAACATAACACATTAACACCTATATTAACCTTTTTTTAAATAAGTAAAATGTAATTTTATTTTACATTGATATCTGCTTTAACAACGTTGTTCTCTTTGAAATCGAATTTAGCATACCGTACTTACTGTTTTCATCTTTATTATTTCTTATGCTTTCAGTTTTTAGCTACTTTTAGTTACTGTGCTAACTTTAGTTTATAGCTAGCCTTTGGCTACTTTTAGTTTTTAATAAATATTTTGATACTTTTGCATAGCCTTTGCCTACTATCAGCTGGCATTCTTTTGAAATACTGTACTTAGCTAGCTTTTTGCCAATTTAGCATTTAGCTGACCTTTTACTTTGTATTGCTTTTATCTTATAACTAGACTTATGCTTTTTTTAAGCAACCCTTTTGCTACTTTGAGTTTTTGCTAACCTTTTGCTGTTTTTAGCTAACCTTTTAATACTTTTAACAAGCATATACTTTTTAGTTTACTTTGGCTTTTAACTTGAATCTTGCTGTATTTTTTTTGTTAGTTTTGTGCATTCTTAGCTTTAACACCTCATTTTCAGTGTTTTCAGCACCTTTCATCAGCCATATTTTCTCTTGTTTATTATTTAACAATATATTTACACACACACACACACACACACACACACACACACACACACACACACACACACACACACACACACACACACAC
>JARVGS010001636.1:21658548-21669898 GCA_031762315.1 Hypsolebias antenori | reverse complement strand
GTACATAATTTCGTTTCATCACATGTACCACATGTGGTGCAAATGACAATAAAGACTCTCTGACTCTGACTCTGAAATTACACACATTTCTAAATCCTTTGGTTTAATTTGTCATGCAATTTTTAGTTACACTCATCAGGCTGCTCTGAAGAAGCTGGTGAAGTAGACAAATTAACATTTCAATGGGCAAATATATAAACTAAAAGTGAGAGGGTGTTTACAGATAAATTTGACATTTTTGTTTTGGTGTTTCAGCACTCTGCACTTTGCTCAGTTCGTCATCAATCCAGGGCTCGTTGTCATCATTTGTCTCTGAAGATAACGCCCTTGTCACAGTTGGGTATCTTCCGGCTCAGCGCTTCATTAAAACAACAAAGTTTTTGTTTTTTGTGGGAAAATTTCCAGCAGGACAATGGAGAGAAACCCGTTTGTTTGTCTTGTATGGAACCCGACCTCTGAGGTTGTTTTTCCATGAATACTCAGTCCTGTACGGCTGCCAAGTTTCAGGGTCCAGACAAAAGCAAGGAGCAGGGAAAGAGTGAACTTACAATGGTTGTTAGAAGATTCAAACTGTTCTCGCATTCGGTGGCTGTGCTTATCTTCTTAGTAAAAGCTGAATTGTACTTTGGAAATCACAACAAGGAAGCAGTGTAAGTCATTATATCACGTACTGTATATATCCTGATACTGACACAAGTGTTAAAAGTACTTATTGAAAACTGTAAACTAAGACACATATTAAATGGTGCAGTTTGAAAGCATTTACTCTACTAGCTTATGCAGTTCTGAAAAGTGGGTATGCACTCAATGTAAACAAAGGACTCGACTGATTCTGGCAAAAATGTTGTGCATGCTTGAGTCTCATGACTGAACTGCATTAGGCTGGTCATGGTTAAACAAATAAAAAGGAACCAGACAACCATAAAGTCAAGGAGAAGACATTTAGGAGGAATCTAGGAGTGAATTCATGTAGATTGTAAAATAAAAGAGAGGGGGGAAAAGAATAAAAAGACACTTGAGAAAAAAATACTGAAAAAGAAGCAGGATGTGCCACGACGACAGAGCTTGTCAGATATTGGTCAGATATTTTGATTCATAATTTGTAATGAGAAATGACTCAACTGAGAGAAAAATGTACTGTAACAAGTTGTTTTAAAATAAAGCATAGCTTGAGGATATGTCAAACTAGTTCTACACTGAGATTATGCCACTATATGCAAAAGAAACAGCCTTGACCTCTTATAAAGTAAAATCAGATTTTTAAGAATGACTAACTCTCTTAGACTTGATCTTTGATCTTGTAACCTTGCAAATGCTGCTAATTTATGCACTAAAAAACAACTGGAATGAAAAGTGTTTGAAAATAGGTTACCCAACATAGAACTTATTCAGTTTTTGTTAAAACTACCCTACCTCCCATAGCAAAATCACTTTGCTGGATGGATTAAATGATGAAAATTTGTGGCAGACAGTTTAACAACCGAAGGCATTCTGCTGCTGCTTCTATTCCATTCAATGCATTTTTAATTTGCACTGTCTGAATTGGAACACGTTAGGCTTTCAAGTGATGTTAGCTTCAATTTTTTTTTAAACTTTTATTTAGGCAGGTAAATCCCATTGAGCCTCGATGGACTCATTTACAAGAGAGACCTGGTTTCAACAAATAATGACACAGTGTTCAGCAGAGCCTCCCCAGCAAACCAGACTGGTCCTCAGAGCTGCAGAAAGGACTGGGGACAGTCAGCTGATTGAAGGCTGCTATCTGAATATCTGTCTCAGACGCTCACGTCCTCATTCCACTGAAAGCAAGGAAATCACTGATTAAAACAGCAGGAAATGCTTTTTATTTTTTCTTTTCTTTTTTTTTTTACCCACTCACCAGCTTCACTCCACAATATTGTGTCTTATTACATTTCTGTCAACATCCATGTCATCACGTGTCTGTCATCCGGTATAGCATGAGTCTGGTTTAAATCATAATCAGTTTCAAGGTTCATGTAGCCCCTGAGCTTTGGAAACAACCCATTTATTTGTAGATTTATTTGAAATGCAACAAGAGATCATCTCAACCCAATGTGATGTTCTGGCTTTCCAGAAATAGCCATGTGTGTCCAACTGTGCTGCTCAGACAAGATGGAAGAGCAAAATATCTTAGAATACCTTATTTAAAATGGCTGTCTTATCTCCTCCCAGGCCTTGGTTATCCTTGAACCACACAATCTGTGTCTGTGCTGCAGGATCAGAGTCACTTATCAGGGTCCAGATAACTGCAGGTCCTTGGAGCTTTTAGGAATTTTATCCTCTGATGACGTCTCTGTTGCAGCAGAGGCCGTACTGCATGTCTGCACACATGCGTCTTGTTGTGTCTGCATGGCAATACATGACTGTCACAAATCAAAACAAGCCATGCAGATGTCTTGTGTGACAACTAATTGAGAAAAGAAATCAAGAATTAATGTGGAATGATAAATAAAATAAGTGCAATAGCAGGTCACAAGTTCAATGACGCATGCGTCTGCAGAAGATGTGGCAACAATCAAAACAGGAGGAGAGCCCGCAATCCGAGCGTGCACAGATCCCGTAGACAATAAACTGACACAGACTTCATGACCCAAGTTTTCACACAAGAGAAGGAGTCAGATAAAGTGACCTTACAATGAGACTCATAATTTATACATAGGAAACTTGATTTAATTCTGGTGTGAATTTGATTCAGATCTGTAAATGGTTTTCTAGTCTTTTCTGCTGTTTAAACCTACGTTAAATGTCAAAATATCACTTTACAGTTTTGATACCAAAGAGGAGCAAAACAACTTTTTTTTAATTACATCTATTGCCCGTAAACTTTTTAGATATTTTTTGGCAACTTGAGCAGCGGTCTGTGACGTTGAAAACACTGACTTTTCATGGTTTTCTAGGTTTTTCTTAGAAATGGCAAAAAAAGGATGTCTGTTTTGGGGGCCTGTTACACAATTATGTCTAATAGCTCTTCTTACACAATGGCAATATACTAAAAAAAAAAAAAAAAAAAAAAAAAAATCCTGAAACTCACAACCAAGTCTTCCCGTCTGAGTTATGGAAAAAGAATCTAGACAAGTGTAAGCATTCTTGGAAATCTGTAGTTATTTTTACTAATAAATAGTGGCACAAAGAGTTTATGTCTCATCAGCAGAAATGTGATCAAAATACAGTTTTGGTCATAAATATTGTCATGAAAATAAAAATGCACTCCCATAAAACACAAGAACTGAATGTTTGTTTCGCTTATTGTGGCAAAAACCTTAAAGAAGAACATTTTGACATAATTAAGTAGTAAAAGTAAATTTTAAAAAAGCTACAAAAACACATTTATTTATGTGGCATAAGTGCAACACACATTACACAATATTTTTAATTTCACAAAAACTAAATCAAAGCAGAACCAGGGAATAAAAATCTTACTCCACCCTTCCTGCTTCTATGGGAAATCAGAAATTAAATGGCAGCAACAAGTCAATCAAATTAAAGGCTGTGGCAGTTTTCTGGTCAGGAGCAGGCAGGTATGTGTTAACAGGATGACAAGGAAGTAGGACAACAACAGAGGTCTTAAAGAGGCAGCTGTTCCATCCATTCATCCATTTTCTGTAGCTGCTTTGTCCTCGGAGTCGAGGGAGGCTCAGGCTTATCTCAGCGGTCAACAGGCGAGACGTGGTAAACTCTGGAAACAGGTCGCCTGTCCATCGTGGGGATCGCAGAGGCACACGAGATGAAAAACAAAACGTGAACAATGAAGACTATTTAGAATGTCCAACTAAACTAACATGAAGGGTTTTGATGAAAGTGGAGAAAAACCCAGACATGCACGAAGAGAAAAACGCTGCCAATAACAACGCCAACAAGCAGCTGAACAAGCAGTTGTGAGGCCATTTCCAAAAATCTTTGAAATCCTTGTTCTGCAGTGAAAACAAATACTTATAGGAAAAACTAATAGTTAAACTCAGAAGTCAAGCTTTCCATGAAAGAACACCCTGAAAGATTTACCTGTCAGAATGCAAAGAAAGAATTTAAAAACACCCAAGAGCAACATTTTAGTCTCTACAAGCCCCAGTCATGGTATTGAGGGTTAAAGTTCATGGCAGCACAAGAAGCCAAAGAACTGAACAATATGCTCGTTTGGAAGGGTCGACATGAGGAAGTCCCTTTTCGCTCTAAAAAAGTAAGAGCATAAAAGTTGCATTTAAAGAAACAACAAAATGTCAGCAATGCCCAGCAGCCCATTCATCAAAAAAACTTAGAGCATTCTAACACAAACACCTTACAGCTGTCAAGCATGGTGGTGAAGAGCTAATAATTTGGGCTTGTTTTGCCACAGGACCAGAGCAACTTTCTGTCAACTAGTTCAACAGGAACTTATTCACATACAAAACTAGTCTTGATTAAATGTGAGACCAGCTGTGTCCTCATTAAATGAAGAAATGTTACAATAAAAAGTGGTGCAAAGAGACTGACAGGGTCATCAGGTTATTGGTTCTGGCAAACTGTTAAGCCATGCAGTGAACCCACTGCTCCTGCATGATGGCTTAGTTTTTGTTAAGTAAATAATCCACACATGTAATGCATCGTGTCGGTAATTTGAGACCATTTCAGACTTTGCGATACACGACGTTGCCAAAAGTATTTGCTCTCCCATCCAAATGATCGGAATCAGATGTTCCAAGCACTTCCATGGCCACAGGTGTATAAATTGAAGCACCTAAGCATGCAGACTGTTTTTACAAACATTTGTGAAAGAATGGGTCGCTCTCGGGAGCTCAGTGAATTCCAGCGTGGAACAGATAGGATGCCACCTGTGCAACAAATCCAGTCGTGAAATGTCCTCGCTTCTAAATATTCCAGTCAACTGTCAGATGTTTTATAAGAAAATGGAAGTGTTTGGGAATGACAGCAACTCAACCACGAAGTGGTAGGCCACGTAAATTGACGGAGCCGGGTCAGCAGATGCTTAAGTGCATAGTGCGAAGAGGTCGTCAGCTTTCTGCAGAGTCAATCACTACAGACCTCCAAACTTCATGTGGCCTTCAGATCAGCTCAAGAACAGTGTGCAGAGAGCTTCATGGAATGGGGTTCCATGGTCGAGCAGCTGCATCCAAGCCATACATCACCAAGTGCAATACAAAGCGTAGGATGCAGTGGTGTAAAGCACGCCGCCACTGGACTCTAGAGCAGTGGAGGCTCGTCCTCTGGAGTGACGAATCATGCTTCTCCATCTGGCAATCTGATGGACGAGTCTGGGTTTGGTGGTTACCAGGAGAACGGTACTTGTCTGACTGCATTGTGCCAAGTGTAAAGTTTGGTGGAGGGGTGATAATGGTGTGGGGTTGTTTTTCAGGAGCTAGGCTTGACCCCTTAGTTCCAGTGAAAGGAATGACTGCTTCAGCATACCAAGACATTTTGGACAATCCCATGCTCCCAACTTTGTGGGAACAGTTTGGAACGGGCCCCTTCCTCTTCCAACATGACTGTGCACCAGTGCACAAAGCAATGTCCATAAAGACATGGATGACAGAGTCTGGTGTGGATGAACTTGAATGGCCTGCACAGAGTCCTGACCTCAACCCAATAGAACATCTTTGGGATGAATTAGAGCGGAGAATGAGAACCAGGGCTTCTCATCCAACATCAGGAAGTGACCTCACAAATGCACTTCTGGAAGAATGGTCAAAAATCCCCATGAACACACTCCTTAACCTTGTGGACAGTCTTCCCAGAAGAGTTGAAGCTGTTCTAGTTGCAAAGGGTGGACCAACGTCATTTTGAACCCTATGGATTAGGAATGGGATGTCACTTAAGCTCATATGTGAGTCAAGGCAGGTGAGTGCATACTTTTGGCAATGTAGTGCAAAAGCAAAAAGACAAATCAAAACTCAATGCAGCCAACAGATGCTCATGTACTGTACTTTATCCATCAGACACAGAGCACCACCAGAAATCTATTAGACTTGTTTTTGGCAGCATAAATGATTTTCTGAAACACTTCATTTAACTTGAATATTTGTTACTGTTTGTTCAGCTCAGTGTGTTGGTCCACAAAGTCCTGATGGAACAACTTTTCACCAGCTCATTGATGTTTCACTGCACATCATCTATTCATCTCAGTAAAATAATGGAAATCCCTCAGATTTACCCTTTTTGGCAGAAATCTGCTCGTTTTTCTAGTTTTATTTTCTCCATGTTTGATATAAAAAAGTGAACAAATTATTAAAATAAAAATGACCAAGGAAAACAGTTAGTTTAGTTTTCTTTTTTTCTCCCTTATTGGGACTTTTTTACATTTTAGAGCTGACAAAAATGATTATTAAAGGCAGCTCTAATAGCTATGAATGTTACACCCCAGTTTGATGCATTTCTGAACGTTTTGTTCCCAACCTGACTTGAGGCAGCATGAGATAGTGGATGCTGTTTGTGTCTTTTTCTTCCATAGATGCAGGGTCAATGAGGTGACGCAGATTTTGGTACATCATTTCTGTAATGAAGGGTGTGAAAGGAGCCTGGAGAAAAAGAATGATGAAAGGAGGCAGACATGAGCGAAAGGAAGAATGGGGAGGAGAAAACCAAAAGATTAAACTGTCTGCTCTGCACAGTTAATTTACATTATTAGAAATAAAAGATCTGTAAGTTGGGGGAAGAATCTTGATATGGCTTTTTTTCAATCAATGGGTGCAAATGTGTTAAACAAAACTGAAAAACTGCAAGCATGTCTCTAGTGCAATTTTCTTCCATTTTACCACACCTAATTAATTTGATAGCTCACAGCTGATCTGTATTGAAATGGGTTAGGCTAACTGCCTCTTAGCGTGCCTCATAGCACACATGCAAACACCTTCAATCATGTGTTATAAATAAAAGCTCCTGCAGCTAATGCATAATTCATAAGCACAGAAACACACTCACACACCACTCCCATAAGTTTTTGCATTATATTTTCTTGCACACACGAAAAGAAAAATGAAATCACTGCAGTAATGTTCCCCCATGCAATCACCTTTTTTATGGTCTCGCTTGTTTGTGTGCAAAAACCAAATGACTCACCATCAGCCTGCACATGGAGAACAGGACGCTGAAGAGGGTTTCCAGCGCCCACAGGCAGTCCTCAGTGCCACTCTCGCCCTGAAAAGTTCACATCCATAAGTTCTTTCACGTTGGTGAAGTAAAAATATTGGATTAGCTTCCAGATATTAGCATAAGTAACATATCGGCCACAAATTTGCTGCTGTAAAATTCTCATACACAAGATTAGATTTACTTCAAAACTTAATTACCAAATGTGTGACCTTCAAAACATGTTAGGTTCATGTTCCACAGCAGCAGAATTAACAGACAAGATACTTCTAGTGATGTTTTCTTTGACCGTGTTCTCACCTTCAAGCGGCGTCTGTTGGTCCTGACGTACCAGTTGGTGAGCATGTCCACAAACTTGACTAGGTGAGGCACGACAGTGTACAAGCGGTATGCTGCAACCAGAACCAACTCTCTGTTTCAATCACACTCAAAAAATAAAATCTCACCAAGAACTGGTTGTGGATTATGACATACATTAAGATATAAAATTGTATTAAAAAAAACCTAATGTCTACATTCACCAAAAGAAGCTTCGGGTTGTGGTTAAGGTCAGCGTGAAGCGGTGAAGATAAATTCCTAAAAATGATTCAGCTTCAGAATGACTCACCACCCATCTCAGCCTTGAAGAACTGAATGAGGGACTGTGTGAAGGACTGGATCCACTTGTCCATGATGTTGTCACTCTGTTCCGTTGTGTTTTCATTGTAGAGGAACTGAATGTTGACCTCCGGAGAAAATTTTACAAGCACAAAAGAACGTCATGTCACATACACACTAAAAAAAAAGCTATATTTAATTTGTGATTGGTCTCAGAAGTCCCAAAAACAGTAAATAGATCTACAACTATTGTGACCACAATGTGACATAAATAGAGCCTTCTACATGTGTAGCGTTCATAACCATGTGAGCAAAGGGGACGCAGTAGCTCAGTGGTCAGTGTCACAGTCTTGTGTGGCTGAGGGTTCAAGCCCAGATTGTCAGAAGGGCATCAGGTGTAAAACTATTTCCAAATCTTTAATATGAGTTTGTTAACAAAGGAAATCCTGCAGAAGGAAGCGGGTAATAAACAATCACCAATGTGCCTATGTGAGAATTCTGTCTATTTAAAAATGTTCCTTCTTATTTTTATAAGTGCGCCAAATCTAAATGACAGAGTACATCATGCCATACAAATACAGGTTTATAAATGTCAAAGAATTCACTGTCAGGGAATTTTTTTTTTTCATCATATTTGATAAGTTTATTGCTACAATCATCACGCGCGTCAGCGTGTTTTCAGTTTACGTTATTTTTTTTTTAAACATCTCAATAGGTTTACTGAATGTGGCATTACTACACAAAGGTGCCTCAATGTGTATTATTTAGCAACCATATGTTGCTTATGAATTGTTGGATTGATATAAAATATACAATGTTTTAGTCTTTATATATATATATATTTTTTTTATAAATCTGCAATTTGCAATCAGATGAAGAAATTAGGTAGATGCTGCCTTTTCAACATATATGTGCTGAACTAATAAAAAAGGGTATTGATTTGCTTATGATTAGTATTTTTTTCTAAAGTTCACTTTAGTGGTCATCTGCTGCAGTATGGAATCATACAGGAATAGTTGAAGAACAGAAGTTAAAACCTTAATTTTCATAAATGTACCTTTTGTAGTCTCTGTACATTCTGCACCAGAAAGCGGTAGGCGTTATACCACGGCAGGAAGACGTCCTTCAACACGTCTCGCACACCCTCCTCTTTGAAGCGCAGGTTCTCTGCTCGCACCACAGGTGAGTTGATGAGGTACAGTCTACAAAGAAATAGAGTGAGTCTAAGTTCTGATTTCAGTTATTTTACCTTTATTTAACCAAGAAAAAACAGTTTAAATGAAAATAACCTCATTTTCAATTGTGCTCTGGGACTGGAAAATAAATATGGGTACGCATAAATTAATTCTGATGGAATAAAATGTTAATGAGCATGAAGCTTATTTGGTGATATGGAGAGTGAATGTAAATGGGCCCAACAAAGCAAATGCAGTACTGGTAGTCCCTCGCTACTTCGCGGTTAGTTTTTCATCGACTCGATCTATCACGGTTTTTCAAAATAAGATTGGACACGACACACAACTGGCTGATTGATGAATGAGCCACACGAACAGCATGGACTTTTTTATTTCAAATAAATTTAAAATTATTTAGCACCTCCTGCACCTGTGTGCAGCCCACACTGCAGGATAAGCTTTATGATGCAGCTGATCAGCTGTTCTTGTGCAGCGTAGAGAAGTGGGCGTGGCCAAGAACGCTTGCAGGCGGCTGAGACAGAGAGCTGAAATCATGACGTGTGCTCTTTTAGAGTGTTTAGAAACATTATCGCGGAGCTTCATGGTACAGATCCCCCGCGATAAACGAGGGTCTACTCTTCATTGTGAGGACACACACTGTGGAGAGGTGAACGACTATCTGGGAGGACACACACTGTGGAGAGGTGAACAACTATCTGGGAAACCACATCTGAGTTTGAAAAAAATTAATATTCGCCTCTCCACATTTAAATCAAATGTTCCTTGAAGGAGTTTAAGGCAGGCGACGTTCAAAAATAATTTGGGAGCTTAATGTTAACACTTCTATAGTCTGCACAAGTGCAGGAACAAAATGTGCCTTTTACTGTGCAGAAACAGATTTAGTGTCAGTAACACATTGACAAGTGGTCTACAATGAGACACACGGCACATGCACGATGGGACTATCCATAGCTTATTTAAGCTAAAGTAGAGGAAATAAAGGCAGGCTATTTTTAGCTTTTAGGTAAATCATTGTGGCGACAAAGGAACAGCCAAAAGAAAAAGTAGTGACATTTAACAAATATGAAACAGTTATAAATAACCCATGATGAAATAGGAGCACATACATATACAACTAAATATTTATCAAAGAGTGTTTCAATTTAAAGTTCTAAATCCTGCAAGTTTAAATGAAGAGCCTTTTTTTAAATAGCAAAACAGCTTGTGTTAAAATATAAAACGAAAACGAGTAAGATAAATGTATAATGTTATGACTTCTTGGAACATAACCACAAAAGAACTGAGCAGTGTAAACTTTGGTCACACTCTTGTTCTTCAGGACATTTTTTTTCTTGATGTTTGTTATATTAAGTGAACTTTAAGAAATTTAGCAGCATGAAACAAAGATAACAGATTGTTGCTGCCTTCTTTTTAATTTAGTAGGTTGCTCTTCTTCAGTGTATATGCCAGCATATGGTGTACATGCAAAGTGCTTTATTAATAAAGGCCATATGTCCATAGCACTCTGGTTGCTCAGGGCAGAACAGAAAGTGTATTAAGGGGGACAAGTGATTAAACTTACATGTGATCATGCATGAGTGTGTGCATTTTCTGTGTGAACATGGAGTATAAAGAACTGTTCAGTGTTGAAGGTTTAGAGTGATTCAAGTCTTTTAAAGGGCTCGCTTGCAAAGAACATGAGGTAATGACCCTGCACCTTGCACGCAAGCGTTAGCACTTCAGGAACACACAGACTCACATTCAAGCACAAAGCTCACCTGAGGGCATCAGCTCCATAGTTCTGCACAATCAGTCCTGGGTCTGGGTAGTTCTTCTTACGCTTGCTCATCTTCTGCCCATCGCTGCAGGAATAAGTCAAGCAAAGGCATTATGAGACATCCACATGCATGCATGCACAGAGGAGCATGTTGGAAACCATGCACTTGGTATTCAAATTAGTCGAGTCCTTCCAGGTCAGAGAGCCTGTGAGCACAAAACGACACCAAGATCTTAGAACTGAGAACGAGCAGCAACGCAGTAAAGCATTTCTTTAAGGCAGCACAGAAGAAAAAATAATATTTATTAAAAATAATGAGAAAATACAAGTAATAAAGCCATATTTTAACACTTCGTTAAGATTATTACAAAGTTATATAGACAAATCTTAAAAATTATAAAAGTGACAAGATCACAGAAGAAAACAAACACCTACAGCCTTAAAATTTGTACAACACTTTTTTGTTTAGAAGTTGTTTGCAACAAACTGAGAACACTGCAGCTCAGGATAATCCTGCTCATAAGAAGAAAAATATACAGTGATTTAAAACAAATTCACAGTGTCCAAATGGCTTCCCAAATCTAAAAAAGCTAAGTCTGGTCCTCTGGACATTCAAAAAAACAAACCAAAACAAAGCAAAAAAAATTGTAGAAACGTTTCGTCTTCCGTCCGAAAGACTTCCTCAGTCTGAGCTGCTGTATTC
>JARVGS010001636.1:21631048-21641910 GCA_031762315.1 Hypsolebias antenori | reverse complement strand
ACACACACACACACACACACACACACACACACACACACACACACACACACACACACACACACACACGCACACACACAGAGGCAAAAACCCTTATCGTCCACCTTTGCCTTTCGATGGACAAACCCTAACTCTAAACATAAAAACTTATTATTGGAATGCATTAATTATTCTCTCTTTTGCTTAAAATCCTTAAAATAAAAAGTCATTATTAAAAAAAATAAATTATCTCTGATTAAAAACCATGGGTCTTAATGAATTTTCAGATTAGGTTACTTGTAAAAATTTTGCTATTTAAATAATTTGTGCAACACTAAAAAATAAAAACCCTACAGAACGTACAAACAAGCTGTTCCTGCTCTGTGAATATTTAAGTCCTCACAGTTCCTCGTTTATCAAATTCATTGTTCTGTCTAAAAATAAACCAACTCTCCTGTCCACCATTGTTGTGGCGGAAGCGTTCAGGCCTTAAGGCTCAAAAGGAAATCTTCCTTCTTCAGACGTTAAGGCGTGCCTTTTTCAAGTGTCTGGAAGGAAAAAAGGATACATCTCCCAAACACAATCAAAAACTAATATTTGTCTGAGTTTTGTTTGGATGCTAAACATACACTGCTTATAATTTACTTAGGCTTAAAATGTTCATGATTTCACAAGAAGGTGTAAATTATAGTGAATATGTGTTCTCAGTGCTGTAGGACCAATAATGGAGGCATAACTGCACAAAAATACATCTGACGTGGAAAGACCCAGAGTCTGCTGCCACTGTGACATTACAGAAACTAAAAGTTATAAATGAGTCAAGAACCTGCACAAGTTAAATAAAAATATTCCCTTTTTTTGAAGAAGGAAATGTGTTCATACAGGTACAGAACATTTTTAATTTTCTTCTTTTGAAAAGAAAAAGATGCTGAAATGATATATTTTATAATTACATTTGCTGTTTGAATATAATTTTCTGTTTTTCTCTGTGTGCGAAAGACTCAAGACTTGTTCAAGTTTGCAGCTATGAAACAAGGAAAAACTCCAGATTGGTCTCTTCCAACATCCTTTTCAAAAGGTTGCACGCTTGCTAAGAAACATTTACATCATCGGATGGGAGCTAAGTACAGAAGGGAAAATGCTGGGACAGAAATGAGTTGAAGGAGCAATAAAAATCCACTTTGACCATATTTAATAAACTGAGTAAAACAAGTATAGTATGTTGGAGCATTTGATTATTGATTACGATTAGTAAAATGTCTCACATCAGAGCAAGTTTATCAAGTTTTGAGAATCCCATTTGCATAAAATAATGTGTTCAGCCTTACGTAACTCTTTCCAACTATTTAGTTACTGTTTTAGTGAAAAGCTTGGTGGAGGAAGTTCTGGTTGTTTTTGGAATTAGTTTATGAAAACAGACATAATACATATGGTAAATGGTGTCAAGGAAACATAATCACAGCTGGTGAAGCCACCCAAATTTGGGCTAAAAACGGTAACTTATAAAAGTATTTGTGGTTCGACTCACTTGTTGTTTCCCACATTTAACCTTACAGAGGAAAGCGTCTAAAAGGTGATTTATATAAAGTATATGTTTGCACTAAGAAGGTCAGAAGAAGCTGTTACGATATCCATCTGTCTGTGGCCTGTTGGTTACTTACTGTATCTCAGTATTTATTGTAGGTCAAGTTAAAGGACATGTGACCAAACATTTCTAGTTTAGATAATCTGACCTACATTCAGCCATGTGTTATCTCTGCATAAGGCGCCATACCCGTAACATGTTTGCTAAAAGGATGCTCACAGCTGGATTACCAACCAAACAGGACCAGATGACCCAAAGATACTTACACCTTAGAAGGCTTTTTAATTAACTGTGCAGAATAAATTATGGAAAGATGTAACCTATCTCATGATCAAAGGCCTTGAAGTGACTGTGTTCAACAACTCAATTTAGCAATATTTTGAGGATGTTTTCATGTTGTATAGACCTTTTATTTTGGTTAAATGCACATTTGTTTTATATTGCTAAATTTTCAAGTGTGTAAACTCTTACACACATACACGCACAAATATATGGTTAAAACAATGTTTAAAGATAAAAGCTACTGCAAATTGCCAGTCTCAATTCAGCATCTGGCTGTTCTAAAACCACAATGCAGCACTGCTGTCCCCTTGTGGCAACAATGGTTACTACACTTTACTTTATTCGAGGAACTTTTTTTAAAAGTGTAATTCACTTTTCTATTCTGAATCCTTTATTTTATATATAAAATTTGACTTTTTTTTAACCTATTTTAATCGACGTTTGTGCCTACTCAAACGTCGTTTACGGTCCAACGTCCCCTTTAAGAGCTCCGACCAGCTGCTCAGCGCCCAACTGCGCGCGCAAACTCAACTCGTTTGTTGTTAGCAACTACCGGCTAGCATTAAGCTAACTTTAGCTAACGAGAAAGCTAACAGAACTAGGTTTTCTCACCAATCTCGTCCTGAAAACGGGAGCGGAGTGCGGCTGTATTTCGGTCGCAGCAATAACAACTCGCTCTCTCCGGGTATAAGTCTCCATTATCAGGAACAATATTACTTCTGCGATGGTGAGTTTGAATTAGCACTTGTTGAAGCAACAGAGGCGAAGTTCGCTTCTGATTCGGAGTGTCCTACGCGTTATGCGTCATAGTTTTCAAGTTTTAAATAATAATAACAATATGACCATCCTATGACTTTTATGTCTTAGCTTTCTCTAATTAGAATGACGTTATTACAAGGCTACATCAACAATATTTTTATACAGTACAACTATTAACTTGTTGTTTAGCAGTTTGATAAGTGAAGTCACTGAAGCTCAGTGGGATTAACCTGTATAGAGGTTGAATGAATGAAAAAAGTTCAGTTAAAAGTGGTAAATTAAAAATCCCATGGTCACTAAAGCTAGATGTTTTTACAACTTGTTTATCAGTTACCCTAGTGAGTTTATTATAATCAACAGAATTCATGCACATGCAGATTTTCTTCCAGACGTTCACAATTAAACTTGGCATGGTTTGGAATTAACACTTAAAGGGTCTGATTGCAATGTCATGAAGCTCTGCTGAAAAAGTCATTAAAAAAAATCCAACATTTTGTTTTTTCCAC
The DNA here is from genome assembly GCA_031762315.1 of Hypsolebias antenori. Taxonomy (NCBI): domain Eukaryota; kingdom Metazoa; phylum Chordata; class Actinopteri; order Cyprinodontiformes; family Rivulidae; genus Hypsolebias; species Hypsolebias antenori. The sequence continues at coordinate 21,638,802 of JARVGS010001636.1, read as the reverse complement.
ATTGATGGCCTCATGCGTCTCTATGGAAACAGCTGAAATGACTGAAAATAGGTAAAAAATGGTGACATTCATGAAGGAGCGGTTTGGAATCAAGAAGACACAGTTTTGACATCTTGGCACAAATTTACTCTCAGATTGGATAGTGTTTTGTTTATGTTGAGTGTATACCCGCATTTCAAGATTGCTTATCCATGCTGCTTATCCTTGACTTTTCTGTGCTGCTGATTATCCATGCTGATCTCTTGCCTTTAAACTGCTGTACAGTATTCATACCCATCTGCTCACTACACTCATGTTCGGGCTGCTGTTTAATATACTCTATTCTTTTACATTACAGTATTAGTGTTTGGCATATAGCTTAGATTCTTGTATACTGTTTCTTTTTGTACTTTAAGGTGTAACTGGGACCTTGAGTATGCATTTTTGTACCACCTCATGTACCACATGTGATGCGAATGACAATAAAGAACCCTATGAACATATCTGTAAACTAAATCAAAAGTTGTTCTATTTGATTTAATTAATTTGATTACACAGCTTTATTGAGTTTCGAGTGCCTCAGTAAGATTGTTTAGGTAAGCACAATATCGTAATTAAACATTCAGAGCAGTGCTGGATTGTGGCTGAAACTTGAGAACGTGTGGAACATATAGCAATACGAAACCAACTTCTTTGACGTTGCTTTATTTACAATTTGCTGTATTTTAAGTGTAAAAAAAGTTAACGGAATTTAGAAAAACGTACAAAACTTTGGCGTTTGTATGAGTCTTAGAAGTTATTTGCGTTAACATAAAAATTATAAAACAAACCAAAAAAATCGATGTCTCAGCTCTCGACGCCATATTTGTCAAAGTGTCTCATGATGACTCCCAGCTCCAGCTCTACAGTCCCCATGGCCTCGGTGTGCAGTCTGTATCTGTCCGCCCCACTGTAAATAAGGTCCGGGTTGCGAAGCTGGGGACCTCCGCCGACAAACATTTGTGCCAGCTGCTCTTGCCAGGAGCCAAGCGGCCTCCAGGTCACACAGCTTATCCGGTGATGTCCGGGGCTGGAGGGAACATGGCAGTACCCGTATCCATACAGCTGGCAGCGGCCGAATGAATCCTGGTGCCACACTTGCAGGTGGATCTTCGGCCAGCCTTGGAGTCCCTTGGTTGCGTAGTGAAGATCAATCGGGTGACTCCAATAAGCCATTTCACCGATTTGAGGGATGTCCACCTGAGTCTGACCCTCCTTCAGCCCAGAGAGAAGACGCCATGCTCCTCCCGCATGAACTCCCCATTTGCAAAATAAACTATTTTGCGGAAATCCACTAGCCCCGATTATATGTCCTATAATATGAAGCTCTGCCATCTCACAAATGTCCACTTTGACCTGAACATGCAGGAGTAGAAGTCCTCTTTCCGTCTTCTTAGCTAACGGCTAATTCAAAGGCAACAATTAGCTCACGTCTCCTTGGTAACCCAGTCCGCCCTGTCGTGGTAGCGTGGCAGTACACCCTGAGCGTTGTTTGTTAGGCTGCACTTCCTGTTAAGGTCCGGCTAAATTAGAAAATCAAACGGCTATTCAGACATTTATACTTTGTCCAGCTAAAAGTTTTGTTTTTACTTTATTAGTTAGTAAAATTTATAAATGAACTGTAGCTAATTTCATCGACTATATTTTTGCAAATGTAGTTACTTGATTATACGTATGTACCTGAAAGACTGTGCGCAGGGTTAAAGTTACCCGTTTAAAAACTTTATTTGTGACAATTATGAACAGTGCAATAAATAAATGAACACAACGTTATCCGGGCCGGGATTTGAACTATTAATCATATACTGTACACTTAAAATAAAGATGATAATAACAGTGAAATGAAAAAATGAAACAAGTAAAATTAACACAAAATCAGGTTTTGTTTTAGCTTTTTGATTGGTGGAAGTAGAATTGAGTGCATATATTGTTTAAAATACTTGTATACTTTAATATTTGTGAGTAACAGGGTCTATAGCTCACTCGTAGTATTAATAAAGTTTGATACTGTATTAATAATAACAAATAATCATCAAGTTTTGGGAAGTGGTGACAGAGGTTAGAGAAAATGGACCTATGATCAGGAAGTCGCAGGTTCAACTCCCTGGACTGACAACATTAAAATGTTGGTGGAGAAGGTGAAACAACCACACCTGCCTCCACCTTCATATGCCCCACTCTGGGCCTTTGAGCAAGACCCTTGTCCCCCATCATCTGCGCCCAAACAGGTGTAAAAGAGTGTCACTTGATGGCTTTTATTACTTATAAATTCAGTTTTTAGTAATTTTGCAGCATATACTTGTTTTGTTTAAAAGGTGTTGTGCTTAATAGGATAATTTAAAGTAATTTCTCAGGTGTTTTACTATACCAAGAAGGAAAACCATACATACCCACTGTGGTAAATACAACTTCGAGAAAAATGGCAGAACTGATGGTTGACAGAACTAAATCATTAACTAATTTTTATCAAGTGCATGGAGAGTTTCCCAGATTTCATGATTTCTGCACAATTGGTAGTATACTGCCTCCCTACTTTACTTTTGTGAGTTTGTGTATCTGTTAGCATTGTTCTGCACCTACTTGGCTGGATGTCATTGGACATACGTTAACTGAGAGTTGAAAGATGATGCTTTGGGCAGTAGAAATCTTCACAATGTTGGTGTGCATCTGAATTGTATCTGTAAAAGTGTAAAACTTTGCTTTTTTAATGTTGGTTTTATTGTCACTGAGTCTTTGTCTCTGTTCATATAGTCTGATCCTACCCTAGAGAGACATTTTAAGGGTCATAGAGACACTGTGACGAGTGTGGACTTCAGCTGCAACATGAAACAGCTTGGTAACTGTCTCATTATGTTTTATTTAATCATTTTAGTGTGTGTATTTTTATCCGTTGTCTTTCATTTTGCTGTGTGTTTATTGTGGTCATAACAGTTTTGTACTTTGCTCATCTGTGCCTCCTCTTCTTCCAGCCACAGGCTCTATGGACTCTTGTGTGATGATCTGGAACATGAAGCCTCAGATGAGAGCTTATCGCTTTGATGGACACAAAGAAGCTGTAAATTCTGTTCAGTTTTCTCCATCTGGCCACCTGGTGGCATCTGCCTCCAGAGACAAGACTGTGCGCCTTTGGGTGCCCAGCATGTACGCTCATAAGTAGCAGCATTTTCTATATTCTGTAACTTCATTCAAATAACTACAGAAGACTAGTTTAATATATATAAACAGGATCTGCTCGTTTCCTCTTACCAGCTTAGCAGAAGGCACCCTGATCACACAGTAGAGGGGTTGTTTGCTTTACACATTGGTACTGTCTTGTGTGTTTACAGGAAGGCTGATTCAACAGTGTTCAGGGCTCACACTGCCACTGTGCGCAGTGTTAACTTTTCTGGTGATGGACAGAATCTGGTCACAGCATCTGATGACAAAACTGTCAAAGTGTGGACAGTCCACCGCCAGAAGTTTCTCTTCTCTCTTAACCAGCACTTCAACTGGGTCCGCTGTGCCAAGTATGACACACATTCATATGTATTTATTACCATACAACTTGGCATGCTTTAGTACATTCAGTCAAATGTAATCAATTCATTCAATCAATCATATATTGTATTTCAACTTGCATGTGGCCTGTTGCATTCCTTCTATGTTTTTTACATTCTTTCTTTTTATGTACTACCCAACAAATTTTTGCTTGAACGTTTTTGTGTTTCTTTTTTTTTTTTTCCATCAGGTTTTCTCCAGATGATCGTTTGATTGTGTCATGCAGCGATGATAGGACCATCAAACTGTGGGACAAGAACAGTAGAGAGTGCATTCATTCTTTCTTTGAACATGCTGGGTGAGCACTTTAAACCAGAATGATGAATCAGAGTAACACGGATAGGAAATATATTGATGAGTGCAGAAGAAGCAGGAAGTAGACTGGTTTTTTCTATTGTTTTTGTGTTATTCTTGTAATTTGAATGCTTGTATGTACCGTATAGGCAATGACTACAGAAAAATAAGATGACTGTTATTCCTTCACAGCGAGTTGTTTCATCAGTTTTGTGTGGTTCACACCCTTAACTCTGTCATTATGTTACTCTTAGATTTTATCTACAAGCATAAATATATTTAAAGTAACAGATTTTGAAGGATATTTAAAGTGTAGATCTTGTTTTTTGCAACAATGATTTGAAGGTACTAAGTCAGAGCAATTAATTTTAAGCTAAAGTGCATTCAGATGCGTCACTCCATGCGTTGGGCTTAATAGGATGTTTATGTGTAAAAACTGCCTTACCCTTTTTTTACTGTTGTTTTTTTTCAGTTTTGCAAACTATGTGGACTTTCATCCCAGTGGAACTTGTATTGCTGCAGCTAGTACTGACCACTCTGTTAAGGTGTGGGACATCAGATCCCAGAAGATGCTTCAGCACTACCCTGGTAAAACCATTAAAGCCACTGTTTTATTTGCGTAGTTTTAAAACATAAACTGGTGTTTTCATAAATTAAACACAACCCTCAGACTTCAGTCAGGTCATCTGGAAGGTTTCTTTTTTTGCTGAGACGTTTCGTCCTTCATCTAAAGGGCATCCATCTTAGCACCAGCAAACTGTTTTTTTTCTACAGTGGAGTGTTCTGTTTGTGGAACTCACTCAGTTTGTCTGTAGGCTCCTCAGATCGAAGAAGTCCTTTGGATGAAGGACGAAACGCCTCAGCAAAAAAACAAACTGTCCAGATGACTTGACTGAGCGTTGTTGGATTTTATACCTGAATTATCGAGCATAAACTTTGCTGTTTTGAACCACTTTGGCTATGGCTGCCTCAGAGGAGCTGACAGGGGAGAGGGTGGGCCCCGGAGGCCATCTTAGCACCAGCAAACCGTTTTTTTCCCACTATGGAGTATGCTGTTTATGGGAATCCGTTTTGGGTTGGTGGCTCCTCAGATTGACAAAGACATTTGGATGAAAGATGAAACGTCTCAGCAAAAAAAAAAAAAAAATAGACCATATACCTGACTGACTGAACATTGTTAGTTTTTAGAATAACTTTTTCTTTATCACTTTACCTACATGAAACACTTTTCACTTACTATACCAGAATAAATTTATACTTGAGACCACAATACAGGTAGTCCTCGACTTACGAACGGGTTCCATACCTATGGACCCTTCGTAACTCGATTTTGCCGTAACTCGGAGCGCCGGCCACATGGCAGCCGTAACGTCTTTTTAAACACGTTTTTTTTCAATGTAAAACAACAACAGCGTACTTAGAACGCCGTTTTAATGTGTTTTCAAGCAGTTAGCTAACAAAATACCCTAAAAAAAATCGAAAAAACATAAAATGCTGCATAAAAAAGACAACGTAAGGTGTGATGTCGTCACTTGGGGCGGCGCCGTAAGTCCGAGTTGCCGTAGGTCGGGGGAGCCGTAACTCGGGGACAACCTGTATTGTGATTTTTGAGTCAATTTGCATTCATTCTGTCATTCTGAACATGGATACTGAAGATAACCAGCACATCAGAAGGATCTGAAGTCATAAAGTCTGCTGAACAGTATACAGTATGTCCAGATTCCTAGATTTACCGGAGAACTGAAGGGTGGAGTCCACAGCACACTGGCAAAGAATCTCAACATTGGCTTTGTCTTTTTTACCTTCAAAATTACGACCGTTTTACATGTTGAGTCCATAATTCAGATTGTGTGAGCTCAAGAGGCTCTTTGATAATGATGATTGTTGTTCCAGACACCAAATTGTATACATACTTTATTCACTGTAAAACTACATTTGGCTCCTGTGTGTGGCAGCATGACGGCGCAGTGGTTAGCACTGTTGCCTCACAGCAAGAAGGTCCTGAGTTCAATCCCCAGTTGGACCTGTGGTCTTTTTGTGTGGAGTTTGCATGTTCTTCTCGTGCTTGCATGGTTTTCTCCAGGTACTCCAGTTTCCTCCCACAGACCAAAAACATGATGTTAGACTGCCTTCAGGCCCTTGCAAAAGAGATCTGTGATCTCAGTGGGATTTGCCTGGTTAAATAAAGGTTAATAATATATTTATTGCTTCAGCTATATCCAGCTGCCATAAGACAATAAAAGCATGGTTACTCATAGTTTTCTCAGCGTTGATTGGAAGGAAAATTGGAAAAATGGGTGTCCATGGTGTTTTTTTTTTCTCTATTCAGTTTATATAATGGTACATTAAAAAAAAAAAAAAAAAAAAAAAAAACATAAAATCCCTCAGTATTCTATTAAATTGACAAAACAGGTTAAATCATGTCATTTGGACCAGTTTATTTGAGTGAGAAACATTTCTTCCCCCATCCAGAGGACTTCCTCAGTCTACAGCCTACAACCAGATCTGTCCCATAGCCTTCACTGCTGTGTTTCAAACCAACCTGTTGGTGATCGGTTGTTTTGGATGGGTGTGTTTCACACGTGTTAAAGTCTAATTCTGAGATTCCAACAGGAGGTTGGCTTGAAACACAGCAGTGAAGACTACCTGTGGGACAGATCTGGTTGGCAGGGTTTGGACTGAGGAAGTCCTGTGGATGTGAGACAAAACATTTCTCACTTGAACTAGTCCAGATGACACAATTTAAATTTTTTTATTGTTATCTACTTGGATGATTGCGATGACAACACTTTTAATTAATAAAATGATTTTGCTTTAGCCCCAGTTTCCACAATGGCTCACAAATAAAACTGATTATCACCTGTTGCCAAGGGCGCAATGTTTTTATATCCATGTTTGTGTGTCTGTCTGTTCCCAAAACATTAGGACACATTTTATTAAATCGAGCAGAAAGCACTCATTAACGATATGTATACAATTGAATACATTTTGAAGTTGATTCAAGATGACTGTCACAGCTAAATTACCTTTAAAATCTCTGAAAGGCTTCAGTTCCTTTAATTTTAAACACATATGTTGTAAAGTTTGGTGTGGTGGTAGCTGAGGCTATTCCTCAACACATAAACTGAGCACAAACAGATTGTACCAGTTTAGTCATTAACTTTCAGAGTTGACTCTCTGTTAGCTAAATTTGTCATGCACCACTGGATGGCATTTATTGAAGCTTTCATGAAATAGTCATTAGTTGTACATCTACATCTGCTTATTAACTTTTGGAGTCAATTTAATTTAAGATATACACCTTACCAGCCAGTACAGGCTGTGTGGTAGTAGCTGAGTCATTCACAACACATACTCTGAGCATGACATCTTGACTGAAGGAGACAACGTCTTAGTTTAAAACTCCAGCCTGAAAAACAGGGGGTACATTCCTTCACTGAGGCCTGTATTAAATGACATAGTTCCAGTTGTTGTTGTTGTTGTTGTTGCAGGGTTTAGATAAAGCTGTGTTTTGACTAATATCACCAGACAGACAGTTTGATAGGAGCTCTCACTCTGCGCCAACATTCAGTAAACTTCACGTCATGGCTCCCTGTCGTTTTATTTTTTTATTTTATTTTATACAAAACAAGTACAACAAAATCCTGCAATGACAAACATGGCCCGAGACTTAAGGTAGGCATAACAAAAAAGAGAAAAAAGGCAAATAATCATTTTGGGCAGCTTACAACAGAAATTTGTTACAGAGTGTTTTAGTTTTTAGGGCTTTTGCATTGGTACAACACTTTAAAGTAGATAAATAAGAAGAGATATAAGTAGAAAAGACTGTAAATCTAGGTTTTAGCATGGAGAATTTACAGCTGTGGATGTAAAATTTAGCTAATATTAGTATTAAATTCACAACA
>JARVGS010001636.1:21614839-21627186 GCA_031762315.1 Hypsolebias antenori | reverse complement strand
AATTTTGAGCAAACAAATAATTATTTTTAAGTGCTAATCGTGTTAAATTCTTATTAAAGTATTCCCTTGCACGCTTTCTTCTGCTGCCATTTGGCAGCCAATCTATTTGTGGCACAACACTGGCCCACTTTTCTGGGTTGTCAGCGGTGGCATGTAATAAACGTGACGCGTCATTGGTGACTCATAATAGATGCCACATTTACGGCAAAGTGACATTTTTATGGATTTTTCCACTTTATTAGAAATATTTGGACTGATGCGACTTATAAGGCAGTGCGATGTGTACAATGGAAAATACGGTAATTGGAAGTGGTTTGAAAAGAAGTTAAGATACAGTACTGAAATCAAAGTATTCTTCTACTTGTGGGAATACCACATAAGCTTTACAACACTGTTGACTGGTAAGTTTCAGAGCACAAACAGCAAAACAATATTTATTTGGATCTCTAATAAACAAATTCAACATTTTGTAACTTAGAGGTAGAGATTTAGAGATAGTTTACTTTAGATGGAGATAAAACAGCAAATGAACTAAAAACACAAAATGTAATCATTCTTAAATTATTTTTAGACAGCACCGTATGGGTTCGGTCTGCCACTTTCTGCAATTATTGTTCATTTATGAAAGACAAAATGTACCAGATAGGTATATGACTGTGGGTGTGTGCGCGCACGTGCGTGCTCAAAGCAAGTGCCAGCCTGGCAGTGCATATTAGTCAGAGCAGAGACAGAACATGCTGTCTGTCAGGCCGTCGCGTTGCCATGGTGACACTGTCTGCTTCTCTCAGGTGGTTCTGGGAAACCATCTTCAGTCAAACCAACTTGTCTGGGTGCCAACAACAGGACACAGTTCTCCTTTCTTTTGTCTCAGCAGCCTGCCTTTTATTTCCCTTCCTGCTTTTCTATATTTTTCCATTTTCTTTGGACACGGACAGTAGGTTCGGAAGTGGAAAAACAACTTGAAGTGTGATTTCTCAGGTTCAGAACTGTTCTGGCTTATGTGCATACACACAAACACAGCGCTAACATCCCCAAGTGATTTTTGTTTTGGCTCTTACCATGTGCAATCTAACTCAACCTTTGTCTAAGCTCTTTGTTGATTTTATCGATTGCTCAGCTGCAGCCTGACACACCAACTCATCCTCCACAATCACCCGCACACACACCACCCCCCACCCACACACACTCTGATCATGATTTTGTTTCCTTAAATGGATTAAAGACACAAATGTTTTGTACAAGAACTGTTTTCTAGATTCAGTAGAAGTTTGTTTGACATACTGCTTTGATACAACATGAAAGACTTGAATGCCAAAAAAAAAAAAAAAAAAAAGAAAGTGTCTTGGATTAATAAAAACACACAACTCTTTTTTTTTTTTTTGTCCCTCCAGTTTTGGTTTGCTGTTTTATATTATAAAAAAAGTACTAGCTGTTGTATTTTGTAAAGTGTTTAATTACATTGTTTACTCCCCCTCATTTAAATAACACCTACACACTGACTGTATTTCTTGGCAGAGGAGCTACATTTAATTATTCATATTCAAAGTTACTGTGGGTGATGAAACATGAATGAACCTGAACGCAACACACTGCTAGCCACAACCCACAGGGGCCAACTAATCTATGGCTAATGTCTCAGTACAGGTGATTTCTGCTAACTCAGACATTCTTTGTTCATGTTGTGGGAAGTCAGAGGGATTTTAATGGCAACTGGAGACCTGAGTGAATGTTTATGTTATGACTTATTATTGATTTTAAGTTTTTGTTTTGATTGATCTTGGTTGATCATAAAATTAATGCAATAACCAAATCTTTGCTAATATCGAAGTAAAATAATTATGGTTTTTAACAATAAATACTGATGATGATGATCATTGCTGATAAGTTAAAACTGGAAACAGGATGCTTGATTTCATCACAATGATTCATCACTGATTTGTTTCAGTTTCCTTCACTTCAGGGTTCTTGCAGTTTTGTATCTCAGCCAAGCAATTGTCAGCCTGATGATGATTTTCATTCCCAGGAAGTTGGAAACACTGTGATGGTTCAAAGTTAAGACTGGATTGAATTAGTCTGTTATTTTGATGTGACATCTTTCCATTTCAATTTCCTTCACTCCAGGGTCCCGTCTCTTGTGTGACCTTTTCTAGGACAGGGGAGTACTTTTCCTCTGGAGGTTCTGATGAACAGGTGATGACTTATTTTCTATTTTATTTTTTTAAATAAACAAATTGATCATGTTAATTGATGGTTGAAGTTGTCAGTTTTCATTTTGTCATTGATTTATTGCTTTAGAATAATTAATCTTTCAACAGGTTCTGGTCTGGAAGAGCAACTTTGACTGTGTTGAGTGTTGTGAAGGTGTTAAACTGCAACATAAAAGTGTGGCCAGCTCTACAAGTCATCTCCCTCTTAATTCACATCCATCTGTTCTCCACAGCCAGGTAAGTTCAGGCAGCAAAGGCAAAAAAAAAAAAAAAAAAATAATTGCTCATAGTATTCAGCTGCTGCAGGTCCAGTCAGCCACTCATCAATCAAATAACCAACTGTGGAGAGTTTTATCTCTGTGGCATATGGCCTTCCTGCTGGACTTCTGGGTTTTGCCACCTGACAGCCATTTTACCCTTTTGTCTTGTTTAAACTCACATTGTTTATTCCAGGCTGTTCAGGTATATATTGGTTAGAATAATTCTGTGATTCCCATCATATGAGAATTTTACGTTATCTGCTCTGTATCTCAATACACAGCCATTGATCTGACACATTACAGATACAGTACTAATAGCAGCAAAACGTTCTGCCTCGAGTCATCCCTCAGTCGCAGTGCAGTTCATTTAAGTTTTGATTCAACATGGCATGATTTAATGTTTTACATATGACAATGTGTAAGGAACAATCCTTTACAATTTAGTCAAATTACCAAAAAAATTTTCAAATTCCAAAAGGAAACATGACTTTTTATGAACAGTTGCTGTTGGGAAGTATAGAAGCTTCAAAATTTGGTTCGGTTGTGACGTTTCTGCCATTTTTCTTCGGGCTATTTTAGTGTTTGACAGAACTTGTTGGTGATCTGGCTGCATGCCTGTAGGTTTGTCCTGGAAATGTGTCGGAGCATGCATGCTTGAGCTCAACTGAAAAATAAACATAAAGGAACTTAGACTTGGACATATGCATGCAGCTTTTTTCTATTCATTTATTTAAAGTCTATGATGCGGTATGAAGTTACACTTATCTCATAAACAGGCAAGAAATGTGTGCACATTTACAGATCCACACGCATTAGACATGACATGCTGATTCTGTCATCTTTGGATCCTCGTTGATTAAACTACAGGTACACCTCAGAAATAGAATATTGTGAAAAAGTTCTTTATTTTTTTATTTATTTTTTCAGAAAGTGAAACTCGTATATTGTAATGATTCATTACACACAGAGTGAAATATTTCAAGCTTTATTTCTTGTAATTTTGATGATTATGGCTTACACATAGTGAAAAAACAAAACTCAGTATCTCAGAAAATTAGAATATAGTAAAGATGTTCAGTATTGTAAACTCATGATGTCACACCCTGATCAGCTGATTAACTCATAGACATGAGCTACAAATGTCTCATTCCTCACGTCCAGCCACTTCTGAACCAGAGACAGAAGCATCTTACACGCTGAGGAGACAAAGAACTGGACTGTTGCTCAGTGGTCCAATGTCCTCTTTTCACATGAAAGTTAATTTTCATGTCATTTATAAATCAAGGTTCCAGAGTGTGGAGGAAGAGTGGAGAGGAACAGAATCCACGTTGCTTCAAGTCAAGAGTGAAGTTTCCACAGTCAGTGATGGTTCGGTGTCATGTCCTCTGCTGGTGTTGGTCCACTGTGTTTTCTGAAATCCACAGTCAACGCAGCATCTACCAGGACATTTAGAGACTGCATGCTTCCTTCTGCTGACGAGCTTTATGGAGATGCTGATTCGGCTCCTGCCCACACTGACAAAGGGACCAAAAGCTGGCTGTGGAACATTTTAATTTTCTGAGACACTAAGTTTTGGTTTTTCACTATCTGTAAGCCATAATCATCAAAATTACAAGAAATAAAAGCTACAAATATTTAATTCTGTGTAATGAATCTATACAATATGAGTTTCACTTTCTGAAATGTTTGACAAAATAATTTGAAATTCTTCACAATATTCTAACTTTTTGAAATGCGCCTGTATTACTTTAATTATTGATAAATCACTTTGTTCTGAGGTGTCCATCCATCCATCCATCCATCCATACATACATACATACATACATACATACATACATACATACATACATGCATACATACATACATACATACATCCATCCATACATCCATCAATACATCCATCATCTTCTGCTTGTTCTGAAGTTGGCTTGTGGGGGCAGCAGCTTGAGCCGGGAGACCCAGACATCTCTTTCCACAGCTGCCTCTTCCAGCTCTTCTGGGAGGACTCCAAGGTGTTCCTAGATAGTCTCTCCAGTGGGTCCTGGGTCTTCCCCCGGTCTCCTTCCAGTCAGACATGCCTGGAGTACCGAGGGGCCCATGGAGCATCCTTACCAGATGCACAAACCAACTCGACTGGCTCTTCTCGATGTGGAGTAGCAGCGGTTCTACTCTGAGTCTCTCCCGGATAACTGAACTTCTCACCCTGTCTCTAAGGGAGAGTCCAGCTACCCTGCAGAGGAAACTTGCCTCCAGTATCCTCAATCTTATTATTTCGGTCACTACCCAGAGCTCATGGCCAAAGGTGAGAGTAGGAGCATAGACCGACAAGTAAACGGAGAGCTTCGCCTTACAGCTCAGCTCCCTCTTCTCCATAATAGACTGGTACAGAGTTCACAATACTGCAGACGCTGCACCAATCCTTCTGTCAATCTCACGCTCCATTCTTCTTTCACTTGTGAACAAAACCCCGAGATACCATAACAGAATTTATTATTCTAATCATTTATGTCAGATGTGAAGGTGATTTTCGAGAGTAGATGTTTATTGGCCAGCTCTATATGTCCCAGTTGTGGTGAAAAGTGTTATGAAGCAGAAACAGCTGTAAGCGTGTAATTACTTCTAACACTGACCCAAAAGAGGCTTTAACAGTACAAGTACACAGCTTGTAATGTCTTTTTTAACATTTGCTTGCATAGTAATATTCCTGGAACCCTCAAGACATTTTTTTGTTCTTGTCTGACTCTTTCTCTTTGTGCTGCACGGAGAAGACTGTAAATGGATTTTAATAGCTTCTCTACTTGACGGCTATTATTACAGATGAGTCTGAAAGGGGTATTAGAATATGGGCAGCTGGACCATGTAGAGAAAGGGGATAAGGAAAGTGAATAAAACGTATTCTCTTCTTCTGAGAAGTCTTGTGCTCTTATTACCCAAATAAGCTTGTTTCACTGGAAAATTTGGTTTTCCAAATTAATCTCAAGCATTAAAGTGGAACCACTTCACCTTTCCTTGGTTAAAAACTGATGCATCTCTCTTAAAACAACCACGCAAACATGCTTTTTAATAAAACATCTTTACCATATAATAGTTTTGTAAAACATGTTTAATTTTTATCTATTTAACTCAACAATTTCAGTTTGTGTTTCAGCTGCAGATTTATGTACGTTTGAAACACATTGATGTAAGGAGTGTCACTCCACAATTTTGACATTTTTGTTGGTTTTGTCCATGTCCAACCATTTTTTTTAATCACATAAAATATCAAAATATATTCTATAAAATATACTCACAGTGAACATATTCAGTGTTGGCACAGTATCATAGATAACTTGTCATGATTATGTGATTAAGACTAAAATGTCTTTATCACGCTCATGGTTCTTTTAGATAATGTAGGTTTCACAGTGATTTTAAGAGCTGTTGTGGTGTTTGTGGTGAGAACAGAGGTGCTTGGTTCGTTCTTGTTTAGTTGTCAGTCGGATCTCACTGTACTGCGATGCTTGGACAGTAATTCATTGGTGGCTCAAAATTGCAAGAAAATGTGCAAACTCTTCTCACTGAATTCTTTGTATTTGAGACTAGCGAGCCGTGCGGATGCCTATTGAACAGGCAGATTTTGAACATCGCAGCTTATTTTTGTGTGTAAAGCTCGTAAAACTGCATTCTTTGCTGTGCACGTTATTTTGTTATCCACTTTTGCGCACACAATTATTTGGAGTTTACCCTGTTTGTCAGCGAAAAAAAAATCTCATTGGGCATGATTTTATTGAAACTTTTAAGAAATAATAATTAGATGTACGTCTACAGCTGGTTACTTCTTGGAGTCGTTCCAAGTGAAGATGGCTGCCAGAGCGAATCGACATTAGCCAACACAGAAATGGCTCTAACTCAGTCAGTTTTACAGACATTTAGCTTAAGTTTGGTGTGGTCATGGCTGATAATCTTTCCTCAACACTTGATCTGAGCATGACATCTCGTGATCTTTCATTGTGCTTAGCATCATATTCAAGGTTTGACCAAAACAGCTACAACTCCATCATTCCTTGTAAAATAATCTGTCTAAAATGCTGGTGGGTGATTTGCATTCCTTCAGGGAATGCTGTGCTTTCAATTAGAACAGTATAGTTACGTACATGTAACCCCGAGTCCTAGAAAAGGGAGCAACTTGTTTTCTTTTCTATAGTCCTAAAAAATTGTTTCCGATGTAGCAAAAAAGGTTTTCAAGGACCAGGAAAAAAAAATGGAGTGATCTGATTGACGGAGAAAACTATTTTTTGCTTTGTAATCTAGCCCAAAGCTTAATCTTAACCTTAAACTAAAGTACTGGTAGGTCCCCAGGACATTCTAGGAGGATAAGGATTTCTAGTCCCAACAAGGTTTGTGACTACAGTATAGCAGCACAGGTGTTAAAGGCAGCCAAACCAAAAACACTCAGACACACTAACAACATTAACCTAAATTACTTATTGGAACAGGTTCTTCCTTTTTTATTGACAAGTACCAGTTGCTTCAATTAAAGTCATGGTAGGATCTGTACCTGGAAGCATGCACTTCCTATGTTTTTCTTTTCATGCATAATTTAGCCATTCATAATTTATTATTAATACCAACCCTTTTATGTCATGCACTACTGCACGGCTCCTTCACATGTCGCCTGAGAGAAGCAGAGGAGGAAAATGTCACCCCATTGCCTAAATGTGATGCTTTGTTTTTGTTGTTTAAAAAAAAAAAAACTGAAGAAAGGGATGCTTACACAAATGTAGAAAAAGTGCATGTAATGTAATTTTATATACTTATTTTCAGAGAATTCAGTAAATGAGAGCAGCCATGACGGTGTTTATGGAACAGTTCTTCCAGTCACGCATCCAAGTAATTAGCTGCAACTTAATTAAAAAAGATGCATAAAATTCTAGTCATCTAGCCTTTTTGGCCAGAAACCTTGTAATAATTAGTTTTTTGAGTTACTAGTTGTGCTCGTTTTATAAACAGAAATATTAAGTGATATTGAAAACCGCTGCATCCAAAAACAACATCACATTTTTTATACTTTCTGTTTTAGCCGATCATTCTTTACTATTCTTAGATGTGTAGTTACGTTTATTTGTGAGATAAGGGCAGAAACCAGAAACATGTTGTCTTAACTGTTAAACACAGTAAACCAGCTTTAAATGAAGTCTGCTCCTGACGACTGGTTAAAGATTAGCTTCAGTTTGGTCTTCTTCCTGCTGAGCAAATCTTAATTTGCTTTTGCTGCTGCTTTCTTTCTTGTATGAGCATTGATGTATGTATGTGAGTGCCAGCCATGGCGGGCAGATCAGCTCTCTCTGATCACATTGACTCCAACCCCCACCACCCCTCTCTTCTCGCTCCGTCTCTAGCTTCACATCTGGGTCTTTCTCTGGCTCACGTGTGCTGACAGACGAGCAGCACTCTCGCAGCAGGCTTCCCTTCACAGCTCAGTACACACAAACTCTTGCTCTACACCGCTCAGTTCAGCTTTAGGAAGAGTGTCAGATACAATGAAGAGGGGGAGGGGTTCTTGACTGTAATGACTGTCTAAAGTTTTTCCTGCTTAACCATTATATTCATATTTGGTACATTGTGAACCCTCAACCGCTGCGTAATCAGCACATATGCAGCAATTATTTTGGTACAGTGTTTGTGCATCTGGAAGATGCAACTATTTTAAGACAGGTGGTAATATTCTGACAGCAGGAGTTGAATGCATTTTTTTTACATCGGGGGTAAAGAAAAAGGAAATGGCTGTGTCAAGGGACAATTAAATTGACAAGATAGCAGGGGAATTAAAGAGCCTAATGGTCTAGTGGAGCGAATGAGCATCAGTGTGAAACAGGACGTTAGAGAGAAGGTTGGTGTGGCGAATGGGGAGAACAGGGTGAGCACTTGAGGAGGCTAGACAGCACGAGTACACTCGACAAAATTACAAGTCAAGATAGACAATAACAAAAATACATTCTGAGAGCTAGTAGGAGACACCTCGTCATGCTTGATACACAAGAAAACAAATGGTTTACATATAAACTTTAGAAAGAATGAAAGCAGCAGGTAGGAAAATGAGCACACTCTCCCTTGTTGAATTGTGACAACCGTCATCACAGGCTTCACTGAATTAAAACCATCACTAACAGTTTTGCATTGCTGTAATTACAGTAATTGAGACGTAAGCAACTGGTGAGATTGTCTTCGCTTGTTATAGCATGAATTGCACACATGTACACACCGGTCAGCCTCACTTCTTTCATCACAAAAGTAAATCTATTGTCCAAAAACAAAAAGTGATAATAATTATGTTTGACCAAATCGTGCAATTTGTGTTTTAGTTAATGCATAAACAGGTTTTTAGATAACATTAATTAATTCCATTGTTAAATTTAGGATATTTGGAGTTGCATTAAAAAAATCTACCTGTAGGATAAAATCCTTTTTAATTACTTGGAAGTGTGTTCTCCCTTTGTGTTTTAAATTAATCAACTGTGTTCTCTATTGTGACAGACAGTTAAGAGAGAGTGCATGAACTGTCTGTTTTGTGTGCTAACTTGGGGTGCACCGATAAACCGGCCGGTCGATAGGCCCCAATTTCCTTAATTTTGGGAGATCATAGATTGGCCGATACTTACATGAGAAACCGATTTTACAGATTTTGTTGTTGTTGTTGTTGTTGTTGTTGTTGTTTTAACAACAATTGTCTAAACTTCATTTATATTTCAGATCACTACCTCATGGCCAGTTAAAGCAAGTTTTTATTATTTCTAGGTTATTCATTCAATTTTTATTCAAACAAGTTAATCCCATTGAGCCTCGGGGACTCATTTTCAAGAGACCTGATTCTAACAAAGAGTGATGACAACAGTAGACAACAAAGACAACAGTAGACAATCATAAAAGGAAGCATACAAATATTGTTCAAGAGTTTGTTTTTCAGTAAAATAAGATTGTAAAATTGAAGGTGCATTGTGAAACACCTGACAGTGTCGCTTATAAAACAAAATCGGTTTTGGCCAAAATCAGAATAGGCAGGTCAGACCTTTTAGAGATCAGTGATCGGCCAGAAAACTGCAATTGGTGCACCCCTAGTGCCAACTGGCCAACATCTTCTTCCACTAAATTATCCACAGTATGTATTTTTAAACTTTCTCAAACATTAACCCTTCGCAAAACACTGCAAGCTGCATCTGAGACACCTTGCTGTTACAGTTTCATATAAAGACTGAGGCAGCATGGCCGGTAAAGTCAACCCACCAGTGTTACACCTCTGAGCCATTATGGTCAGTACTATATGCATTTTGAGGCTGTAATGAACTGATGACAGTCAGTCTGTGTGACCAACTGGCTACTGGATTTAAAATGAGAGATGTCCGACACCATTTATACAGAGCAATCTACAAACTCCACAGGCGGCTACCCTGAGCTGTGATCGCAAGGTTTTTGGCGCCTCTCATGGTGGCCACCCTTGAACCTGGTGGTGGTCACTGACACCCCCAGGTGAGGAAGGGCTGAAGGAGTCCTACCAGGCCTTGTGAACTGGTAGAACTGCAGCTAAGGGGTATCGGGTGGACCAAGCAAGCCAGTGTTGGACTGTCTTGGTTGTCATGCCTTTGTAACATTACATGGACATTGGGGTCAGTGCCAAAGGAGACTGGCGAGTGTTCCATTGAAAGGGGAATCAAACTCCTCAGCCTCCACAATAAGGTCAATGCAGGGGAGCTGGAGAAGAGAGTCTGGTCGATGGACAAACTTCAGGTTCAGGAGGAACAATGCAGGTTCCAGTCCAGCTGAGGAAAAGTGGACCCGCTCCTTAGGATCCTCGAAAGGCCAGGAGAGTGTGCCCAATGTAGATCATGTTGGTCATAGATAAATTATTGGGGTTCAAGTGCTAAAGGGGGCTTAAGGATGTTGTTGAACTGTTTACTTCAGTAAATTCTGAGTTTCTCACAACTCCTCATCTCTGTCTTTCCTGCAGAGCTTTGAACCAGCAGATCAGATGAGCAGAAAGGACTCTCAAACGACTGCCCGCTCTCAAAGTTTTAGTCGTAATGGCAGCCTCAGCAGAGCAGCTCACTCTTATACTCACAGAGATCCCACCGTCAGTTCATCCTCCACCCAGCAGAATCAGAGCCAAAGTTTACCACAGCCTTCACATCAGGATCAAGCACAGTCCAGTGCTTCAGATGGAAGGGTTCCCCCTGGTCTAACAAATACCCTGGAGCACATCATGGGTCAACTGGACATTCTCACTCAGGTAAGCAGAAGATGAGCTTATCTGTGATGACAAACATCATGGCTGTGCCCCACACCCACACAGTTCAAAATAAGATGTATGTCTTCTTTAAAAGCCTCTGGTCAGAGATGGTTCACCAGCACAGACATACAACACAGTTCAAAAATACATTTTTATGTTTGCTAACTCATCCTGTATCTGTCTGTGATTGTTTTAATTTCTTACTTTTCGTTACATGTTTGTATCACTGCCAAACCATTTTCTACATATTTGTGACATTGTGTCTTAACTTAATAAGACATCACATTACATACACAGTTTATGTAAGACATGCACATAAAATACAACAGTTTTTAAGATTTTTTTTTACATATGCATACATCTAATAATTATCCCCATATAGACCATTCTGTGATCTGCCCTTTACATTAGTCTGGATATAGCTAATTATTTTATAGCTAATTTTATTTTCTGTACCATGTTTGTGTATTCACTTAGCTTCTACTCTGTGTGAGTGTGAAGTCCAGACACAGTTTGAAGCCAGTCTGCAGAACTAAAAGTAGATTATTGAACAAAATAGAAAAAAGGACAACAACAATAATTTTGCACCTTTTAAAAGCTCTGCTTTTTATCGGTTCATATCTTTTTTTGTTGGATCTTTAAAAAAATTAGACACAGTAGGAAGCTGCTATAGAACATATGAGGCCTAAAATCCAAAAATGTAAATAGAGATGCATCGTTCGCATTTTGGAGACGGACTTTTGCACCATGAATCTAAAGAACTGATCTCATCTCACTGTTGTTGTTGCAATGTTTTCTGTGATGGCTTTGCACCAAACTACCTCTTTGCAATACTTTCTTTGCAATGCTTTCTATAATAATTTGAGTGTCTCATTCTCTAGAGTCAGTGTTTTTTCCAACTTCAATCTTTTTTGATACAAAATCTACACATTAATTTACCACCAGAATTACACAGATTAATCATAATAAAAATGGGAAAAATTTACTGTATTTCTTTAATGTCAGAAACTGAATATTAAAATTTTATATTTATAATTGGATCTATCCACAGCTACAACTTACTGTAAGCTGTATTCTGAACACATTATGTATAAATGGGTAAAAAAAAATCAAGTTGTTAAATATTGTCAAAAAGCCCAGCTGACTCTGATTGCATCATCTGGCTGTGCCACTATTACAAGAGCTCACCTCAATCAGAATTTAAGAAAATGTTTAGTGAACAAAAACTTGTATGTAAGTTGGACATATGGAACTGTAAACAACAAAATTATTTGTATTTGCTGTGCTATGAGTGCAAAACATATTCTATAAACAATTCAATAAAATATATATTTTCTTCCGTAACCTTGAGGTCTAAATTAACTGTTGAATATAAAACTTTGTCGTATCAGTATGTGCCAAGATCTTCGGGTAAGATGGCGCCCCTGTACATGGCTTGCAATCCACCTCTGCTGATGGTGTTCGGATTATTTGTGTTCTGTTCGTCTTTCATCTGGGACATTAACGCTACTGGTGTATGATCGACAACAGCTTCTGGATCTTCGATTTTCTGCCGCCGATGTCACTTATTTGGAACAATATAAGCATAACGCTGGACGCCTGCCCCCCCCCCCCCGCCCA
>JARVGS010001636.1:21560568-21575848 GCA_031762315.1 Hypsolebias antenori | reverse complement strand
TCCATCCATCCATCCATCCATCCATCCATCCATCCATTCATCCATCCATCCATCCATCCATCCATCCATCCATCCATTCACCCATCTATTCACTCATCTATTATCGTTTCCTGCTTCTTCCTTTTCGGGTCGTGGGAGTCACTGGAGGCCATATCCAGCAGTGATTGCACGAGAGGCAGGGGACACCCTGGACAGGTCTCCAGTCCATCACAGGGACACATAGCGACAACTGAGACAAACAACCCTTCACTCTCTCACTCACACCTACCGGTAGTTACCAATCAGACTAACATTCATGTTTTTGGTCTGTGTGAGGGAACTTTAATACCTGGAGAAAACTCAAGCATGTATGGAACCAACATGCAAACTCCAACCAGAATGGTCCCAGGCTGGGATTTGAACCAGCAACCTTCTAGCTGAGAGGCAAAATATCTAACAGCTGAGCCACTGCATTGCCGTTTTACAGCAATTTCTGTCTCAACTTTTATAGTAGTGCATGTGAACACTATCGTAAAAGCTTAAAGCCTGTAAAGATCATGGTTCTAAAACATTCTGATAGTCCTTCAGGACGGGCTTCAGGTAGCTTTTGGTGCTACGTTTTGCACTCGCTAATAAACATGCAACCTGATGTAAACAACTCTGTATTGTAAAACTGCACCAGTGTAAAAGTTTATTAAACAATGTTTACATTAATTTGTTAGAATTAAAAAGTTCGAAGCTGTTTTAGGATGGCTGCAACCCACTTTGGTTTTGGACCCATCGGCAAAAGTATCAGTTTGGTCAAAATTAAAATCTGCAGTGTTTTTTCTACAACAGGTAAGATAATGATTACTCATAACACTTCCCAAAATGCCTAAAAGAGTCTAAAATGTCAATCTAAGAATTTCCTTTCTTGTTAGGTATTTTATAAAATCACCAAGAAGTCAACAAATATGTATTTTTTAAACCTGGTTTGTCAACATCAAACTACTAATCCAAGACTCCAAGACTGAATGAGTGCAGACAGAAAGACGTGAAATGTTTAGTTCCCTCATGTGCAGACAGATGTGTGTGATGCACATATGAAAAGTGAAGGAAGAGATGGATCCTCACCTACTATCGCAGAAATGTTAGTGTAGGCAGAATCATTGGTATACACATAGGAAGAGTTATGGGGAGGAGGAAGCACAG
Organism: Hypsolebias antenori; assembly: GCA_031762315.1. Lineage (NCBI taxonomy): Eukaryota > Metazoa > Chordata > Actinopteri > Cyprinodontiformes > Rivulidae > Hypsolebias > Hypsolebias antenori. The sequence goes on along the minus strand of JARVGS010001636.1, from coordinate 21,574,678 downwards.
TGTGGTTGTGGATTCTGAGAGCTGGATGAAGAAACAAACAAACAAACAAACAAACGGTAATTGACACTCCACAGGTGACAGAGGAGAACAGTGAGTGGAAAACAGTGGGAGGGACGTGCTGCACAGGTATGAGACAGTGATGGTGAGCGGCGTGGCAACAGAAAACAAGACGACACACATCATGCTCGTGTCTATACCCGATCCCTCCTCAGCTACTTAAACATTTCACAGAGGATGGACAACTTTATTGTGAAAATAAAATAAGTGAATTCATATCCAACATCAACAAAAACTAATGAAAGAACAGTCAGTGTCCACAAAAGATCCAGATCTAGACCCAAAAGATAAGTTATCTGAACCCTGATCAGCGGTTAAATTTAAAGAGCATTAAAGTTTTTACCTTTTTCCATAAAATACAGTATATGTAAAAATATATATGTCCTTGTACATGTTATGTCTCATATATATACTGTATATGTTATTTCAACATGTTGCGTTTCTTTTAATTAAGCTGTACAAGTTTTGTAGCAGTTTCAGTAACTGATTTTAGACAGTGCAGCTTTTTCCGCATTTATGGTAATTTGTTTAAACCAGAGTAGATTTTATAACATTTATACTAATTCATCCTACTTGCACAGTTATATTTTACCATGTTGTCATTTACTATATTTCTTTTGACCCTTGTGAATATTAGATTTCTTTTTCACTTTTTGGCACTTTATTGTGTACCTTTATTTCCTTCTTTAGTATTTCTTTTTGTTTGTTTGTTTGTTTGTTTGTTTTCAGCGAGTTGAATCGGTTCTCCTCATCCTGAACATTTCATTGCACTGTTGACCTTGTGTTGACTAGCATATGACAAATAAACAACATAAGGTAACATACATTTGTAAATGTAAAGTAATTCATTTTATACGACTCAACATTTCAGACAGTTACTGTAACTCATTTTACTCGACACAGCTTTTCTATAATTTACAGGAAGTCATTAAAGGCAGCACTGCTTTTCATTTACAATCTTTCATGTTAGTCGTCGGCACATATGTTACAAGTTGTACAATTGTTTTCTTCCTGCAAGAATACTGTAGTAATATGTTGGTAATTTTCTTTTTATTTATTTTTTTGTTTAATTTATGCTCCCCCTGGCCATTCTTCCATTCTTCTCTTCTTTTCATTGCTATGTTCAATTGTATTGTTGTTATTCTGTGATAATGCAAATTAAGTTTTTGTGGGAAAAAAAAAACTTTAGTTGTCACATCTTTTCCTTCATTTACAACATTTCATTTTAGGTGGTGCAATTTTCCAACATTTATGGTGGTTTTCACTTCTCGCCTGCAGATTCACTCCACAGGAAATAAAATAAAAAAGTTGCCAGTCTGTGGAGAGGTACAATATCAGTTTGTATTTTTATGCATAGTCATTTTATTTATATTCATCCATTTTTATTAATTTTGTAGCTTTAAAAATAAAGGACACTTTAAGTAAATTATTACTGTATTTTTCAGACTATATAAGGTGCAATTAAAATCCTTTCATTTTCTCAAAAATCGACAGTAGTTTTAAAAATAAAGGACACTTTAATTAAATTATTACCGTATTTCTCAGACTATAAGGTGCCATTAAAATCCTTTAATTTTCTCAAAAATCGACAGTAGTTTTTACCATATTTTTTAACTATAAGGCACAATTAAATCCTTTGATTTATTATTATTATTATTATTATTATTATTATTATTATTATTATTATTATTATTTTTCCAAAAATCAGCAGTGAGCTATAATCAGGTGCACCTTATGTATTAATTCTGGTTGTGCTCACTGACCACAAACTGATTTTATGTGGTTATTGTGAATGAATTGAATAAAGTTTGACTTAGCTGACTGTTTTGTTTCGCTTAATACGCCTTATAATCTGGTGCGCCTTGTGCATGAAAACAGACCTGTTCATTGATATTGCACCTTATAGTCCAAAAAATATGGTATGCTGAATATGAAGAATAAGAGCTGGGGGGAACATTCATGAAGATCAACTGTGGCTGAAGTGTTGAAGTTCACTCCGGCAGCTCATTCACAGAAACAAATCTCTGCTCATACTTATGTTCGTCCCGTTAACATAACCGGGCCTGTTTCCAATCTGGTCCCACAGTTCATGGATCCCATCCACGGCGTCGAGCGGCCAGTAATGAGAAGCTGTGGCCAACACCGCCAGGCCTGGACAGAGAGATCAGCCAGACAAAGGTCCAAAACGAACGTTACTCAGAATTCATCATCGCAGCATCCAGTTTTTGGATGAATTAAAGGATGATGGATGACGATGAATCAAACAGCTGCAAATTCAGATTGTTCTGATTAATCAGATGTAAACAATAACATTCTCTGGCCTGGATGCAACACCGTTCCCCCAAATTCAGTCCTGTCTCATGAGCTGATGACTTGAAGGGAAACAGAACAGAAGCAACGAAAAAATAATAAAAATAAAATCTCTAAAAGGGCTCACCTGGGTGCTTTTTACTTGACAGCACTTGAGCATAAACCTGTAAAATCAAAAGTAGATTAAACCTTCACATGGGGAAATTTGACTTTTTCCCAACTCACGTCTGTTGAACTTACCTCAAAACAGGAGAGAACAGCTGTTAAAAGACTAAAGTTCAACCAAATCTCCATTGCTCTTAAAACGTGGACCACACTTTAAAAAAAAAATCACTTTAATTCCTCACAAAAAGATAAATCCAACAGGTTTTCCTCATTGTTCCAAAAAGATCTAATAAGTTCATGAGTCCCAACTAAAAAGAAAAGTCTTCAAGCTGTGGTTAAAAAAATAAATAAATAAAAATAAATAAAATAAAAAGCTCAGTTTAGAGAGTGAAGCAGGAAAGCTTCAGTTTCAGTCATGGTCAAACATCTGGAGCCAAACTTGTTGATCCGACAGAAAGCTGCTGATTGTTGGGCTTCCTGCGCCTGATCCTGCAATCTGCGAGGAGTGGAGGAGCTCAGAGGAGGTGCACGGAGCTGGACTGGACTCAACGTGGGAATTACAAAACGTGATGTCATCTCTTTTTCTTTTTTTCTGCGTTGGGCCTTCTGAGGAGGGCTGTTCAGCTCGTGTGCGTAAATGGCACGCTTTGTGCGTAATTGAGGATTTTGCAGGGAAATGAAGGAGATCAGGGTCTTTGCTGTCCAGATCAACATGTGAGCACGTGACGCAGACAAACCTGTGGTCTGATCATTTGTTGGTGTCCAGTTAAATAATGGAGCACAGGCCTGGGTGGGACGGGTTGTTATCACCCACCACAAAAAGGCTAAAGTAACGTTAATGTTTTTCCTGTCTGTTTTTTTTATCTAAATATATCATGAACCACTGAACTGATTTTAAAGAAACTTGCAGGAAAAAAAAAAAAACAGTGAACATTCATCTACATGTGTTTTATTTTCAGTCAAAGCGATTGAAGAGGCCTCCACAGCCACAAAATGCCTTTACCTCAGTCACTTTGACAGATGTATTCAGTGTGGTTGTAGCTGAGACTGATCCCCATCACATGCTCTGAGCACCAACGGATTGTCCACCATTTAAAATTGTGCTGTTCACTATGCGGAGTAAACTCTGTTAGCAAAATATCTCTTGAAGCATTGAACGGATTTTAATGAAACTTTCAGGAAATAATCATTAGATCTCAATTTACAGCTGATTAATTTGAGGTGGGGGGGTCAATCTAATTCTAAATTTCAGTATCAGCCAACCGTCTTTAGGATGCACACATATAGCTATAAAGCAATCAGTTTAGCAGATGTGGGGCTAAACTTTGCTGTGGTAGTAGCTGAGAGTCATTCACAACACACAGATTTTGCGAGACCAAGCTGTAACGCATGAGACGGTTCATTACATTTCCTTTAAGAATTGACCAAAACATAATTTCTCAACACAATCTTGGGTTAAAGCTGCAGCATGAAAGGCGGCGGGCGACATGCACCCCTTCAAGGAACTCTTTAATTATTAACATTTTATGAAAGCTGGTTAAAACTCTTCTGTAGATTAGAAACTTCCAAAACTGTTCTGCAAAATAAAAACAGACCTGAGCAGTGGTTTGAATCAGAATGAACGCCTTTTATTAGATTTTAATTCAGTTTATCTAGTGAAAGGTTTCCTTTGCTCTTTAAAGGCAGCAATGTCTCTCGTAGCGAGTTTGCAGGTGAACAGCGCCCTCTGGCGGCCAGGTGCGGAACATCAGGTCATCCGAGCACCTCACCTATTCATTATTTATTTCTCAGGCTGTCTCATATGACCGTGGAGAGGTGGGCTGATGGCGAGCTGCGAGAAAACCGTGTTTTTTATTCACGGAGGCACAGAAAAGACTTCACAGCAGAACTTTTAAATGATTTACTTTCTTTCATTTGATGGGTTTTGTTCATGTCAGTCTCATGATTTGTTTTACTCTCCATCCTGAGGTTTGATAAGTGGAAGGAGGAGGTGGGAGAAGAGGAGGAGTGTCGTTGATGAGGAGGATTCCAGTCGCTGTGGGGAAACATCGACTACTGTTCCAGGAAGAAGGCAGCTGGACGGTGCCTTCAAGTTTTGCCTCCAAACTTTGGTTCACGTGGGGCCTGGGTTTGAAGGTCGGCTGCTTCATTTCCTTCCAACATCCCGCCTTCAGTTCTCGGCATGTCCCGACACACTTTGACGCTTTTAGGATGTCCTGTTGATCTGAGCTGAGGAGACCCGCGGATCGGATCAGGAGGATGAAGGACCGGCTGGCTGAGCTGGCTGCTGCTGTAAGTGGAAAACATCTGGATTCACAAACAGATGCGTCACACAGGTGGCTCTGAAAGAGGGGAGGCTTAGTTCACTGAAAATGGGGAGATGTTTGTTACTCTGTTGTCTCTAAAATTTACTTCAGCAGCCTTGAGAAATAAATACTTGTTTCTGCCAAGTTCAGACTTTATTAGTAGCTTTGGAACATTTGTGCTATTACCTGCTGCCATAAAGTGGGGGTGATAATGTAATTATCTTTGTGAATGTTTGTTTGTTAGAAAGATTTCTAATGAATCACTCTTAGTTTTAATCATATTCCCAAAAAGACACCATTTGTTGATTACCTTTTGCTGTCAACCCAATTCAAGATGGCCACCGCAGCTAACCATCTTTTGTACTTTATATGTTCTCTGCCTAAAACAGCTCTTGTACACAGCCCTCGTGACTCAGTGACACTAACCTGTATAAATAAAGGAAGAATGAATGAAGCTGTCTACAACTGTTTGACAGATGTGCACTTTGAGCGCTGACATTTAGTTTGAAACTTTGGCATACAAAGCACCAGGCAATCCATTTTTAATTTGCTTTATTCTGTTTTACTTTGTTTTATTTTGATTATTGAAATGCACATTTTCTTTTTATTTAGATAATGGAAAAAATGGATGAGCCTTAGCTCTGAACGAAAAGGCTCAGTTCAGGCATCTGTTGACACATTGAGCCATTTTTAACCATCCTTTCCACTAAATTGGGGAGTGGTGGTGCAGTGGTTAGAGACACTGGGCCTGTGATCCGAAGATCGTCGGTTCAAACCCCGGTACTGACAACATCAAAAAATGTGGGTGGAAAAAGGTGAAACACCCACACCTGCCTCCACCCTCATTCTTCCCACTCTGCTCCCTAAAAGGTCTCTCTTGAAAATGAGTTCTCGTGGCTCAATGGGACTAACCTGGATAAATAAAGGATAAATGAAAAATAAAAGACAATGGACGGATGAAAACTGATGCTGAAGTTTTTTTTTCATTCATTCAATCTTTATTTAGACAGATAAGTCACAATGAGCCTAGAAGACTCATTTACAAGTGAGATCTGCTTAGACAGACTAAAAGTAATGAAACTGGACACATTTTTGGGGGGTAGCAGCTGCTCTGACCAGCATTTCTTCATAAAAAAGGATACAGTATTTGTTAACTGTGCGTATGAATTACTGTGTAATGTTCATTAAGAGCTGTTGTGATGAATGGACCAGCTCTGCGCCTTTAAGCTCCTCAGCTCCTCCTCCTCTCCTCAGCCTGCAGACCGTCTTTAAGTTAAAGCATCCAGAGGAAGTGATCAACCAGAGGCCAGCATGTCCGACAGCAGCACCCACCGCCGTGGGCTTCACGACCAGCCGCTCAGCGGAAGTTAGCGCGTGAGAGAGCTCGCGACGCGTCCTCGGGGCCGTTCGGCTTTCTCCGCCTTCAGGTTCGACCCGATGGACGTCGATGGACTGGACCGAGTCCCGCTTCTGTCGGACTGAGCGAAAAGAAACCCCTGCGTGTTTCGAGCGTCCCGCTCCGACAGTGTGTGTTGGATGTGCGTGCGTGCGTGCGCGCGGAGGTGTGCGTCGCGCCCGCAGGAACAGCAGCACGGAGAGGCGGTGGAGGTGACCGCGGGAGGAGAAGTTGAGCGCCGTGATTTTTGCTCCTTTTTATTTTTTTATTATTATTCCTGATTTAGTTATGTTGTCATGCCACGACAAGGGGCAGGTGGATTAACGTCTCCCCGATGAGAAGTACTCCTCCGTCCGTGATCGTGACGGCGACGATGTCGAGTAAGAGCGTGGAGTGGCTGCAGGACGAGCTGGAGTCCGGGGCCGGCTCGCTGCTGCTGCTGGACTGCAGACCCCACGAGCTGTTCGAGTCCTCGCACATCGAGTCCGCCATCAACCTGGCCATCCCGGGCCTCATGCTGCGGAGGCTGAAGAAGGGCAACCTCCCCATCCGCTCCATCATCCCCAACAACGAGGACAAGGAGAAATTCGTCAAGCGGTGCAAGACGGACGTGGTGCTCCTGTACGACGAGGCGGGGTCGGAGCGGCAGGAGTCCGGGCTGGGGAGCTCCGTGATGGGGCTGCTCCTGCAGAAGCTCCGGGACGACGGCTGCAAGGCGTTCTACCTGGAAGGTAAGCTCCCAGGAGGAGGTGGTGAAGGTTTTCCTCTCCAATCCTGACGGAAGCCGAGCGTTTAATTTCCACTCGGTAAATTCGCCATTTTTAAAACGGAAAGTCGAGTCAAGCTTCTTTTTAAGGGGCTTTACATTTTAAAGAAAACTAATTCATCTACAAACTAAAGTTGATATTTTGCGTAAACGACCCCACATTTCAACTGATGGTTTAAAATGTGTTTCGATGAGTTGTTTTTGGACGCACAACGCGTCAGAGGCGGTTAAACTCCACACGAGGCTGTTTTATCCGAGTTGTCATTAAACGCAGCCGCCATGTTGTGCTCCTTCAGGAAAAGAGCTGGGCTTTTTCATGAATGAACCGAGGAACGAGGACACGACGGCGTCCTCTCAATCACACCGAGGTCAACTTAAAAAAAAAAAAGACAAAGGAAACGACAGAGGGAGTTTGTAGTTTGTCAGTAAGAGCAGATATTGTGTGTCTGAGCTGTGGGGGATAGATTTGTTTGACAGAAGTCACAAGCCTGGTTGCCATTCACAAAAAGCCTGAACGGTGTCGCTGACTTGTTTTCTCAATGGAGCGACTCCGACCTGTTTTCGTCTTCATCCTGACACAGATTACCAGCTTATCTCCTTTTATCCGCCTTATCAGCGTGCTGTGGTGGTCACCTGTCTAGGATCATTTAAATTTGCATAAATTTTATATTAAGGTGTAAGAAGAGAGTTGTTTTTATTAGTGAAAAGCATGTGTCTGCCTGGTTTATATCCTGTAGAGTTAAAAATATAAATTTATATTCAGACTAAACAATTGTTTGGTGGTGCGGTGGTTGGATATGTTGCCTCGCAGCCAGAGTGTTGCGGGTTTGAAACCAGGCTACAGCTTTTGTGTGGAGTTTGTATTGTCTTCCAGTATAAAAAGCTCATGACTTGTCTATTACTGATTAAACTGCTACAGATACTAAAGTGCATGCTCCAAGTCAGTGTTTTGTGATGTGTTGTGCCTATTTCCCGTTCTTTTAAATGCTAAGTCTAAACAGTGTATATACCTGTAGCTGCAGTCGTGTTTCTCAGTTAGGACATTTTATCATCACAGAGTAAAATACCACAACTACGGTAATTTATAAATACTGCTGTACAGTAGTCCCTTGGTTATCGCGGGTGTTACATTCCACACACCACCATAGGTGAAAAACCGTGAAGTAGGAATGCTATGTATTTTTTAGTATTTATATATTGACCCTTTGCACACAACGTTACGCTCTAAGGAAAACAGTCCAGTCCACCATGACAGACGTCAGTACAACTGCCTCCACTCCTGTGTAGCTAGTCAAAACTCAATCAGTTGGTTGCCTAATATCCTTGTTATTCTGTCGATTTGCCTGTAAAATAGTTATAAGGTGCTCAAACAGACACGGAAAGAAAGCAAACTTGTCCTTTTATTGCATACCTTTTGTTGTGGACCGAAGACTATAATGGATGGCAGCCATCAACCGTAAGGACTGGCAACCCTCAGTCTATTTGCAGAAATTGGTCCCGGAATTTGTGGAAATTGGCCAGTCCTACTCTGGCCCTACTCTGTATCTTAACATTTGACTGGGATGTGCCGTATGGCATAAAATTCATATTCCGATATCTATTGTGATGAGAAGCTGCACGATGCTACATGCTAACTACAGCCGGCTAGCTTCGCTACTTAGCTCTCGAAGAAAACAGACTTTAACACCATTTACATACAGTTTCCAACCAAAAAAATAGTAACGGTAAATATCGCTTATTATTTACTGTACTTCCACAGATAACTTAGCTCGACTAGAACACGTAGTAGAACAAGAAGCCATGGCAAAAACAAGGTAGGAAAACAATCGCTGTCACTTTGTGCAACCGCAGCCATCCTTCTGACGTCTGTCATGGCATCTCGACGTGATTCGCTTGCATATGTGATGTAGCTGCAATGGGTCAATATTTTAAGGCTTTGTAAACCCTTCCCACACTCTTGCAATGTTCTAACCTCTTAAACCCACATAATTTTAACAACACATAAAAATGTACTGTACAGTACAGTACTGGAAATTTTTCCTCACCAGCTCTGCAGAACAGCAGCTCAGTTCAGTTCAGTTCAGGTTCGATTCCGGTTCGGCAGACGTACCCTGCAGCAACGAAGCCCACCATCCCGTCCAGGTTGATGTGCGTGCGGATAATTGAGCTTGAGGATAATTTGCAACTTGACAGTCGTTGACAAGTTCACAATCATTGAAAAACCACAAAAGAGTGAGTCCGTGAAAGTCAAACCGTGAAGTAGCGAGGGACTACTGTCTATATAAAAGTCAATAAAAAGGCAGGTGTAAAGAAATTAAAGACTAGAGTTTAACGCGTCGCCCACCTTGAATTGGCTTATAAAGCCACCATCTACCAATCCAAGTGACTAAAATAGCAAATAAACTTCCTAATCTACCTTTAAATTGAACTTCCCTTCATGTAAAGTTTTGATCACAAAGCTTGGAGCCCCTCCCCCCCCCCTTATTTTTTTTTTTTTTAAGATGGAGCTGGAATTCCTGGTGACACCACTCCAAACCAATAATAATGCGGTTTTCAAACCAGCTTTTATTCACGTCAATTCAGTTTATTTATATAGCGCCAAGTTACAACAGAAGTCGTCTCAGGACACTGAACAGAAACATTCATAAATAAAAATAACAAGTTAACATTATTTATCTGAGGAGCAGACTGCTTTGAATTTAACTCCCATCACAGACTCATCTTGAGCAAGCATGAAGGCAACAGTGGAAAGGAAAAACTCCCTCATGAAGATGAAACCTTCAGCACAACCAGGCTCAGGACAAGCGGTCATCTGCTTTGACCGGCTAGGTTTGAGAGGAACAGATACACAATGGCAGGTCCAGAATCACATGTTACGATAGAAATACAGTAGTATCAAATGAAAACAATTCAATTTTAACAATTAATTTAAGGAAACGAGGTCAATTTGTCCTCTTGTAGTGTAAGCTTAAGCCTTACAAGCTGACCCTAATTATAGGATTTATCCAAGCATTACTCACGCTGGGGTTGCAACCCAAACTTTGGAAACCACTGCTTTACGTGGCCCTGTGACCAGTCCAGGGTGTACCCTGCCTTTCGTTCAACCGCTGCTGGAGACGGGCACCAGCTCCCAGCAAGTCTTACCATTAAAATGGGTGAAGAAAATAAATAAATAGGTGGATGTTTTGATGTCACCTAGTGACTTTCTTTCTTTTATTTCTGTTACATGTTCTCCAGGAGGTTTCAGTAAGTTCCAGTCAGAGTATCCTGATCACTGCGAGACCAGTCTGGACTGCTCGTGTCCCAGCAGCTCCCCGCCAGCCTCCGTCCTCGGCCTGGGAGGGCTCCGCATCAGCTCCGATTGCTCGGATGGAGAGTCTGACCGCGAGCCGGGCAGCGCCACCGAGTCAGAGGGCAGCCCGCTCCCCAACAACCAGCCAGCGTTCCCCGTCCAAATCCTGCCCTACCTTTACCTGGGCTGTGCCAAAGACTCTGCGAACCTGGACGTGCTCAGCAAGTACAATATCAAGTACATCCTCAACGTGACGCCCAACCTGCCCAACATGTTTGAGCACGAGGGAGACTTCAAGTACAAACAGATCCCCATCTCTGATCACTGGAGCCAGAACCTTTCACAGTTTTTCCCTGAGGCCATTTCATTTATAGGTGAGTCAAGGTGGAGGTGCTTCTGACTTTTCACTCCTGGTGCACATTAGATAAAAACAGAACAGTAATCTGTTTGTTCTTCAGGAGGTGGGTGCAAACATTTGGTGGTTGTTGTACATGACATTCACAGGTACACATCAGAAGAATCAAAAGGACCAAATGAACAAGATGACTTATTCTGTGCCAAGAAGCACACATTTAAAACGTCAGTCCCAGCACAGTACAACTGTACAATACATCATAGCTTTGAATAAAATCACCTTTTGTAGTTTTATCTACAAATTGTGTTTTAATAATTTTAAATTGTCACATTGTAATTGAACACATGATTTACGTGGGTGTGAGTGCGAGCGTGGATGGCTGCTGGACTCTGAATGGCCATGTGATGCACTGGTGGACCTGTCCAGGGTAAACGTTTTCTCCTGCCCAGCTGGAGATGGGCACAGCTTCCTCTGACGTTGAGCAGAAACGGGCACATATAGAAAGTGGATGGATAATTATACGAGTACAACCTTTGGGTCAGCTGGCCTTTAACATTACTGTTTGTGTCAGCAGTGCTGTTTCAGTAACGTGTGGCAGTTTAACGTGCGACTCTTAATTTATTGTGTAAAAGATGCAATATTACAAACTAACCACGCACAATCTACAGACAAGAGAAACGTAGGTACTTGAGATTAAAACATGCTAGTTTGAGCTTGATTTTCTGTTTGTGAGTGCTTTAACCAAGGACTAGATTAGTTCTTATAACCAGTTTGCTGTTTTTGTTTTCACACTGGTGGTACTGTGGCTGTTCACAGTCCTCATGAGTGATTTAGCTCCCTGCTGTATAGTAGATATGTTCGTAGCTCAAGGGCACCGAGTGACATAAGTATGGGCTGAGCAAGTTGAAAGCCCTTCTAGCAATCACACCTTTTATAAACTGTGTTGGTGTTTATGTCGTTTGCATTGCCTACAAGAAAATATGCTGTGTACTTGTTTTAATTTTCTCTTACAAGCTGTTATAATTTGAAATCATGCAGCACAAGGTTGACTTATCTTTCACATGAGTGCACTACTCGTCTCACGGCGCTAACCTTTGTCACATTATCTAGCTCTGGTGTAATCAATAATCCAGAGACGAACATCGAACACATGGCTCTGGCTACTCCGTCCTCCTTTATTGTTGCTATTGATGGTGAATGTTGCAGGCAGTGATGTGGGAGCACTATTTTTCTGTAACCAGTGTTTCCCAGCTCATAGGTCCCTACAAAGATGGCTGTGGCTGAGTGGTTAGAGCAGTCGTTCTCCAATGCAAGAGTTGGGGGTTCGAATCCACCATCAATCACATGCCAAAGTGTCCTTGGGAAAGACACTGAACCCCTGATTGTAAGATGTGGGTCCCATTGGTGTATGAGTGTGATAAAGCACTGATTAGAACGATTTGTTCAATTAGATCTAGTAGGGTGCTGTATGAATGGGTAAATGAGGGAACAGATTGTAGTGTAAAGATCTTTGAGTGTCTTGATAAGATAGAAAGGCGCCATGTAAGTACAGTCCATTTACCATTTACAACCACCAGTGAGACAAACTGTCTTTAAAACCCTCAGAGTCCTTAAAACCGTTTGGTCCAAAAACACCTTTTAACTGTCAGACCAAGTACTTCAGGCTCTTCAAGGATTATCGATGTAAGTTTGTGTTTTTATACACCCATTTCCAAAAACAAACAGCATGCAGATAAAAAAACTGGAAGGATCAGAGCTGAGTTTGCCTGAGCTCCCTAAAATCACATTCGATGAAAAGATGAACATTATTTCTGTTCTATTCTTATCAAATTACATCTCAAACTACCTCATAGCCTTGAGGGAGTGTTACTGTATATAAAAATGCTCGTAAAACATTTAATTTACGGCAGAGCAGCATTTGCGTTAATGCAGATAAGGCTGATGGTTTGATTCAACCCAGCATCTCCTCACAGTTGTATCAGACTTAAACACTCAGGTACTTTCAGACGCCTCGTGTGCAGTTTGAAGACGCCAAACCAACAAATGTATTTTTTTTAAGGATTATATAAGCTCTAATTGAGCCTTTTTTGTTCTCTGATTTAAAATCGGTTTGTCTTTAGGTCTGTTTTCCAACCAAACCAAATTTATTTTGACCCCTGCTATTTGAAAGAAAGAAGATGCAGAAAAATATTCATAAAATTGTCTTTTAGTTTTGTGGAAATACATTTTTGCCAAATGTTAAATACAAAAAATAATAATAATGTGCAAGTACTGCGGATGCTTTTAAAAAGTCACTGTAAATACTTTTTAATTCTATTTCTCTTCTCTTTCTGACCTTACTCTGAGAACAAGTGATGTCCCTTTTGAAATTTTCAGGTACTTTTGTCTTGGATACGTCGAACCAACCTTTTATTTTCAAATTAATTCTGCTTAGGTAGGATAAGTGTGACACCTGTCTGGCACAGAGGTCATACGTGGTGTGTCCGGCTGGGTTTAATAGTACAGGATTACACCAAATCGTTTTGGTTACAGTGAGATAACACAGATGTAAGCACACTGTGAGGTGAAATCTAAATGTATTTTATGTACAAACAAGCGACAGATTTAAGTTTTTTTTTGTGTGTCTCGTAAACATCTTGATGCGTATTTAAAGCACAAGTGTTGCAGTGCTCCTAACGATCCGTTCCAGCAGATTAACTAACTGGTTATTTATTCGACTTCTGAGCCTTGTGGACTTTAGTCAAATACTCCTCATGAGGGGTTTTAGCCCCTTTTTCTTCTATTGTGGATGACGGGCACACATCCCATCTGAATTTAATTTGGCGACTGCTCAGCAGGCTGAGCTCGTGAGCCGGCTGACCTCAATCTTACAACAAGAGATGCAGGCACCGAGAGCGAGAAGAGGATGAAAGAAAGGAAGGAAAGAAGCACTTAACTCTCGCTCTAATGGCCTGTGGATGCAAGTGCAAGGGCTCGAAACTGATAGGTGGCTGGATGCAGCAGCTTAATAATGTAGGAGGCTTTTTTATTCACAGTTTGCTTCAGACAGAAAGCTGAAAAGTGGAATGAAATGGTGTGCTCTTCTGCCATTGAGAAAAGCCATTCTGGCCTATTATAAGTCAGTTTGTCATACAAATATTGAGCATTGTATTTGAATCAGCATTCAGATTGAACGCATATTTTGTGCCAATGCTTCCCCTCCTAGAAATTTCTCATGGAGTTACATAACATAAACTTAATGATGAAAAATATGTCTGATTATCTTTGAGTTCATTTGAGCACAAAGTTGAATCTGTGGATGATTTATTTTTGCAGAGAGGCTGTCGGTGGCTTTTTAAAAAATGATTAGAACTTAAATAAATTCCCAAGAAGCCAGAGTTCACCTTTTAAGAAGCTCAAGGCATGAAGCATTTGGCTGTCATGCTGCATAAATCACTTCTTTTTTTTTTTTTTTCTTTTTTTTTTTTTTTAGCAGATAAAATGTTTTTCTCAACAGAAATGAGTCTTTTTATTATTATTATTA
>JARVGS010001636.1:21507445-21517656 GCA_031762315.1 Hypsolebias antenori | reverse complement strand
CCACAGACCAAAAACATGAATGTTAGTCTGATTAGTAACTCTAAATTGTCCCTAGGTGTGAGTGAGAGAGTGAATGGTTGTTTGTCTCTGTGTCCCAGTGATGGACTAGAGACCTGTCCAGGTCTCGCACAGTGATTACTGGACATGGGCACCAGTGACCCCCCGCGACCCAAAAACAAAGAAGTGGGTAAAGATGATGGATGAATGGATGCTTCTTCCTTTTCAGGTTGTGGGGTGGGGAGGGGGTGTCACTGGTGCCCATATTAAAGTCACAAGTACAGAAGACTGGGTTCTTGTAAAGAAAAAAATTGCCAATTAAAAAAAAACAAAAAAACAATGAACTGTGCAGCAGGATTTTTTGAGTATCCTACAAATTACTTTGAAAAAATAAAGCATAAAGTTAGCAAGTAAAATTTACTCTGTGTATTATTACTAGTATCCACATATTTACAAAGGAAATGACAGGAAAACTGATAAATCTAGTCATTTTTGTTGAGGGTATAACATCCAATAAAATTCAGTTTTATATTAGTTTTGGTCAAAGCTTGAAAGAGCTGCTGCAGAGGGACCAAAGAGCTGCATGTGGCTCCAGAGCTGCAGGTTTAGATGAAGTCATTTTGTTTTTCCCTCAATACAGCATGGTTTTCTGTCTGATTTCTCACTAGGTGTTTGAAGCCTAAATTAGAATTGATCTTTTCCTTATCTAATATTTACACATTAATTTAATCAGAACCCCTGAAAGCAAAGGTTACTGTTGTGGATCTGAAATTAAAGCTATTTATCTGTGCTTCTTTTGTTATTGTAAGCTCTCCCTTTATAGTATTGTCCAAATCCTGCATCACTTTAACTTTAAAACATTGGGACGTGTTTACCTTTATCCAGGGGCACCTTCAGAAAGATTTCAAATGGGCCAGATGGGGGCCGCTGATCATCCTGGAATGGTGCACCAAAATCAAAAGACTTAACATTTCAGCTTAATTTAGCTGTTATTTTATTTGAAGATACAGCAAAATGGAAGTAAATGATTCATCTTCTAACAAGGGTCTTTTTAACTATTACAGCTGAATTTTCTATATGAAAACAGAACAGTCACCACTCAACTCAGTGACGTTCACTTCATTTTTAAACACATATTTATACTGTATTTTAAAATTGATTTTTGTCTAAATTAAAACTGTTGTAGCTTTAGAGGTGAAATGTTTTCCCATTCTTGCTGGATATACTGTAGATTTTCAGCTACTTGACATTTGTTATATGTTTCCAACTAACCCATTTTAACATCTGGAGTTTATTTTTCAAATAAGCAAGGCTTTCTCTAAAATGAACATTATGGCAGAGTGTGTCGCTCCAAAACTTGTATGTTTCATTCAGCATTAGCGCTTGGTCCAGAAAAGAACAGGAACCATCTTTTGTGCTTTAAATAAATCAAATTTCATATCTCCTAAATGAGTTTGGGCCTGGAGAATGAAGCAGTTAAGTTTATTTAAGGTATAATGATTTTTTTATCTACCCCAGAAAGTCAGATTACTCCTCATCCAGAGAGGAAGCTTTGTGCTAATCTGAAAAAGCACCGCACTGTTAAAAATCCTCTGGCAGGTCTCTTATTCTTCAACGTGTTTAATCAACACCTTCAACTTGCAGTGAACTGCACATGTGTGATTAAGAGGAGGAGAGACCTACTTTTTCATCATCACATTGACAGCGCTGGGGTTCCAGCTGTAAGCACCGCTCTTGGCTCCGCATCCAGTGTGTGTGCATCAGCATGCAGAAGCCAGCCAACGAAAAGCTTCCTCTGTAATTACACACAAACATCCTGACAGTTTTTTTTAATAAAATAGTCCAAAGAGAGATGAGAAAAAAAATAGAGGGAGGATGTAGTCTTTCAGGTGACATTGTTTCATTAATTTGCCAGCCTTATCATTGGGACTAAGCATTGGTTTTTATTGTGATGCAGAATAATGTTTAAGATGTGTTAGTACGAGCTCCTAAAGAATGTACTTTGTGATCTTTCATGAGCAATAATAGATTTTAGATGTTACAGATTATAAATTCTGTCTAAATTTACATTTGCATGGAAGCTACGAGCCGTAGGACCAGTTTGAAAACAGACACACCCCACATCGTTTTGAAAAGTGCTGCAATATGCAAATAAACTTTGGATTGTCTACTCAATGACACTTTTCAAGGGGATGGAACATTTGCATATGATTTCATGCAGGCTGAATTTATGAATGTCCGACAACGCAAAGCTTGACAAAAATAATTAATGCAGTTTTGTGCATCTGGTCTAATGTCACTTACTGAATGCAGCTCATTAACAAAACCAACATAGGTTCTGGTATTTAAAAAAATGAGTACCATACAACACCACTTTATTGTTAAAGCACTTAAAACGGCAACAAGGCCAACTGAAGTGCTGTACAGCAAAAACAAAAATAAACAAAAGACACAGGATGTTATACAAAGATAAGAACTAAATGGCTAACATGTTATACAGATGTTAAAATCATCTCACACAGTGTCAAAAGCCAGGGAATAAAAGTGTGTTTTTAAACAAGACTTAAAAACAGTAAGCGAGGGAGCCAGCCGGACATCACTACAGTCTTGGACCTGCAACAGCTGTCACCTCTGAGTTAAAACCAGTGTCCGGAACCAATAAAAGCATCTGCTGACCCCAGAGAGCGCTGTGGGACATATAGTTGTTCAGAGATTTAAAAACATACAGAAGGATTTTGAAATTAATTGGAAAGTGAACCAGGAGCCAGTGAAGGGAGGCCAAAACTGGAGTAATGTGCTCTCTTTTGCCTGTACAAGTTAAGAATCGGGCTGCAGCATTTTGAGCCAGTTGTAAACAGAAGTGTATTGCAGTAACCAAGCCTGGATGTAAAAAAAAAAGCATGTATCACTGTCTCAAGGTTATTTTTTGGACAGTATGGGCTTCAATTTAGACAGTCACCTCAACTGATTTAAAAAAAAAGCAGGATTTGTGTTTACATGACTGTTTAGTTTCGTGGAAGGGTCCATTTTCACTACTTGTTTCTCTAATGGGGCTAGAAAGGACAGGTTGATACAGTGGTTCTTGATCATGTCATAGGAGGAAACAACATGACTCTGTCTTCTTATTAAAATTCAAGAAATTTAAAGCCATCCAGACCCTAATGTCAGCCAGGCAGTCAAGAAGAGGTTGAATTGAACGTGCACCAGTGTGCTTCAGAGAGAAGTAAATTTGACATCAGCGTAAAAATGAAAAGGTATATCGTGTTTACGACAAATAGCACCTAGTGCCAGCAGGTATAAAGAAAAGAGGACCAAGAATGGAACCCTGCGGTACCTCCCACCCAATAAGTAGATGGAATTGTTTCCTCTCTGGTAAACATGATCATTTTCTTCATGCAAAAATTGCTTGCTGCAACTTGCTGGTATTAAAACCGCTTGTTTAAAGAAACTTTTGTTTACACCATTAAAGCCAAAGTTATTTTCACAAGGTAGCTTGAAAAAGGAGAGAGATTCCGTATCTGGGTACTCAGAGAAGGGCAGGAAGAATTTACCCAAGCATCAGATCCCAGACAAAACGTAGAGCGTCTTTGTCTCTAAAAGAAGTAGGACATAATCTGTCCTGACGTGAAGCAAATGACCCCATCAATAAGCGTGACTCAGCCTCTGTCCTTGATGAATATTTCAAACATATGCTACATTTTTTTGAAGGATTTATTAGTGTGCTGAAGGTTAAAACACACACACACAAAAAAAAAAAAACAAGACTGTTGTGAAACTGCTTCATTATCCTTTCAAACATGTTCAAAAGTTCAACATTAACAACTTCAGTGAGAGTGATTTCGTAAACCAGAGTAAAGACGATGGTTTTGGTAAATCATGGAGACAATTTGTTGCCCAAACTCCACTCCTTTTCTCTTAAAACGACAATTTGGGGAAATGAATTTGCACATTTTGTAATATAATTAGATAAGTTGTAACAAAGGCTGAACTGGAACCATTTGATATTAGGATGGCAAGCAATTTTATGAAGCATTTAAAGAAAACTAAAGTTTAAGAGTGTGATTATCTCAGTGTTTCATGAATTTTCTGACAAACTGGGACTGAATATTTCCTTTTTATGAAGCTCGTGAGCAAAGTAGTTTAATGTGATGGAAATAAAACCAACTCGGTTTAAGATCCCAAAACAGCATAAATTATAACAAAAAACTAGATTTGTTCCTCTGGTCTGTGAAAGACAAACATTCTGTTTAGTTTCTTTGTTAGGAGGAACAAAGAAAGAAACTTTGTGAGTCGTGTCTGTTTGTGTCTCTACCCATGCAAACAGAAAGCAGGTCAGGGTGAGACTGGCCATCATGAAGACACACAATTACTGTGTAAGAAGATGCCTGACAACATTAGATTCAAAACTATAGCCGAGCTCTGATGTGTGTGTGAGCTCATGCAGGTGTAGATGGGCTCCATGTGTGTGCAAAAAAACGCCAAATCCATGCATCGAGTGTGAACAAGACAAGAGTGGTGAGTCACATGAACATGAACAGTATGGCTTTCTTGCCTCCGTTTTTGGAGCACGTTATCTAACAAATGAATGGGCAAACATTAATCTGTGTCATCTGTAACAAGGAAGATGATCGGGCTCCAAATTCAGTTCAGTCTGGTTTTATTCTTTGTTAAAAAAAAGACTGATTTACGTGTTTTTATGCACCAGTTCAGCATAGGTGCTGCAGCAGCTTAGTCTGGTAACCAGTAGTTCTAAAAAATACTTTGTAGAGAGCTGTATAATTTGTGCCCAATTTAAAAATGGAACAATAACCTGATTGTAATTTAAATGCTGTTCGTTGTAATGAGTGTTTGAGGGGAAGCAGGACTATTTAGCCCAAGTGAACATTTTCACAATCGGCATCTAATTAATTATTTGTAGATTAAATTTACAATTAGTTAGAGTAAACTGGAATGTTGATTTTCTATATTGCGCCCGTGTGCATGCGCGTGTACACAAGAAGGATCAGCGTGGCAGAAAGTAAATAAAGTGATATTGTCTGACTGGAGCTTCCGATAATGAGCCAGGGTCTGTTTCCCTGGCATCACCGAGAGAATAGGAAACTCTGAGCCGCCTCCTTAAAAACATAACGAGTTAAACGTATCCTGAAAGCTGAGCTCGCTGTGAATCTGTGAGCTGAAAAATATGCATTTTTCATCATGAGCCAATGAACAGAGAGTGAGGTAATCATATTCACTGGCTCACGTTCATTTTATAGCTTCTGAGGTTTGAATTAGTTTGGCTGAGAGCAAAGCGGGGATCCTGATGCGAGCTCATTGCTGTAATTACCGGCAGAAAACTCACAATGTCTCACAGCTTTTATCTTTTCTGAGTCAAGGAAAAGACACAGCTTGGTTTTATGTTTGATACAAAATAGGGTTTAATGTTTAATGTGAATTTTATAGCAACTTACAGCTTTTCTCTTCACATTTTGTGTCAGTTTTACAAGAAAGTGAACTTGAAGGCCGTAAGACAAAACAAGCATTTAATTTTTAGATACTAAAACTGCTTGTTTGGGATTTTTACAGCCTCATTTTTACTTCCTCTTACAAGCTCTAATTCTGTATATTTAGTTCTATTTTGTGAAGCTTGTGCTGTTTCACACTGTTTTTTTTTTTAATGGCGCAAATGTATGTGATGCTGTGACTCAGTGTTTACTGCAGAGTGTTGTTGTCGCCACAAGCCAGGAGCAAACGATTGCACAAAGGTGATGAAGCAAAGTCAAAGAAAAGGAGCAAAAGTAAACGCATCAAATATTCTATAGTTTTCTTTCAGGCTATAGGTTTCTGAGACATCTGTACTTTTATTTTGACCTGAAAAATGACCAAAAACATGCATGTTAGGCTGACTGGTGACTCTAAATTGTCTCTAGGTGTGAATGAGAGAGTGAATGGTTGTCTCGTTTGTCTCTGTGTCCCTGGGATGGACAGATTTAACAGGTCTCTCATAAATGAGTCTTCAAGGTTCAATAGGAAATAACCTTTATAAATAAAGGTTGAATGAAATGGAATGGAGACCTGTCCAGGGTGTCCCCCGCCTCTCACACTGTGACAACTGGATATGGGCACCAGTGACCCCCATGACCCTAAATGGAAGAAGCCGGTAAAGATAATGGAAGGATGGACTGAAGTTCTAACAAAAATGCTGACATACCCATTTCTTGCCTCTAGGTGGAGACAACATCCACAAAAATGTCTTCCTGGAAAAACAGAAAGAGCTTGGCTGTACATTTCTAGACCAGGACTATTCAAATGATGGCTCAGGGGCCAAATCAGGCCCGCCACTGGGTTCATTTTGAAATAAAACTATATTTTAAAGCCTAAAACAAACTTATTTAATGACAATAACTGCTGGATATCTGGCCCCTGAGTCTTCGCTTTCAGTAACTGTGCTTAGCTGAATAGTCCTGCCTCATACCTCTGACCAGAACCAGGCCATTGAAGCTATAATAAAACCTGTTGACTGGGTCTTGTACAAGTTTTTAAATCCTGCTCCTCTAACCTAAACAAGTGGGATATAGCCCTTGTAAAATAAAGAAGACACAAGATATTTTTTTAAAAGTGTTTATTGTTGTTGATTTACATGTTTCTGACCTTTCTGCTGTAAAGTCAAATACTAATGTTTAATGACAAAGTGACCAGCAAGCCACCGCCTGCAGCTCACAGAACTGTGTTTGAGCCATTGTATGACGTTTTTTTGCTCACATTAGCCTACATCATAAACCCCACCCCTTGTCAGCCACCCCTACCTATAGGATTTAATCTACTGGAGTACACTGCTGAAACGAAGACCGGCAGATTCAAACCAGCCTTTCAATAAATTATTTATCATCAACTGTTTTAGACGTGGACATGTTTCCTGTGAAAGCTCTCATGCAGGCATCAAAATGCAGATCAAGTCCCCGAGATGAGTTTGAGACGCCCATGATAATCATAAGAAGGATTCAAAATGTCTGTGACAACTCTGACTAGAGCAAATGCAACATACAAAACTTCAAATGTTCAAAATTCAAGCAAAAAAGCTAAGAGCTTTTGTGACTCATGAGGAAATTAATATTAAAAAAACTACAAACATTTTGAGACATTTTGAAGACCATTGGTCAACTAGCAGTCACAGCCCGGTGAGTTCCTGACTAAAGCTTGAAGAACAGACTTGTGCGTAGAAATTTACTTCAAACTTCCTTCAAGTAAATTAAACAAAACTGGTTGACACATTCATCAAACCTGAAATGTTAAAAGAGGAAACATTTACGTAACTCCAGTCCACATTTGCATCATCTTCCTTCTGCTGAGCGGTTCTTCTTGAGTAATTTGTACATTTATAAATTACTCAAGGGAACTATTGAAGAAACGTAATGTCACTTCTGCTATTTTAAAGCAGTTTTTAACGATTTACTCTAAGTTCAATATTTTGAAATTGATTTGAGATGCTTGTTAAATTGTAATTCAACCTACAATACTTAGCAATACCAATTAAACACTCCAAACATTGGGGAAGTTTTTGTTAAACCTCCTGAGTGGATTGGAAACAGAGGTTTATGAAGGAGGTGATACACAACCAGTATATTAGTCATGAAATAGTTTTGTTTTTCTCAAAAGGTGAACACTTTCCAACAGATGCAAAAAGGAATCAGTTTCAGTCAATGAACAACCATAAAGTCTGCTCATGATTTGTTCATTGACTGGGTTAATTACAGGGCTGCGATGTTCTGGTGACCCAGTGGGTGAAGATCCATATCATGTAATTACCATGTCACCAGAGCTTTGGTGTGAATATACACAGAACTCACAAGGTTCACCTAAAGGCAGACTTTGGAAACGAGAAGATTGTTTTGCTCATTTATTGCAAAATTAAGGCAAAACAAGCTAAGTCTGTTATTAGTTCATGATTTCAGGGCTAAAGACTGACTTGTATGGAGGACAGAATGTGACTAAATGAAATAAATAAATCCACAATAATATGTATCATTTAATTATTAAAAACATAATTAAATCCTTAAATTAACAATTAAATTATTAAGTACACAATTAAATTATTTAATTCATGATTCATCCAGTTATTTAATTTTGTCACATTCCACTTTCATGTGACATGAAATTGAAATTTTGTTAACTGTCAGTCTCACTCAACAGACTCAGTGGGCGGGACTAACGCTGAGCATGTGAACTCCATTGCTTTGGTCTGATGTCAGTTCAAACATGGCATCTCCCTTCATGTTAAGGTGACCAGATCGCTGAAGTTAAAGCTGGGGACATTTCCAGCTCAGAGGCAAAAAAAATAAAAAATAAAAATAAATGTTATCATGATGAAATTAAGAAACGGGGACAGTTCCTGTTTCATTTATTTTTACATATTTATTCATGTTTAAACAATAAAAATCAAATGTAGCAGCAGCAATGTATCTCACCACACTGTTAACATTTCCTAAAAGTAATAAAATGAACAAGTGAATAAGTGGCTGATTTGTCTTCACTTGTTGTGAGGAGCAGCCAATCAGGCGGCAGGGTTAGGGTTAGTCCCGCCCACTGAGTTTGACGAGTGAGACTGATGGGATGAAGGTGACAAAGTTAAATAAATAAATCATGAAATAAATAATTTAAAAGGTACATCTCATTATTTAATGAGTATTTAATAATTTAATTGTATGTTTAATGATTTATTGATGTATTTAATATTAAATTATACATTTAATTAAATATGTATTACTGTATATATTTATTTATTTTATTTTGTCACATTCTGTCCTCCCCATGAACCAGGTTTGTACTTGTGAGAAAAAAAGCAAGCTGTAGCAGGCTCATGGACCTATAAGTCTGGTCTGCAAACTTTGCATTAAAAAGAGCCATTTTTGCCACTTTACTTACTAGTTATGATGTCCAGAGCTGAAAAACCTGTTACAGCTGTGAACTATCAACTGGTGGCCCATGGACCACTACAAGTTTGTTGGAGATGGCTTTTCTGTCCAGTGGGAGTGATACAGATACAATGAAAAGTGTCTATTATTAACATCTGTGGATAGTTTTACATTTTATTACAAACAAAAAGACCAGATTCATGTAAAGAAAGAAAAAACATAATTTCTAATATTTTGATAAAAAATAAAATATGAACTCAGCAGGCCGATATGAGTTCTCTTAATTGTTGAAGTATTACGTATCCTACGTAAAGCATACAGTTAATGACAGTATACAATTAGGCCAGTTTGTTGGATATTAAGTTACATTTTTAAAGAAAAAAACTTTTGTTTACCTTGACTTTTTTTGTGTGTGTGTGTGTTTATTCTTAGCATTATCAAAGGTACTCACCATAATCCTTCTCAGCAGCTTGTCTTAAAGATATTCCAAAACTTTTTGATGGTTTGGAGAGAAAGATCACGCTGAGAGACTGGAAGTCAACTTAAAGCGGCTAACAAACTGCTAGCATGATGTAGTCCACATGTTTTATGCCTTGTATTTGTTCTATTTTTCACATGTTTGAAAATGTCAGGAAATCTGCTAAAACTAGTCATTTTCATCGTTGGTAATAATTTAAATAAAATTCAGCTTTACGTTAGTTTTGGTCAAAGCCTGAAAGAGCTGCTGCAGAGGGACCAAAGAGCCACGTGTGGCCCCAGACTCGTAAGTTGCAGACCCCTGCTCTAGGTGCAAAAGAGGCAAGGTTAAAAAAAAGGCAGCACAGTTTTAAACTTAAATATATAAAGTAGATTTGGCAACAAGTGGATGTATAGAAGCAGATATTTGTTTTGCCTTTACTTGACTCCGAAAGTGAATCAAACCTTTGGACACACAAGCCAGTTCATATCAGTGATGCCTTGATTCCAACTGGCCATTGTTTTTCTTTATTAGATGGTGGCGGTAGTGGTGGTGGTGGTGGTAGGGGGGGGGGGTGTATTGGGGGCTCTCGCTCGGGTGGCTCTGTGCTGTTGGCCCGGGGGTGTCTGGGCCTGTTAGGTATGCGCCCTCCCTTGTGTAGGGTACTGTCATTGTGGGTGTTGCTGTGGGTGGACTGGTCGGTTCCTTTGTGGGGGTGGGGGTGCGCTCTTGGTCAGTGTGGTGCAGTATTTGTATGTATGTGAATGTTCGGGCACTCCTGGCTGATTGTCGTTGTTGGAATTTGGTGGCTTCTTTGGTTGTGGGGGTTGGAGTTTGGACTGTGGGTTGGGGGTCTGGACGGTTTC